>VDFB02000002.1:31218269-31290483 GCA_007258455.2 Sequoia sempervirens | reverse complement strand
TCGACGCTACTAATTTTGTATTTCGTCGCTATTTCGACGAAATTTCCAGGTTTCCACGCTAAATATTTGCCCGTTTCGTCGAGCCGACGACGAACTTCTGGTGCAGTTCGTCGGTGGATAAACAAAGTTTTCGTCGATATTCCGACAAAATCCCGACGTATGTCGCGATCCTGCCGACCGACGATTCTTCGCCGTTATTTCGACGTTTACTTTTTCGTCGTCCTTGCGACGAAAAAATAGCGACAGAAAATTTTTGGCCATTGTGTCGCTCTTCCGACAGATATTTGTCGAACGACCGACGAACGACCGTCGGAAAATGGTGTCAAATCCTGTAGTGCAGTGGCTGATTTACCAATGGATAACATAAGCAAGGGTCTCCAAATGATGCTCACAATGGGCTATGACATAAACCAAAGACTTGGGAGAAATGACAATGGGCTTATAATACGTATAATTCTAGAGACGCAAGCAATAAAAAATCCTGGCCTTGGATGTACCCCTCTGAGTATAACGATACAAGGCTAAAGTCCTCCAGTTAGAAGGGTTAATAATCCTCCTTAGCCAACCACAATAGAACTACACTTACCAGTATCTACAGGTAGACTCATAGATATCTTTACATTTGATATAACTGACATTTGTAGTAGTAGTGATGACGAGGACCCCACATCCAATCTACCTAGGCTATTTAAGGATACCACTCATTGGATGATTAGCACCCTATTTTTTGAATCAGACCACCAAAATCATGAGATCTGCTTAGTATATCCCCAACTCATCAACTACGACCAAAGAGGACCTCTAGTTCTTGATACATTCAAAAACGATGAGGTTCTCTCAGAATTCATGGGACTTTAGGATAACATTCCATGTGGAGATCACAAAGCGGGGTTCCTAATCGAGCTAGATACACATGCCTATTATGGGGAAACAATTGAATCCCTCAGTTGCAAAAGTGATAAATTAAGAGTAATATCTAAGTCTTTGAGTGAAAACCACACTATGGCACTCTCTGAGCAGAAAAAAGTAAAAAGAAAGGATGCATACAATGGTGAAAACCTCTCCATGGAAACCAAGGATGGGGGATTCAATCTTCCTTTTAGAGCTCTTCATGAAGAAAAATTAGTAGTCCTGGCAGAAAGATGCAATCCGGTCAGCCTAGGAATAGAGGAAACCCCGCACATCACATTCTATGCAAAATCATTACTATCAAAGGAACAAGAGCTCCTAGAATCCTTCCTAAGAGAAAGATAGATAAACTTTGCATGGAGCTATGCTGACATGCCAAGACTTGATCCAGAAACCATGGTTCACCACTTAGCAGTATATCTAGAAGCAAATCCTGTCAAACAAAAGCTTCAAAAAATGCACCCTCAGATTGCCTTATTAGTCAAAAGGAGCTAAAAAAGCTATTAGATTCAGGATTCATCCGACTGATAGATTATCTAGAATGGGTGTCAAATTTGGTACCTATCTCAAAACCCGATGGGAACATCAGAATCTGCATAGACTTCAGAGACCTGAATAAGGCATGTCCAAAAGATGACTTCCTACTTCCAAACATTGATATGATCATTGATATGACAATCGAACATGAAATTTTGTCACTAATGGATGGATTCTCAAGGTACAATCAGATCATGATAGCTAAAGAGGACCAACATAAAATATCTTTCACTTGTCCATGGGGGACCTACTACTGGAATATGATGCCATTTGGCTTAAAGAACGCAGAAGCAACATATCAGAGTGCCATGACATTGATATTCCATGACATGATTCATAATATGGTTGAAGATTATGTTGATGACATTCTAGCCAAGTCCAAAAAGAGAAAAGATCACATAGCAACCTTAAGTGCCATTTTTGATAGGCTAGAGGAGTACAAGGTCAGATTAAACCCAAAGAAGTGTGTCTTCGACATATAATCAAGAAAACTGCTAGGATATATAGTGTCAATGAGAGGTTTCGAAGTAGATCAAGAAAAGGTAAAAGAACTCCTCTATATGGAGGTGCCAAATTCATTAAAACAATTGAGAGGTCTCTAAGGCAGGCTCCAATCCATTCAAAGATTCAGAGCATAGCTGGCAAACAAACAGAACCCATATTCTCACCTAATCCATAAGGGAGTAACGTACAAATGGGATACCAAGTGTGAAGAGGCATTCAATAAAATCAAAGAATATCTACTTACACCGCTAGTCTTAATGCCACCAATCCCAAGAAAACCATTGATTCTCTATGTATCAGCAATAGTAGTAGCCATTGGAGCTCTCCTAGCTCAGCATGATGAAAATGGAACAGAAAGGGCTATCTATTACATCAGTAGAACAATGGTTGGGCATGAGCTAAACTATTCATTCATTGAGAATGAATGCCTAGCAGCAGTGTTTGCATCACAAAAATTCAGACATTACATGTTGGCACACAAAATAAAACTCATTGCCAAAATTGACCATCTCAAGTACTTATTGTCAAAGGCAATGCTCACAGGAAGAATGACCAAATGGGTGATGATACTGTCAAAATATGACATTGAATATTTGGAGAGGAAAGTAATCAAAGGCCAAGTCATCGCATACCAACTTATAGAAGCACTAATCTATTCAGAGAATCCTCTCATCTCAGAGTTTCCAAATGAATCTATTTTCAATCTCAACATAGCTGACCACTAGAAACTATACTTTGATTTTTCATACACACAACATGGATCAAGAGCTTGCATCTTCTTTATCACCCCACAAGGGGATTGCATACAAGGGTCCTACAAACTGGCATTTCCCTACACTAACAACATTGCGGAATATGAGGCTTTAACCATAGGTCTCAAAATAGTAGTGCAGTGGAACATTATAGATCTCAAAGTATATAGAGACTCTCAATTGATAATAAATCAAGTGAATGATGAATACCAGACCAAGGATGATAAGCTCACTCCATACAAGAAATTGGTGGAGACTCTCAAAGAATCCTTCATTGAAATTACATTTGAGCAGATTCCTAGAACCAACAATAGAGTAGTAGATGCCATGGAAACAATTAGATCCTTACTAGATATCCCCCACAATGTTCCAAAATATGAATTCCTGATAGAGCATCTTCTCATGCCTGCATTTGAGGTACCAAAATTAGAATTTGTGTGCGAAATCACTGGTCCTAGTGATCCTTGGTACCACGACATTTACACATACCTTCGAATAGGAGTCATACCCGCCGACCTACCCTCAAACCTAAAATGAACCTTTCTAAAAAAGGCATCCTGACTTGTCATCCTAGGAGATACCCTATATTGTAGGAGCATAGAAGGAACCTTATTGTGCTGCTTAAATGCTAAGGAGGCATTAACCACTTTAACTGAAGTACATAATGTATCTGTGGTTCACACTCGAGTGGAATGACCATAGCCAAGAAACTGCTAAGGATGGGGTATTATTGGCCCACAATGGAAACAGAGGCACATGATTATGCTAGAAGGTGTCTACAATGTCAACAACATGGGGACCTCATCCATGCTCTAGCTAAAGAGCTTCATCCCATAGTCACACCATGGCCCTTTTCGCAGTGGGGACTCAATCTCATTCGAAAAATCATGCCCACTTCATCTAACGACCACAAATTCATCATAACCGCAACAAAGTAGTTTACTAAGTGGGTGGAAGCCATACCCATGATGTATATAACTAGGAAGCAGATATCTAAGTTCATCCTAAACTATCTCATTTGCCGCTATGGTGTTCCACAAGCCATTATCTTAGATAATGGGACACCATTCAAGAATCATGAGGTCTGTGACTTATGCAAAAAATTCAAAATCCAACATCGCTTCTCTACACCATACTATCCCCAAGGCAATGGCCAAGAAGAAGCTATAAACAAAACCATTTTGAAAATCCTCAAGAAAATAGTCAATGATGCAGGTCATGACTGACATCTACAGCTTAATCCTGCCCTCTGGGCATATTGAACCAGGATCCGTACACCCACCCATGCCACCCCCTTCTCCCTAGTCTATGGATTAGAAGTAGTAATCCCCATTGAGATCGAGATCCCATCACTCAGGATATCATTGCAAAATCTCATCATAGATGAAGAATATCGAGTATTAAGATTGAACGAGCTGGAGCTACTGGATGAGTGACGTATAAATGCTTTGAATCATTTGCAAGTCTATCAAAATAGACTCAAAAGGAGCTATAATAAGAAAATCAGAAGTAGGACTTTCCAAATTAGAGAACTAGTATTAAAGGAGAATCAGAAGAATGTCCCAAACCCAAGCAGCAAAGGAAAATTTGAAACTAATTGGTTGGGAGCATTCGTTATCACAAAAAGTTATAAGTCAGGGGCATATCAATTATCAACACCCGAAGGGGAACCTTTGCAAGAGCCCATGAATAGTTCTCATCTCAAAAAAAATTATTCCTAAATATTTCAAGGTATAGAACCAAAAAATCCAAAAAAAAAAAAGAAAATGTCTTGAAAAAAAGGTTACTTCAGCGAAAACCTAGCAAACAGGCATCTTGGTGACAACAAAAAAATCAAAAAAGCAAAAAATCCAAAAAAAAAAGGATTGAAAATAGTAAAGAGAAAAAATCATCCTCTAGTGAAAACCACTTTGGTGGCACTTTGGACAAGTACCTCGGCGAAAACCTGGCAAATAGGCGCCTTGTGTAAATAAGCACCTTCGATCCACCAGGATCTTTATGACTTGTTTTGCATCATCCATCCATTACATTTCCATCATCCATCACATTCAGATCTCCATCCATCACTCATCCACCCACATCCGCACCATAGCTTGTTCCTATTTTCGTATCATGATCCCTCCTAGTACTACTCAGCCCATCCTCAAGGTCAGTTTATCCTACCTTTATTGGAGTAGTCTATTGCTTCATTCTGGGGGCATGTTCTCATCAGATTGGATTCGTGTATGTTCTTAAAGTCCTCAAATCAAAAAACCCAAAAACATTGAAAAATCAAAAAATCCAAAAACATTGAAAAATTAGAAAATCCAAAAACATCGAAAAATAAAAAATCCAAAAATCCAAAAATCCAAAAACATCAAAACATCAGAAAATCCAAAAACATCCAAAACATATCAAAATCCCAAAAATAGGTCAAAAAGTCAGTCAAATAGTAAAAAACAAAGTCATCTTGTCGAACTACGGGTTTCTAAGCTTAAACGTAGGCAAGGTTGATCTTTGATCATCCCCTGAGACACTTAGGTTAGTCCTTTAGGAGTCTGTCATAATAAACCGACAGCTCACAATGTATATCATCATCTGTAAATCAGTCATGTCGTCAGTCGAACTACGTGGTCTCTGTGTGTATAACATAGGCAAGGCTAATCTGTTGATTAGCCCCCAAGGCCCCTAGGATAGGTTTTTAGGTTAGTCTCTTGGTCAAAATCTCAGAAAACCCCAAAACATTCAGAAAATCAAAAATCAAAACATTTGTAAAATCTCCAAAAATACCAAAAATAGCCTCAAAACATCTCAAAAAGATCAAAAACATCCAAATATTTGAAAAAAATCCATCCACATCACTCATAATAAACAATCGTCATCCTCAATCTTTGATAAGATAATCAGAAACAAGTCTAGCAGGTGAAAAGTGAAAAATCAAAATGTCAGTTCTTAGGTCTAAATCAGTGCATAAACAAGTTGGTCAACTCTTTGTGTCGATAACCCATCATCCAATTGGTCCCATATCAATCATTTGAAAGAACGCTTTGGATAAACGAAATGACATGCCACCATCCACTAACATGTCCTAGGATGCATCCTTCCTACAATGGGCATTATCTTTTGGTAATAGTTTTGGTTCTTATCCTTAAAAAACACATCCCCTGTTGGTTAGCGGTATTGAAGAACATCAGCTTGTTTGTTTACTTTGTCTTTATCTTTTTACTTATCTTATTGCACTCATTCCAAGAACTTCTCAATGATATCCAAATAGAGGATTTAGAGAAATAGGAATGGGGAAATGATCATTATCTTTTGCCTACTGTGCTTGTTGGACGTTCTTTTAATATAACCTTGGCAAAGACTTGCTTTGTTAGGTATGTATGGAGGAGGTTTTGTGCAGCTTGTTGACTATTGCATTGATAGGTTATACCTTTCTGTGTTTTGGTTCAAGGTGTTTGAAACTTCTAAAGTACGTCCTAGCAAGGTTTTCATATGTCAGGTGTGAACAAGGATACTCCTATCTATTTGTCAAGTCAAAGTCCATCACATGGGGTACAATGCCATCCTGGTTTTCTATACCTTGATGCATCATACCACGTGTGTCATCAAACATAAAGAAATTGGCCCTTTGAAAATCCTAATTCCTCGGCAAGTAATCATCATCATTTTTGCATTTTCATCATCTTGTGTCTTGTTGAAATGACTTCTTCTCTTTCATTCCTTCTTGCTTGTCGCATTAACAAGGTACTATGATAGTTGATTATCATCATCATCGTCATTGATTCAGAAACACATGCATTGCATTTCCATTATCATATAAACATGTTATTATAAGCATTCTTCATAAATTAGCACATCCATTTTCATTACATTGCATCCAGTCCTTTGCATTACATTGCATTTATCACATAAATCATTGCATAACATTCATTTGCATAAACATTTCATAACCATTTCACATCTCCACCTACTGCATAATCATACATAATAGGTATATAAGCATCATAGATAGTCCATCGCATACATATTTGCATAACATCATAAAATCATCTCACACATTACGTTCATTTTTGCATAAAACATCATCATATCATTGCATATAGTGCATCACATTAAATGCATCACATACATTACATTTATCATTTAATATGTTTAGGATAATAATATTTGTTATTCTAAGCATCTTAGAAAACCATCTCATTTTGCATTATATCATATAAAACATGACCATTGCATTCACATTGCATTATATCGTCCATTAATCATCCATATCATCTCATAAATAGCATCACAATCATTTTTTGTATTTCATTGCATCAATCATTCCACATCATTATAAGCATAAATTAAAACATACAAAATCCATTACATGCAAAGCATACATTCATCCATAATCATTTCATTTTATAAGCATAATTCATGCACTGAAGATCATTTCCATATCATTTTGCATATAACATATTACATATCATATCATTTCAAATCATCATATAGACTACAAAATTATTACACATCACATAAATACATTTGCATATCATAAGTAAACATAATATAGTTCTGTTAGTCATAATCATTGCATAATGCATATATCATCGAAAATAAATGCATCCATAAATTCATCATATAACATCATAAACATCATTGCAGAACATATAGAAGTAGAATCATCCATACATGCATAAATAAATGACACACATTGCATCATATAAAAATCATTGGCTCATATATATCATCATTGAATAACTGTCATAGTACAAAAAGGCCCATCGGGCTATCAAATTGAAGCCCATAAGGCACAAAAATTATCATCTCAATCAAGGTCTAACCCCTATATGTTGCCCTCGCCCTTGTCACCATGACCCTCTGCTGGTTTGTGATTGGTCTGCTGTGAGTACTCTGGGACCTATGCTACTTTGGGTATGGCCTCATGATAATGCATCCAATAATGCTCGACCTCTTGAATGACATCCCTAAAGGACTGAATGGACACTATAACCTGAGAGGAGGAGGTTTCCATGCTTTTCAACTGCTATCTCCAGCCTAGCTCTATGGCTTCCTGTAACTTTGTAGCCTATCTCTATAGTATGGCATGATCCCTCTCAGCCTTGCTTTGATCTCTCTCAGTCCACGCCTGATCTCTCTCCCCTGTCAAAGTCTGCACCTCGGCCTGTAGCTGTGCAATCAATGTATCTTAGGGATCCACCTACCCTACTAGCTGCACTGCTAGCTATGCTCGTGGAGGCTGTACCTGAGGCTGATCCTCACCCCTAGCCCATGGTGGTGCACCTACTGGCACCTGTTGGCACCTGCTACTGATCCTGCATCTACACGTCGACCTGATCTGGCTGAGCTAGGGGCTCGATTGGCTAGTCCTGTTATGCAACATCCCTCCATCCTCATCCTCCCCCTCTGCCTCTCACCCTCCGCCGATCGGGAATTGCTCCTAGAACTGTCAAACGTAGGGGATGCCAGAACCAATCCCTGTATGCCTGTGTCACACCCAGATTTTTAGGCCTCTAATTGTAAGCCCATGGCCAAGCCACCAACTATTTGAAGTTTTCCATGGCCTCTGAGGCAGGAATGTATTGCCCCCATGAAACCTGTGACATGGTGCAGAAAAATATGGCCACATAATCATCATCTAGTCGATCCTGGGGCTCACCAAACTGATGCTGCATGCGCCTGGGTAGATATCTCTCAATCATAGTGTGCTCTCCCCCCTACATGAAGCATTCCTGGTGAGCGTAGAAAATCTGATGGGCATCATCAGCCCATCTAGGCGAACCAAGGTACAAACACCATATGAATACTTGCATCTCATTTAGGACCCTCCTCCAATAGGGAATCTCATGCTCGCCTGTGTGTGTGAAGGACACACCACCTCTATAATGCCATATGAGGGCATCATCAAGCTCCATTGGAACTATAACAATCTATGGCCGAAGGACAACAATGTGCTCCCACACCCATACGTGGAGGAGCATCACACCTGCTTTGAGTGCTCTGCCATCTAGGTGGACGTACTCGTGAAGATCCCTGTACAAAGATGCAAGAACCGACCCCCAAGAAAAATGGACTAGTCTATCACGAACCATGCGCTCTCAGCAGAGTCCCTAATGAAGGCTAAAATACTGGCCTCATCTATCTGGGGCAACAAGACCTGAAATAACCGTTGCAACAACCAAACGGAAGGGAGGTGCTAGGGCCCTGTGTCGCTTGAGCTCATTCTGCCCCTCACAAATGACAATGTGCTCTACTGCGAGGACTCTGTGGCAAGCATCCCGCCCCTCACCTATATCAAAAATGACACGCCGACCATGAATCAAAAATCACAAGATGCACCAAATTTCCTCCAAGGTGATGGTGGCCTTTTCGGTAGGAAGGTGGAAGGAAGAGGTCTCGCTATGCCATCTCTCAACAAGTGCTAACATCATGCCAAGGTGGGTGTGAATGGGCGCTGCATAAGCAATATACCACAACCCCATGTCTCAGAGCCGATACTAATCTCTATCACTCAGGTCCCACAAGTAACCGAACAGATCCCATGACCTATGCTCTTGGGAGTAAAGCTACCTCACTGCATCCTACATCAGGAAGGGTCATCATGTTAAAAATTTTGAAAAATATTTTGCTAGGCATCCAAGAAACCACTCCAGCGTCACAATCCGTGAATGTCACAGTTTGATTTTTAATCAAACTTTGATGCTAGAGCACAAAAGGCCGAAAGCGCACTGCCGTAGTGCATTTTCCTTTCTAATGGTGTAGTTTGTAAAGATTCCAGTCACTAGAGCACCTCCACGTCGCATTTTAGAAATGACCCCACGGGCCATGACCTCAGTGTCAGAGTTTTCAAACTCCAAACTTTGCCACCATAGTGCAATCTCACACTGAGCAGTGCAATTTGATTTCTGAGTGGTGCTATATAGCATCGTTGCAGAAAGACTGACTTTGAAAGCATTAAATGAACATTAAAAACAAAAAATAAGTCTCAAGTAAGGATCACTTATTGGTGCCCCAATGCCGAGTGGCTGTTGGTACGTTCGGACTTGGTCGAAAATGTGCATTAGAAGTTTTCATTGCGCCATATCATCAGGAGGTCAGAGCTCAAATCTCAAGGTTGCTAGGTGGTTGTGTGTGAAAATGAATTGAAAGTGACCCCTCAGAGCCTTTTTAAGCTTGAAAATTAGGGTTTTTTCACCCTAATTGGCTATCCTGCTAGGTTTTTGGACCTTTGAGCCTATATTTGTCGAGTTGAGGCCTATTTTATATCATTTTATTGCATTTAGATATATTTTTGGCCTCCTGGAGCCTTTTGGACCTATTGAGCACCTTGTCCTCTTTTTTTTGTGAGATCACCCAAAAATTGAAATTTTCATCCAATCTCTCGAGGGGGCAATACATTGGCATGTTCTCTCTCGCCGGGCAGTAGTGGGGCAAGTTTTTAAAAGAATTTTTTTTGGCTTTAATCGAGATCGTTTATTCTTTGAACCAATGCAACAAGTGCATTGCTTCAAAGAGGGGAAAAATGTAGACACATGAAATGTACCGATTGACATTGTACATTTAATCCTACCTACTAACATCATTTCATCCTGAATCATCCTTCGGTCTAACCATTTAATCAAATCCCCTTATCTGATTAAATTCATCAATATTCCTCTCTTAATTAAATAAATCAGTTATCTAATTAAGTCACCTCTTCTCGATAATTAAATTAACCATCTTGATCTAATTATCCCTATTTAATTAAATAGTCAATTTTATTTAATTAAATCTCTAAAGTCTGCCTATTAAATTAAATAAATTAAAACCTTATTTAGTTTAATCTAACATCATCTCTTTTAATTAAATAAATCAAATCTTTATTTAATTAATCTCTTATCATATTCCTTTCATATTTGATTTAAATAAATCCACAAATCTAAGTCAAATTTGTCACATCAACTAATCTCTCATTAAATTAATTAACCTTGGATTAATTTAATCTCCTATCATGTCCCATCCTCTAGCATTTACCACTTGTACATGAAAATATATTTAATTGATTTATTAAATCTCTAATTTCCTCAACAAGGCATCTTTTTGGAATATTCTCCAAGTTTGAATTCAAAATCCAAGTTGACATGTACATCCAACAAGGCATTTACTATATCTTACATGTCCTTTTCCTTGAGCCAAGTGCAATTTAATGATTTCTTCCTTCCCTCTTGCATGTCATTTCAACAAATTCAAAATTCAAAAATAGGAATTTATTGGCACAATCCTCAAAACTTGCACATCCCCCATCCACTCATAGGTTGACAAGTGGCATCTTTCCATTGGATGAATGTTAGTCCCACATTGCTCAAATTTGGACATTCATCCTTCAATCTCATCTATAAATAAGAGGCTTCATTCCTCATTTGATCATCCACAAATTATGCAGAGTTACTATGCTCAAATATTTAGCCATTTCCATCCAATATCATTGAATCATAGCTAGGTTATGTAGGTTTTTCCATTGGAGCACTCATCAAGCATCAACAAATTGGATCACTCATCAACATTCATCAACCTTGCATCATAGGAATTGGGAAAGGGCCAAATTTCACATCAAATTGGCACCAATTCTGCCATGGGATCATGAGTTTACTGTTTTAATTAGGATTCAATCTATTTTATTGTTTTCTCATGGTGTTCTTCATTGTTTTTTTTCTAATTTGAACTTTGTGAATGGATTTCATGGGGAATCCTTGTTCTGGCTTGCAATCTCTAATCTAATGTGTTTGCTCTTATTGTTTTGCAGGTATTGGGATTGGGATTCACACACCTTGGTTGATGGAATTTGTAACCAAGGTGTTGTTTTGATTTGGATTGATGATAGATGGGTTTGATGTGGATGGTGGATTGATTTGAGTAGCTTGGGTAATCACTTGTTTCGATGTGTTAATGGGGTTTTGGAACCACTTTTCAAGGGTTGAATTTGTGTGAGTGTTAATTTTCCCTTGTTTTCCTACTTGAGGTACTTGGTTCACATTACCTTGCATAATACTAGGCATACTTGTGGTATTTATGATGATGGATGAAGATGGTTGCACTCGAAGTGTTGAGATTGTTGTGGAATCATGGAATGTAAGTGGTTTGCAAAAGTTTGGTATCCAACTTGTGTCTTTGGGAAGGTTAGTAGTTAATGGAATGGTTGTTTTTTGAATAACAAAAGTTGTGTTTGTTCCTAGACATGAAGTGAGACCAAGGTTGGTTCCTAGCCTAGTTGTAAGACTAGATGTTAAGGGTTGACATGGCACAAGGGATGGAGTTGGTTGAATCATAGATGAAATCAAGCCTCGTGTTAATGGTTGTGCAACAAAAGATGGGGAAATTGGAGTCACGTTTCCTAAGGCTTGATGTTCCATGATTTCTTCTTTAGTAAGTGCAAATGGGTTGTTCATGATGTCTTGTATTTCATATGTTCCTGATGGAGACGAGGGTTGTTGCGATGGGGTAACATGACTTCTCAAATCAAATTCTTGAGGATTTGGATCACTGATGGTAGATGAGACTTTGGTTTTCTCCATGATTCTCTTGTGTTTCAATCTTGTTGTAACCATAGATTTTGGGTCAACAATAGGAGAGGTGTGTTGAGATTTGTAATGTTTGAACTCTCTAGTTGACTCAAATCTAGGTAGAAGGGACGCTCTAAGTCTTTTTTGAGCAATGATGATAATAGGGGTGAAAATATGGGTGATGTGGGGAGTGATCTTTGCAAACATTTTGAGACAACAATTTTGAATTGATTTTGATGTTTTGATGTTTGGATAAAAGAGAGTGATCCCACAATACTAGTTTACAATTTTTTGCCAAACTAGACACTAAACTAATTTTTTCTAACTAAATCTTCATTTTCAGGTACCTATAGTGGCTAAACAGTGAGGAATTTAAAGATAATGAAAAATAGTGATTTTTGATATTTTGTATATAGATTGTAAATATATTTTTTTCAAAAATTTTGGAATCTGATTTACTTCTTTTTCCATCTCCTTCAAAAACTTGTTTTTTAGTAAAAACCATTTTTAAGGAGTGATGCTCATTGTATACAACACAACTTTTTTTCCATGAAGTATAAAATTCCATTTTTTTTTTTTTAATTTAGATTTGTAACTACAATATCTAGTGCTTTCATTTGGTTTCATAGTGTTTTATTAAATATTTTTTCCTTAATCAAGTTTCGAAGTCAAACCAATTACAATTCAAACATAGGTAGACTGTATATAACATAACCTTTTTTGTATGTATCGAAATTCAATTTTTTTTATTGGATCAAGGACTTTAATATCTAGTGCATTGATAATTTTCAATTTTTTTTTTTATAATATTCTTTTTTTCCACATTACAGAACAAAGTACTTGAATTTCGGTGAAAAAGCTACATTCACATGAAATACAAAATAAATATAATAATAAAATTAAACTTATTTAAAATTATACTTTTTGGGAAGCTTATAATAAGGATTGCGTACTTACAAAAAAAAATTTAAATGAATTCATTTGATCCCCCAAAATGTAAATGAAAAGTGGTTTTTTATCAACATTTTGATAGGTATATAGGACACTATGTTGTAGGTATGGTTTAAAACTAGTGGGGTTCTATCCAAGGGGGTTTGATCTAAGGTGGTTAGATCAAACCCTCATCAATTGGAATCCTTTAAATGAAACTTTTTAAGGCTTAAATCATTATATTTTATAAAAATATGTGATTTCAACAAAAAATAGGATCTCCCAAAAATTTTAAACCAGTATTGTGTGATCATCCAACTTGATGTTTATGAACTTGGAAATCTTTAGGGTAGACTTGTGACCTTCAAGATAGACTAGTCCAAAATTGATAACTAACTTAACAAATGCATGGAAAAGTATTCATTTCACATACAAAATATCCAAGCTAGGGTTTGGTTTGATAGATGTTGAAGTCACAAAGTGTTTGGTGTATTCAAAATTTTTGCAAAGGTAGGTGAAGTGAAGGATGAAATTTGATGAAGGATGGATGAAATGTTTGACCCAATGTTGACCCATAGTGAACCTTTGTTTTCCAAGACCAAGGTAGTGAGAAAAATTCTATACCTCTAAAGTGATGAAACCCTAATAACTCAATGATTTTGGTAAAATAGGACTCAAATTATTTTGGAAATAGGACCCAATGATTTTGACAATAAAACTCAATGACTTAGGATAATGGAACTTAATGATTTTTCCAATGTTTTTCATGTCTCAATTTGCTTGTTTTGGGTGAGTCAATGATTTGAACATACATCAATGTGGGGTATTCATTTGATTTAATCTTGGATTAATGAGGTTATTTTTACCAAAAACACTTGTCTTGGTTATGTTTTCAAACTAAATTTTTATGTCAAAAACATAATAACTTTCATAATGTCCATTTCATGAAAATCATGAGGTTGAAGCCATAATTGCCTATGTTGTCTTTGAAAAATATGGATTTTGATATAAGTTAGGATATTTAGAAATCTCTAAAGATAGAATCCTTATGACAAGTAGTAATATCAAGGCTTTTTTCAAGAGGTGTCCATATTTAGGCTAAAGTGTTTGAAATTTTGAGGAAGATAGTGGATGTTTGTTTTTGTATCATTTTGAAACCAAAAAAAGTGTTAAACTAACTCACAATCAATTACAATCCTAGGATAGAAATGGCCATATTTGTTTAGTCCCCACTTGGATTTCTCTAAACACTAGACAATGTGAATAATTAGAGATTTGGCACTGGCTCCCCTCCACAACATACACTTCTTAGGACCACCAAATCTCAAAATCCTTAAAATCTAGAGATTAAAAGGAATTTTTATATTTCTACAATTGAATAGTACAAATGTGGGGCGTCTTTAGAATGACTGTTCTCACACCAACAAATATTTTAGGATTTAGGCTTGCTAAACAAAGGATTGTAGTAAGGACTTCCGTTTGAGGTGGCCATACACACGACAAGATTAGCTCAAGATTATGGAGAATCAAGAGGCCTCCCATTCCTTTCCCTAAGGAAGGATTTTTACGTATCACATAGATAATATGGCTGACACTTGTCGGTATGATTCATCCACACCTATTGGTAATGACTTTCGTCACAACACATTTTTATATAGTGATTGGAAGAGCTTGGCTTTAGCCCGTTACTGCTTGAGTCATTCCCCTAGGGTGAGTACTTTTTCCCACCAAGGTAGGCTCTCTAAAGATAAACAATAGCGAGAAAGTACATTTGTAGTTCGATCATTTTTGCTTGCATGAAAAAAGAGAGAACACACGCTATTCCTTTTTCTCACACTCGCAAAGGGGTTCATTTTTAATCCAAATTGAAAGATGTAGGTGATTTTGCAAAGTGTTAAGGAATGTTTATGTTTCTCAAGATCACCAAATGGAGTGAGAGAATTGCATACACATCCACTAACAATGTTGAAAACCACAAAACATAGCAATTTTTTTTAAATTTTAACCCTTCAAAGTACTGATAAGTTTGTTTTAAGCACCAAATGAAATATGAAGTTGCCTTGTTCAATTTTAAACCCAAAGTAAAATGATGATGTGAGGGTTCAGTTTTAGCCAACTTTGAAAATGAATTTTAAGACCAATTGAAAGCTATTTGGTCCTAAGATTGTAATTTTTAAAACCCAATGGAAACCTAGTGGTCCTAAAACATAAACCAAAGTAGCATATGGTGGGTTATAACTGCCACACAAGTGTCAAAACATTGTTACAATAACTACAACTAAGAAAAATCAAAAATTAAAATTTTCAATTTTTTTTAGTGTTTTCTATGTTGTAGTAAATCATGTTTTTAGAGGCCTTTAGAGTGGAATTTGGGGTTGAAACTTGCATCGGTCCTTAAAATTTGACTACGAAAGGCACTAGATTTTTAGGGATTGAATTAGTCCTCATGGAGAGCTTTCGACAGTGCAAACAGATTCGAATTTTGACCACCAAGTAGAAAGTCATTGTTGGAAAAATGAGTAAAGTTATCTATTTGTTGTCATTGATGTCACCATGTTGGTAGTTTGGTTTGGTACTCTTATATTGGTGCTTATCCTCTCTAGTGGTTGGTCCAGTATTTTGATTGCCTTTTCAGTATTCTAGTCTGCACTTCTCTGCAAATGATAATCTTTGGTTGCAGTTTTTTGAAACTACTGATGGATGTTAAAGGTGTGCATGACCAAGTTATTTCTTGCTTTGGTGCTCATGCATCATAGTAGAAAACAACAAATTGATTGTTTCCTTGTGTTGAAGATTATTCTTGGCTGACTTCTTATGTTAATTTTGATTTGATGTGAAAGCTTATGTATGACCTATTTTCTTGGTCCGAGTTGACATGATGAAATGTGCTAAAGACTATTTTGTGTGTTTGGAAATATTTTGTGAAATATTGGAGCCAACATAATAATAGTTAAAACATTTAGAAAATACTTTTTGGAAGCCAACCTAATTAGTTCCTGCGGTGGAGATCAAGTATATATATATATATAAGTATATGGTGAACAATTTGGAAGCAAGAATGAATGGGTAAATGAATGAGTAAGTGTGAATAGGTGTGTGTGAATATGTGCAATGAGTCTATAGGAAATTGATAGAGGAAATAGTGAAGAGATACTGAATTTCAAAGTGTGATCATAAAGGCAACAATTGTAAGTATATCAGGAACTGTATCAACACATGTTAGGTGCATTTTTTAGTTAATTTTTGGGATGTAAAGCCTTACTCTATTTTTTATAATCTTCTGTAGGTAGTGAGCCTCCTTGTTGGATAGTGAGTCCTTTTTGTAGGTAGTGAGCCCTTGTACTTGGACAGTGAGTCCATATTTTGGCAGTGAGCCTCCTTTTTAAAATACTATATAGTGTGAGTTAACCCTCATCATGGTTTTTCCCTTATTGGGTTTTCCATATAAAAATTTGGTGTTCTTTATGTTGATCTACTTTTTTTATTTATGTTTATTGCTCATATTTAATAAAAAAATAGTCTGGTTGAAGATTTGATAAGTGATAAATTTTTAAGTTTGAATTTGTGAGACAGCTGATTCACCCCCTTCTCAGTTGTCTTACATTGGTTTAACAATTGGTATCAGAGCTATTGGTTCCTTTGGTAAATTCTAACAACTTGAGGGAGATCCTGAAGATGGAGATAATGAATGACAAAGGAGAACTCTAGACTACTCTTGAAGATCTTGATAAAGTGGAAAGAGAAAACAAAGATTTGAAAGAGAATCTTGATGAAGCAAATGAATGTGTTTGGAAATTGAAGTAACAATTGAAGAAATTTAAGGAAAGACACAAAGAAGTAAGTGAACAACTAAAAAAAGAGATAATTGGATTGGAAGTGAGCATAGAAGAAAAGAAGAGGATTGGAGAATGTCTGAATACAATGGTGCAGAACAAGTCTAAATAATGTTCTAGACTCGAGTAGGAGATAGTAAATTTGAGAGTGGAATTAGAGAAGGCTAATCTCTATGAAAATAATTTTAGATCTAGCTTCGGTAAACTTGAAGATCTTCTTGTAGGGTAGAAACCATGTAAAGACAAAGGTGGCTTAGGATCTGATATGGGTGAATGTTTTAAAGACGTGATGAAGAATCAAGGTAAGAGGAAGCAAAGAAGGAATTTTGCAAGATGACCGCCTATGAAACAACCTAATGCACAAAGGTACCCCTCTTTTGATGATGTTTTCTTTTCTTGTAAAAAATATGGTCATAGAGCAACTGGTTGTAGAAGTACGAGCAGTTTTTTGGCTCTCTTTTTGGAAAATGTTTTGAATGTGGGAAGTTTGGGCATAAGGCTACAAAATGCAGATCTCAGGTAAGTTTGATCAGTTAGGTAATGAGAAATAGGATTAATGAAGGTAGAAGGAATCAATTCTTTAATGGTTATTGCTATGCCTACAATAAATTCAAAGACAAAACAAATTAGTGTAGATCAAGGAATAATGGAGGACAGTCTAATCAGAAAGGTGTGATCTATTATAACTGCAATAAACTTGGACATGTATATAAAGTTTACAAGAATAAGAAAGGAAAGAAATATGCTCTAGAAGAGAAGAGTGAACCAGTAAAGAAGATTGATAAAGAAGAGATCAAGCAAGAGATGGAGAAGAATTGGAAGAAGAAAGAAGAAGAAGAAGAAGAGAAATCTGAGACTCTTGATGTGTTTGTACCCTCATCTGGTATAGATGACTTATTCAAAATTTAGACATAGCATGGTCTTAGGGGGAGAATTATCAAAAGTTCATAAAAACCCCTGGAAGAATGGCATGTAAGAGGCTAGCATGTGGTCAGAATGTGAAGAATGCTTGTTCAGAGGTTCTAGAAGAAGAACCAGAGAAAAATATGTTGGTATGAAGATTTGCAGACCATTTAAAGGTTTCTTGTGCTAAGTGAAGTGTGTGTTTAGATTTGTTTTGTGTTTTCCGCATTTAATGCGCTTAGGGAAAACTCGAAGGTGGATAAGTAGAAATTTGTGATGATTTTTGGTTAATTGTGCATCTAAAATTGTCAGAAAGTGCTTTGAAGATTTCTTGAGGCGTACTCAAAGTGTTTCTGAAGGGAATTTGAAGATTGATTTAGGTAATCTGGAAACCCTCTGTCTGTTTGCATAAGGAAAGAATAAAATTGAAGAAGTATCACTGAATTTCAAGAAAGCTAAGTAATGGATAGTGGCTCATGTGGTTTTACCTCTCTGAAGCTGAAAAGGGTCAAAGTAGAAGAATATGATCATAGGAAATTGAAAGGAATTGAACTAGGGTTGAGTGATGTCAAATTGCATAATATAAAAGCCTTAGGGTGGGTTTATGGAGTGAATTTTTGTGGATTATAGATAAAGAGGTTATTTTGTTCTTGTTGAAGTGTGTCATGGATGAAAACATTGTTTTGAAAAAACCCTACTTGATCTCGAAGGAAGCAATTAAAGTGATCACTAGATTATGCAGCGTTGGAGAACTTCTGGGAAAGAAAATTGTGAAATATAAAGATGTGGTGGAGCTGACTAGCATTGGTAGAGATCAAAGAGCATTATTTATTGATACACTTGCTGACTTGACCGTTAGGTATGTTGTATATGGTATCTCATACAAAATTTATTTAAGGAATCATGAAATTTCAACTTCATCTATTGTCGTACATATTGCCCACATGATGGTTAAGGGGAACAAACAATTTGATTTATGTATCTTGCTACTTGAGAATTTTCTTGAAAATATTTGAGTTTCATTGATTGAGAACTATTTGTTTTGTTTTGGATCCTTACTGGTATGCCTGGTGTTTTAGTTTTTGAATTCTCTACAAGGAAAAGATAATGTGGTGTGGGAATCTAATATCCCTATTGGAAAAAATTTTACAGACATCTAAAGTCTTTGGAAGATGATGAAAATATGTGCAAATCATATTTCTCATCCTTGCAAGTAAACCCTTGTTTCGGTATATCTACAGTAAGTCGATTTGAAGGAGGCTCTTCATTTGGGAAGAGAAAATTAGAAGTTATTATTAGTGATTCCCCTCTAGAATAAAAAAAGAGAAAGGAAATGGCTGAAGACATCATTGATATTTCAAATGAGAAGGAAAAAGAATCACTAACTAGTACTGAATCCCCTGATCCTGATGATATCCATTCTATGATAATTGAAGGAAAAATGAAGAATATTGGTGAACTATGGGATGTTGCCTCACCCATTGATAGTCTAAAAATTGATGATGAGTTGGTATATTATCTACTTTAGAAAGGTATTGAAGTATCTATTGTTTCTTATTTCTTACTAGAGAATCTGATTGAGATTGTTGAAGAAAGGATGTTGCTTGAAGGTCTAGAAGGATGTAAGATGGGAATCTTACTTGAAAGGAGATGTAAAAAGGCTCTATAGATTGTCAAGATTAATTGTGGAAACAAAGAAGTGTGTTAAAGAAATTTAAGATGTTTACACGTATTGTCTTCGGTGGCTTGCTACTATAGACAACTTCAGAAGTATAATTGAAGTGATTGAAGCTAAGGTGAATGAGATTGGAAAGAAATTTGACATATTTGAAGATAAATAAGGGAAACAAAGGATAAGAGTTGGTGAACTTCAGGTTGAATTGATCATTACACAAAGACAGAGATGATGTGACAAAGACCTTCTGGATCCTTAAAGAAATTGTTGAAGTCTGGTTAGAACATCTTTCCAGAATTCTTATTGGTGCTGAAGATGTTGAGAAACAATGTTCTGTTGAAGATTGGTCGCCCTCTTTCACTCTGTTGGGATTGTTGGAAAGTACATGCACTAGGATGGAGTCTATTGTTTTTAACTGGAAGTAGTTGTATCTAGTTCTCAAAGAAAGGTATAAGAAACCTATTTGAGGTGAAGAGTGTTATCTTCACTTAATTTATGCTTTCTTAAATGATTTGGGTTGTTGGAAGTTTTTGGAAATATTTTTGAAATTTTGATGTCACCATGTTTGCACTCATTTTTGGCATCCTTTGCCATTGATGCCAAATGGGGAGAGAGAGAAGTTAGGAGAAGAGATTGGAGTTGGAGAATTTTGTTCACATGCTGCCATCAATGACAAAGGGGGGGATTGTTGGAAAAATGAGTAAAGTTATCTATTTGTTGTCATTGATATCACCATCTTGATAGTTTTGATATCACCATGTTTGTAGTTTCGTTTGGTACTCTTATACCGGTGCTTATCCTCTCTAGTGGTTGGTCTGGTATTTTGATTTCCTTTCCGGTATTTTAGTTTGCACTTCTCTGTGAATGATAATCTTTAGTTGCGGTTTTGGGAAACTACTGATGGATGTTAAAGGCATGCATGATTAGGTTATTTTGTGCTCTAGTGCTCATACAACATAGTAGCAACCAAAAAATTGATAGATGCCTTGTTGCATTGAAGATTATTCTTGGCTAACTTGTTAAGTTAATTTTGATTTGATGTGAAAGCTTATGTGCAACCTATTTTCTTGGTTTGAGACAACATGATGAAATGTGCTAAAGACTGTTTTATGTGTTTGGAAATATTTTGTGAACTATTGGAGCTGACATAATAATAGTTAAAACATTTTGAAAATACTTTGTGGAAGTCAACCTAGGTAATTAGTGCCTGTGATGGAGATAAGGTATGTATAAGTATATGGCAAACAATTTGGAAGCAAGAATGAATGGGTAAATGAGTGAGTAAGTGTGAATAGGTGTGTGAATATGTACAGCGAGTATGTAGGAAGGTGACAGGAAATAGTGAAGAGGTAATGAATGTCAAAGTGTGATAAAAAAGGCAGTAGCTGTGAGTATATTCGAAACTATATTAGCACATGTTAAGTGCATTTTTGGGTTATAAAGCATTACTCTATTTTGTATAATATTCTAGGAAGTAAGCCTCCTTGTTGGATAGTGAGCCCTTTTTGTAGGTAGTGAGCCTTTGTACTTGGACAATGAGTCCATCTTTTGGAAGTCAGCCTCCCTTTTTAAAATACTATATAGTGTGAGTTAACCCTCACTGTGGTTTTACCCTTATTGGGTTTTCCATGTAAAAATCTGGTGTTCAATGTGTTGATCTACCTTCTATTATTTGTGTTTCATGCTCATATTTAATAACATAATAGTGTGGTTGAAGATTTGATAAGTGATAAATCTTTAAGTTTAAATTTGTGAGACAATTGATTCACCCCCCTCTCAATTGTCTTGTGCCTATTTAACAATTATGACCCCAACAAGTTGGGGTAAAATTTTTCCTAGTTTTTCTCCAAATTTGCAAAACTAGTTAGTCTAAAAATAAAAAATGAGAAGCCAGTGACATGTTAGCATTTAGATAAATTCAAAAAATTAAAGCACATGCTGAAAAAATAGTCATTAAACTTCTTACCAGAGTTGGGAATTGTTGCACATGATAGCATCATGATTTAAAGTCTAGGCATTGCTCTGGTTAAAATGGGTATCACTCTACAACAAAAATAGTGAGCATGATAGTGTCAATATTTTTTTCAGTGTCACTGCTCTCAATCGTGTCACGGTTTGAAATTTGAAAGTGTTAGACTGGTGAATTTGAGCATCACCGTTTAAATTTTTGATACCTCTAGATTAAATATGCATAGCCAGATTTAAATCAAAATCGAAGAATTAATTCAACACCAGGATTTCAAATTCTTAGTGTGTCACTATATGGCGACACTATTGGAATAGCGTTGCTATTTGTAATTTGGGTGTTGCCAGGTCCTGCAAAATAATAAACAAACAAAATTTGAGCTAAAAACTAGTTAAATTTACATTTTTTCCTCCTTCTAGCATCTGAATGTGAGATGAGGGAATATCAAAGATGGTGAATTACACTTGAATCATGATGAATCAAAGCATAACTTCACCAAACATACTTGCATCTACAAACAAGATCATTCAAATTGGAAATCTAAACTAAGTATTTAATTGAAAATAAAAGCTACAAACTACACAAAAACAATTAAATTCCTAATCTAGCCCATCTGAAACTTATCTTGTTTTCGAATTGGTGTCGTGTTGATGTGAAATGATGAACCTTTCCCAATCCTATGAATAGTGAGCTTGCTTCAGTTGATTCTATGGAATATAATCTTTGAAACCATTGTGATTGATGTATGAAAACCTAGTTTATGCTAAAATGAAGATGATGCAAGCTAAGTTACCGTGATTTTATGCTAAAAATGCACTGATTATGCTATTGCTAAGCTAATCTAAGCTAAAGATATGCTAAAAGATGAAAACCCTAATTCATATACAAACTAAGATGGATACATGGAAGCCACTAATGTATGCACTAAGCTATTATGTAATTAAAATTAACTAAAATAAGCTAAAAAGTGAGTAAATATGAGTGTGGGTGCATATGAGATTCAACAACATAAGTTTGCAATTGAAAGATGGATTCATTTCTCTCCAAATAGTGACCTATTTATATAAAAGAAAATGAGGAATGAAGGGTTGAGGTCAAAAATATTAATCAACGGTCCAAGATGAAGGAGATGAGAGGCATGGATTGTGGATTCTCATCAACAGATGATAATGCATGATGATATTTTAATGAAGGGTTCACAATTGCCTCAAACAAACATACTTTGACTTGCTCATACAAGTCAAAGGTGACTTTTTCAAAAGGTTGAAGGCAAAAACTTGATTAAAAATACAAGTGAAAATATCCCTTTTTCAAATGATGAAGGAATAAGAATATTCTTTTGGAATATTCTCATGGGTGAGGAAAAAGGCATTTTGCAAGTTAAAATAAAGTTTTAACTGTGCAAAAAATGGAATAAAGAATATTCCATGGGAATACTCCTTTCTTAGAGGAAAGTTTGTTTAATTTCTAATTAAACAAGGTTTAATCATGCAATTAGGGGATTTGAAGAATTAAAGAGATATTTATTAAATTAAATGATTTAATAAATGGGAGAAAGGTGAAATGATATTTAATTAAATAACTTAGGGCTATTTAATTAAATAAGATGAGCTAGGGAATTAAATTAAACATTATGATATATTTAATTTAATGAGATGAAATGTTAGCGTGAAGGGGGATGAATTAACCCGATTAAATTAATTAGGCCAATAGATGAAAATGATGCAATTAATTAAATATCTAGGGTAATTTAATCCATTAAGTGAAAAGAAGATGGGTTTGAAGATAAAATGATGTTAGTAAATCTATTTTGAATGTATGATAATGATTAGGACATTTTTTAGTGTCTACAAGGGGAGCCCCTTTCTTTACCTTTTCCTTTTCTTCACATGATGTATCCTTGGAAACATATGACTTGGCATAGGGATTTTCAAGTTGGCTCTCATGTATGTCTTCTTGTTTGTATTATTCATTTGCTACTATAAAGTAATTGCTCCCAACATGGTGTTTAGCAATTTCTTTAAAGTAGGGGCATACATTGGCATTATTCTTTTGCATTTTTCCTTTTTCTTGGTTCTTAGTGCAACCTTCTTACTTCATACGATGCATTTGTCGCTTTGTGGATGACAATGGGTGTGATGTCCTTCATGTGCATGATCTATCTTAGCATATTACATTCCTCTTAGTGGCTTGCTGCGACACACTACATCCCCTAAGTTGTGAATCTTCTATTCTTTGATTAGTCCTCTCTTGGAGACATTAGACACAATGTTCCCTAAGTTATAGACCTTGCATGAACTAAGAAAGACTCCTTTGAGAATCCTTTACATATTGCATTTTTATTTTTTATATGGCCACCTTGCATAACACAACTTGCATGCATGTGGTGCTATCGTGTTTGTTCATGAGCTCCAAGCATACAAAGTTTTGCTTGTCTCATGAAGCTCAAAAAGTCATTTTCTTTTGTGGCACCTTATTGAAGTTATTAGGAGGTATAAATTTGGTATGGTTGAGTGGGAATCCCATTCTGAGGCATGAATTTCCCTATAGCCACCTACGTGTATGTTTCTCACCTTCTAGAAATTCTCACCTAACTGATAGCCTTAAGTTCTGTCGCCTCAGAGTAAGTATGTGTTTTTCAGAAAAACAACCTAGATCTGATGCACATCAGGATGGACAAACAATCAAACCTTGATCCAATTCTCCTTTTTCTTTTTATTTTCTCCCTTTCATCTTTGGTAGTGTATGCTTGGTCTTGTTGCTGCTCTTTACGTGATTTTCATGTGTATTCCCTTGTGCTAATGTTTGGTTTGTTGTGGAATCTTGATCCTGGGGACTTGATCACCCCTCTTGATTATTTTTTTCTTATCTTACCAGCATTGGTGCACTCTAATCCCTATTGATGTGTGTGTTTGGATACTTTAGAGTGAGTTTGAAGCAGGTTCATCTGCTCACTAAAGTGGGGGCTAAATGTAGCATAGAAAAATGGATATTTGGACATATTCGCGCTCATTTGGGTCCTTCTTGTGGATGTTGGCTTAGTTTTGCCTTGATTTAGTGTTGTAATGTGGTCAAGACATTCACATTAGGTCTTGTTCCCTTATGAATTAATAAGAATTTTATGGTGCCTTGCAAAAGTTTTGTAAAAAACCTTCACACTTTTCTAGGATCTTATTAATATATTTCACGTAAAAAACCTCTTTTTATCATTTACTAAGCCTTATTTCAAAGTGTTGTAACAAAATTTCACACTTTTCTAGGCTTTTCATTAATAATTGGACCTTTCTTATACTTTAATTGGCCCCATTTTACACTTATAGGCCTTAAGAATATTTTTGAAAATTTAATCCTAATAAACATCATTTAAAATATTTAAATTCCAAAACCCCCTTAAAATGCCTTAAGTAGGACCCATTCACCACTGGGGGCAAATGAGTCCCATTTGACACAAAATTAAAAATCAAGTATAAATATAAGGTTTTTCCACTCATTTCATCCCCAATCATTCAACCAATTAATAAATCAATCACTTAAGCATTCTAAGCATTTCAAGCATCTTCAAGTTTACATTCATTGGAGCTATTACTTACATGTCTGTAAAATTCTACTTCAAGGGTTTGGTGAGTTGTAGCATTGTATTTGTTTATTCATCATTCTCTTTTCACATTTCATTTCATTTTCAAGGGTTTAATTATCAACCCAAGGTTTGACCAAGGAAAATCCCTATTCACTAACCCTCAACAATTTTTCCCTCTCTTTGCATGTGATTTATAGGTTTAGGTTGTAGGTTTATCAAAGAGAAAGATTGGAAAAGTTGTCAAAGCCCTAAGAGAAGCTTGGAGAACACCTACAGGTTGGATTCTACAATTTTGGATCCGAAAACCTATGAAGAGAAGTACAGACCGAGAGCTACAGATTCCACTTTTGAATTTCCAAAAATCTGAAAGTGAACTGATTCACCATGAGTGGCGAATGAGTCCCACTACCCAAGTATAAACAAAGATTTTTGCAGTTTTGAGTACTTATTTGTTTGAAACCTATTCCAAAAAAATCTTCCCAAAACATGACTAAGTCTCCCAGCTTGGCGTATGAGTCCCAATTGGCATCAACAGTAAATTCTTCAGGATTCTAGAGATTCTTTCCATCTCTTTCTAGTCTCCAAGTGCACACTTTAAATTTCATAATTTTTTGTTACAATTTTCTTACATTTCTAGGTCATTTTGCATATCACAACATGTTTTCAAACATCTTACATTTTCTTAGTTTTTCATTCTATAGTTAATCTATTTTATCAATTTTCAGCATTTATGACATTCCCCTTTGATAGATTTCAATCTCCCTTGCATTGGAATCTTAAGGTTTTTTTCTTGAGTGAGCCATTAATATTTTTGATACCTCTTTCCTTTTAGGTGCAAAACCCTAGAAGTGTAAGAGAGCCCCCACATCCAAATATATTTTGTTTAGAAATATGTAATAAGTTTTTTTTGGTCCTCTCTATCTTTGAGATAGGACCACATTATGATTTGGTGGCAGACTCTTTGAATTCATATTTTATCTTGTTCTTGGTTGACCTAATCGATTTTTGAAGTATTGTGGTGGATATAAATGCAATATCATTTCATATTCAACAAGATGGAGTAGTGCACAAGTGAAAAAAAGTTAAGTGTGTGGAATGTATTGAATATCCAACAAATTTAGTGCTACATTGTGACAAGGAAAGATTATATGTTCTACAATGCCTCAGTCAACAAAGTGTTATGTTGACAAATATTGTAAACTTTATCTAAAATATGTGTATCATGCTTTGAGATAGTGAATCTCATCAGGTAGTTGTATCTTGTATTTGGATTTGTGTTTGCTTTATTCCTTTAAGTCATTTGCATCTTGTGTTGAGGTAGTGAGCCTTTATATTGTGATTTAAGTTTCACTGTGGTTTTTCCCTCATTAGGTTTTCCACATAAATTTGGTGTGTCATTGTGCATTTGTGTGTTCTTTATTTCTTTCTCATTTTTTCTAATCTGATTAGAGTTATATTTTCTATATCTTTCATTGTTGAAGTTGTTGAGGGATTAAACTCTTATATATTTCTACTAATCTTCTTAAGAGTTTCAATTGAGTTAAGAAGAGTTTCTAAAGTGTGGAAGGTTTTAATTTTTGAGTAGATTGATCACCCCACCTCTCAGTCTCCAGGTGTGTTCAACAATTGGTATCTAAGCCAAGTTCCTCTGAAGAAGCCTAACAACTTGAGGTAAAGATGTGGGATGGAAAATGATGGTTCATACAAGGTTTCTAAGTTTGATGGGAGAAATTATGCTTTTTGGAAATTAAGAATGGTAGGATACCTAAACTACCTAGGGTTTGGTGTTTGGAAACTAGTAAAAGATTGTTATACTACTCCCATCACTCCTCCAATAGACCTATTGAAATAAAATTATATGAATGTAATGTCAAAGTTAAGAATTCTCTCTTATGTGGATTTGATGATTCAAAGCTTTTGAAGGTGATGAATTGTAGCTCTACTAAGGAATTCTTAGAAAAAGTATAGCAATATCTATGAAGGTGATACTAAAGTGAAGCAATCTAAGATGCAAATCTTTGAAAGTATATTTGAGACTCTAAAGATGACAAAAGATAAAAAAAATTATAGGTTACATGCTCTGGGTATTGTTGATATTTCATGCCACCCTTTGATGACTCAATGTTGATAACTAATCTGAGAGATCCTACATCGACCATCTTGCATGAATTCTCCTTGAAGGGTTCCTAAAATTGGATAAGTTCTAAATTTTTGGGATTTTGATTTTTTTCTTACCTCTCTATCAACATGCATTCTTCATTGCTCACACCCCTTGTCTCTTTCACTCTTCTTCCTTCCTTTTCCTTACCTAAGTGTTTCAGATCTTGGCCTTCATCCTTACCCTTTAAACCTTATTGCTCCCTCATGGTAATCCTTATGTCTTGCCCCCAATCACCAAAGTCTTGAAGGGGCTTTTCAAGATTATCTCTATCTTGATTTGTTATACTTTGAGGGTCAGACATCCCTATTTCTGCTTCCATCTTTACAGCTAAGGCATTAATCCTTCCTCCCAACCCCCAACCCCCAATCCCCAAAAATTTTTTGTCCTTCAATTATCGGAATTTCATCTTCTACTTTTCTTCCTTCTCACCTTCATCCCTTCCTTCAAAAAGTTAGGTACGTGTTGAGTTTTGGAATTTTGACTTCGGCCTTCCCCTTTACCTCTTACCTTTCCTTCATAAGAGGTATCACAAACCTTTGGTCCTTAATGGCTACCTTCGGACTTTGGCCTTGGATCTTCCCTTTTATCCTTTTCATCTCTACAATAAGGTGTAAGCCTCCTTCATGACCTCCAAAGCTCGAAAAGGGTGACCTTTATGGAATTCATAGTTCCCTCCTTCCTCTTCCTTCTTTCTACCTTCTTTTGACATGTGATCAACAGTACTCCTGAAGCTCAATCTCTAATAGAATGATGCCAATATGAAGCATAAAGTATGAAGTAGGCCCAACACCTGATCTCTGATGAAGGTTGCTTTTTTGGCCCTCTAGAACATTTAATGCATAGAAAAGGTTTTCTTTTAGACTCGACACCCATGGATTTGACATGTTTTTTGGGTGATGACATTAATACTCCAACATCCTTACTAAGTGGGTTGTTTTGATTCTAGGGATTCAAGGAAATCATTTTGAAATAAAGGGAAATAGGAGTGGTAGGATTTTCCAAAATGGAAAGGTAGATCCAAAGAGAGAAAAAGGGGTCATATATTCCTTAATTCGTTAGGAAATAAGATCCATATCAAAAATTTACTAACAACCCTTAGGAGAGTCAACCTAAAATGTGAATCTTCAGATTTCCCTTTTCACTAGGATGGGGGTCTAGATCAAGTAGTATTTTGGGGAGAAAAATTTAAAGTAACAAAACAACTCTAAACTGAGATATACAAAGTGCAATGAAGAGATTTATCACAAAACAAAAAGAAATAATGAACTTTCTAGAAAAAACTTATGGTAATAGATGTTGTACACATATAAAAACTTACTATTTATGTAACCCTAATAGGGAATCTTAGCTTTATGGCGAATGGGTCCTGGTAGACTTTCCTAGAAGGCTTTGAATTAGAAACTGTAGCTTATGAATTGTTAAAACCTACTACCTTTGAAACCCTAGCAAGGACTCATTAGCCCTATGGTGAATGGGTCCTGGCAGGCTCTTTGAGAAAACTCTAAATCTAAATTTGAAGTTCTAGACCTACAATTCTTTCATGTAACTTGAAATCCCCACTTTCAAATCTGGAGCTACCAATAATTTGCAAAAAAAATTGATGCTTGTTGGTGGACAGGGGTTTGCCTGAGTAAAATCCCAAGTTTGGTAATTAAACCTTGATGATGAATAGAAATCTAAAACATGAAATGTGTGTCCAATCCTAACCTTAAGTGTGTATAATATTAAGATCTCTAGTATGCAAAGAAACCCTACTCATGTGTGTTGGAATATGATCCTATAATGAAACATGAACAACGCAAAAGACCTACTTCAGGAGATCCCAAATCCTCTTAATAAGTCATGAAACTACTTTTACCTTTCTTTAGACTAAAAATAGAATGATCATAAAACATGGAACCACTTATGAAATAATTCATTACACTTGGTTGAATCTCATGGTCCTTCTCCCAAAGCCTAGAATCCATCATGATTCTTCATAGGAATCTATCATCACTTCTTCAATAATGTTTGATCTTTGACAACAAAATGAGCTTGAAAACCTAGAAAAACACTATAATGTTGCTCCTATACTTCATTCTTGCTTGCTTCTTGAATATGAATGCTTGATCTCATGAAAATTTTATTAGATTCTTCTCTCTTTCTCTATCTAGTTGAAACATAATGAAAATGACCTTGTATTTATACATAACTTAATATTAATTCCCAAAAATCAAATATCACAACATGAAATTGGATTATGGATTTCACATCACTAAAATACAACAAAAATAATATTTCAGAGATAAGTCCTAGGTCTAAGTGAGTATCCATTGACCATGTGGAAAATGGGTCCTAGGCCACTTGCCTAGGATACACTTTGGACAAGGTGAAATGTCATGTCAAAATAGGGTACTAAGACCTAGTGAGGACCCATTCACCACGTGGAAATGGGTCCTAGGTCACCTACCTAGGACACACACCTTCTAAAATTAAGTGTTGTGTAATGGCATTTATGTATGTTCGGTTTTATCACTCATAATTTTCATTTAATTAGGATTGGATTTGAATTAGAGGGGCTAATTAAGGAAAATTAACCTCAATTAATTAATAAATCCCTAGATTAGTGTGAAAGTGTAAAGATACACCTTACAACACCCTAAATAAGGCACAATTATGTCAATTTAGTTAAAAAGGGTCTCAAACTTATTGTGAATGTGTAAAACACATTACAACACTAAATCAAGGCAACATTAGGCTCATTTTAATATTAATTATTCCCAAATTAAGTGTGAAAAAGGGATAATTTTTTCTACACTAAATTTACCCCCCACTTTAGTGTCCATATGATACTACATGCATATGCAATCTAAAGGAAATACAATCTATAAAAAGGATACTCATATGGATTCATTAGGGAGAATGAAGCCCCCACTGTAGTTACCAGAAAAACAACAATGTTAAGGATCACATCCTGCAACACAAATTCATTCTTCATTCAAAAATACTCTTATCAAACTTATATGGAGAATAAAATTTGAGAGTAGATGTATGCCCCCCTGATTTTTCTTGCTTTAAGGAGGTGGAATCAGGGTGTATACGAAACCACGTAAAATTAAATAAGTCATATCATAGGGTATTTTCAAGTACCACACCACATAGTGATAGACATGTGATGATATCGAGACTGGAATTATGAATCCAATACAACAAATAGCATCTAAAACAAAGTCCTTTAGCCCCCAATATGCTAATTTGAATCAAATTCCCTAAAAATGAAATAGGCTTTATTTACTAGGGTTTACTATATACTAATGAAAATGACACTTTTTACTATCATTTGAAATTTACCAATATGAATATATACATATTATTTTAAATCATTAGCCAATCCAATCTTGATATAAACATGATTTTCTAGATGACTTGAGAAAGTCTATTAAGTTCAACATAAATGATCCTTCTTACCATATCAACAACAATATGCAAAATATTCCAATATGGAACAGGTAAACTTGAGAATTTGAGCTAAATCAACACACCAAGTTTCTTCTCATTTGAGATAGAAAGATATAATTTATATGGTTGAAAGATCAATAAATATGTATGCATATACCAAGGACCATGCTTAAGGACAACCTCTACATGGTTAACCTCAACAAAACAAAAAAAGAGTCCTTTAGTGATGTTCTGGATGACATCATGTTGGACCCTATTTAGGATCCATTGCTTGTTGACCTAGTCCTTGAGCATGCTTTTAGGGGGATTATGTGCAAAATAAATACCCTATTAAATTAAATGCTTTAGCCATTTATAAGCATTTTTAAATTTAGGGATGTATAAAATCATATCAATGGGGATTTAGAATGTGTACAACATGAAATTCCTTCAATAGCTTTTTTAGAGATGCTTGTTTTGGGGAGCCATTGTGTAGAGTTGCCAAACTATCAACACCAACATGAATTTCTAAATTGAAGCTAGGTATGTGCAGGATCATAATGGAAAAAATAGGCCCTTAAGTGGTGACAAATTCAAAAAAATCAGAGTTAGGCAACTTGATGTAAAAATTTGAATAAGTTATCTATATTATTTCAAAAATATGTAACAATAGAATTTGTAGAAAATTGAATGTAGTTTCTAAACTACAAGGTTTATTTAAAAAAAAAAATCTATTTGGTGAAAATTTGAAATTTCAATGCAGTAGTTCTTAAATTTTAGGGAAAAAAATAAGAAGCAAGTGTTTGTCTAACCACCCTAACCACAATAAAATGATAATATTCTTTTATAATATTTTAGATATAAGTAGAGGACTCATGTCCAGATGTGATGCATATGTTTTTGTAATTTTTTTCCAATTAAATAATTAATTATGAATTTTTTATTACAACTTTTAAAAAATATAAAAACACATATGTTTGATCACCTTAACTTGGTCAAAACTTCATATTTTTTTTTAATCCTATAGTATGCAAAGCATAGAATTTGACACATGTTTTAGATTCAAAAAATGTGATACTATTTGAAAGCTATAGATGTTTTTCAATCAACTTATCAATCAACACTTTAGTCGTAATTCAAATAGAAAATTAATAATAATTATTTATTTAATTCAAAGTAAAGCATAATTTATATTGGTGGAAAGCTGAGAATCTCCTTTAAAAACCCTTTTTGTTTCATTAATTTTGGGTTAAAAAAAAGTTGTCAGCCACATACCCTAGACATACCCATCATATCACCACTTTTTGGCCCATCATGATCCTACACATACCCAGCTATTTGAGGCCATATAAGGGCTATCTAAGAAAACTAAAATAAGCATTGGAGGTAAAAAAAATTCCTATACCAAGGGAACAATATGAAATAAGGAATGCCAAAGAGTACAAAAATACACATATCCTATCAATGTCAGGATCTTAACTCTCACATGGACTTTTATTTTCTCACAATCTTTATACTTTTAATTATTGAGAACATTGAAAATACCTTGGGGAGGATTTTAGATCACTATGGTTAACCCCTTGGAATTATAAACATTATGATTGTGGAAAATATGATGAAATGCAATTCTCAAACATGTAGATGTTCTAGAATGATGACAAAAACATTAAATGTTCCAATTGAAGAGTTTTAGAATGTTTTTATCTCTAATACTTAGGATTTTAAAAATGAAAAATGAATGCACATTGAATGATTTTAAATACCACTACATAGAAAGGATCTATTAAAAAATATGTATTATATCTGTTAATGGAAAAAATAATTTCTAGGTGAGAGTCAACAAAAAATTATTTGAATTTTTAAAATTTTGTAGTTTTGTTAGAGTAATCATGTATTAGTTAATAGTTAATTAATATTTAATTAATTATTAGTATAATTTATTCTCATGCACTTAAACTAAACTTAGGAGTGATTTCCTCTGTTAACTAGAGAGCTATTATTAGATCATTTTGTCTCATTGCATGAGATATTCACTTGTCATGATCTAATACTTTTATCATTATGGTTTCTCCTATATAATACTCAACCCTCATTGTATTATCATACTTTTGATATTCTTTTGATAGAACTCTCAACCTTTGAGGACTCGTGTTTTCTTTGAAGACTCTTGAGGTTCATTTTGTAGTTTTTTCTTGTTGAGGAATATTGCATATTATTGTTTGCAACCCTCATGCATGGAATGTGTCTTTGCTCATTGTTTGGTCTTGTGGCTCATGATTTTTTATAATTCTAACATGGTATCAGAGCTCTTCACAACCATCTTTGCAATTTTTATAGAATTCTCTCCAAGTACATTTTATTCAATTTTTTTGTGTTTTCACAGTTTGGTGAATTACTTGGACATCTTAGCCCCTAGACATTTTTTTTTTGTGTGGGATGAATTTTTTGTGTTCTACATGTATTTCTAACATTTTTTATTTTTTTGGGTATTATAGACATCTTTTTCATGCACATTCTCTTTTGTAGAAACATTAAGATAAAGTGTCATTTTGGTGTATAACTTTTGTGGATTTTGCACATCTTGTTGTGCCTTTTGTACTTGCACTATGATATAAGTGTCATGAGGGGTTGTGTAGTCATTTTTTTTTTCATCAAACCTCTTTTAAATGAGTGATCCTTCCATGAAAATGGAGAATCCTAGTAATTATTGCTTCATGTGTGTGTGCCTTAGTTTGCACACCCTTTTATTTACATGTTTCTCCTACACGTACTTCCTGGTTTCACATAGTTTTAGTGTACCTATCATGGATCTCCCTTGTCAAGATTATGGGGGGGTTTCTATTGTTGGTGTGACTGCTTAATTGGTTTCACTTTTTGAGTGATCTATGTATCTAGTTCTTTTTCCTATGTACTAGGTAGATGAAGCGTACATCATCAACTAGTTACCGATGCATTTCAGTGAGATGGAACATTTACCATATGGACACTCTTACATTCCTATTTTTGGAGGTTATTCATTTCAACACTATATTAGTCATCTTTTGACAATTATTTATAGCTTCTTCATACTTCAATGATGTTCTACATGTTCCTCTTTTTTGGGATGTTGTTTTGGTTGGAGGCTTCTTAGTCCTTCACCGTGGTTTGAAATTTTTTCAATCCTTCATTCAAATTTCTCTCTTTTGGAGAGGATTTTTTCCCATGTGGTTTTCTCCTTTTCTCAAATTGTAAGAGATTATATTGTTTGTACATGGGTACCTCAACATGCCTTGTTTGTTGGGATGCATCATGCACTTTTTTTTAGAGTTTTTAGCTACTCCCTAAGTTCATCTTAAGGGGGTGTTAGATTAATCATGCATTAGCTAATAATTAATCAATCTTTATTTAATTATTAGTCTAATTTATTCTCACGCACTTAATCTAAACTTAAGAATGATTTTCTATGCTAGCTAGAGAGCTATTATTAGATCATTTAGTCTAATTGCATGAGATGTTGACACTTATCATGATCTAACTCTTTTATCATTTAGGGTTTCTTCTATATTGATCTGATGTTAGGATCTAGGACTATTGCATGTGAATAATAACTTTTACAATGATTAAATTGAAGGACTCAAAAACATAATTTACGTAGTTGAAATGCTTAAACAAGGATTACAATGATTAAATAAAAAAATAGAATCAAAGAAAGAAGAGAAGACAAGAAAAATCAAGTTGATAATGAAGTTCACCAAACAGAGTGCCCTACATCTCCGAGTTCCTCTCCAACAGAGTGACCAATCCTTGATTATGCTCCAAAAAGATGGTTTACAAGGCTTCAACTGTTATAGAGTCTCTTCACGTCTCCTTGGATGATAATAAATTACAAAATTCATTCTCTTTCAAGTACAACAAGCTTGAATTCAAGCTCCCAATGCACAAAGATGAAAATTTCACTATCACAACTCTCCAAGCTCTCTAAAACTCTTCACAAGAATTCTCTCCCCAATTCACCACCTAATTTCCATTCCAAACCCTTAACCCTCATTTTTATACACAAAATCAACCCATTTTGACCTAGAACAGCATGATTACATAATCTCCCAAAATTCCCTTTAATTACATATGTAAATATTCAAATCTCCCTTTTTACATAATAAAATCATTTAAAAATCCCCTAAATATCTTTTATATTTTTTCAGATTCTTCTAAGCCCTTTAAATTTCATATTCTAGTCTTTAGAAGATTCACTTTTAATCTCTTCTAAGTTTTTTAGGAGATTTATCTTTTAATTTTGGTGTTAAATCTTAATTTTAGAAAAGATTCGACTTTAGATACTAGTTTTATGAAATTGAGCCCCACATTTAATTCATATACATATGATGGTTCAACGGTAAGGAGACATTTTTGGGGTGGGGAGGTAGGGTGGTCGACCCCTACCCCTAAATTTTTTTTAAAGCCAAATCTTCAACAGTAATTAGCCAAAACAAACCACCATCTATATTAGGTAAGAGCATGATGCGTAGCCGAGGGTATCGAATCCCCTACCCTCATATTTTTAGAAAACCATTCAACAACCCAACCCTCTAGAGGTAGAGAAGGGTGCCATGTGTCACCATACCATTCACCAGACAAAGACAGTTAGCAAACACGTGTCACCAAATGACTCGTCCACCTCTCCACGTCACCTGTCACGCCAACATACACGTCAGTGTATGGAATACCCAATTAGATGTATGGAATACCACGTGGCAGGTTTTGACTCATCCATATCATTGTACGGTTGGTATGGACTGCCATGTTAATATCTGTATGGTCCAATCAACAAAGTCAACCTTGAACTTTGACCTGTCATATCTTTGACATACGAGCTTTGATTTTGACGAAATGAATGCCATTGGACTCATGAAAATGAGCTCTTCATCATGATGCCAACTTTGACCAATTCCAAATCAATCATTTTTTCCCCTTTTGACTAGCCTTAGGTACGAGTTTGACCCAACTTTGACTGGACATAACTTGAGTGGACGAGCTCCTTTTTCCCTAGTTCAAGTTGCATTGGGTTTAGATTTCTAAGCTCTTCAACATGGCGATGAAATATGGAGCATGTGGAACACTTAAATTTCTAATGACAAGTATCCACCTGGATTAGTCCTCCTTATTGGAGAGCTTTTGGGTCTCCAAAAATTACATTTATTCAGAATTTAAGTGAGGGCATGGCCTCACCACTTGTCCTATATCACTTGTCCATCTGTACAGTTGGCTCAACACCACAATCAGGACTATAATAACATTGTTGAACACATACATCATTCTATCACTTCCATAAGCATCTACATCAACTATTACAACCATTAACCAATAAACACTAACTAAAATCAAGATGAATAACAATGTAGATACAAAAATGAATGAATCAAAAACATGCCTATTTTTCACAATAGGAACATTTTTCCCCAAGGGAATCTCCAAATTCCCAACCAAAAATTGTAGACTAGGATCATCAATGCTTGCATTTAATGTTTTCTCATGTTGTACTATTGGTGTATCCTATAACATTTGATTAGCCTTATTACCTCAAGTTCATGTCTAGAACCACTTGAATTAACACCCTTTTCAACTGGCTCATGTTCACAAAAGATCTTTCAGTCTTGATTCTGTGAGAATGTACAATATACCTAATACAATCTTTAAACAAGTGATAATGATTAAATTCCCTATTGAAAATAGCCTTATGATCATTCAAATATGGGCTACCCAACACTATCCCACAAACATCTAGTGGAACCACATCAAATTGCACCTCATCAACATAATTAGTTGTGATTGCAAACCTTAAAACGCATTGCCTTGTTACTTGCAATTCATTATTTTCACAAACCCGGCCTAGTGGATAAGGTTTCTGATGTAATGTAGTTTTCAATCCCAAATTCCTTACAACATTTGCTGAGATTAAGTTAATTTGAGATCCACTATCTATGAGAGTATCAATTTTAGTGTGCTTAGTAACAACCCTTATGTGAAAAAGATCATTTCTTTTCTTTTCATCAGGGACAACATGGACTTGAGAAGTAGAAGAAAAAATAGCAACAAAAACATTGGTAACAAAAGCCTTACCTTTCAATCCCATTGATGAAATATTAGTTTCGTCTTTAGACTCTGAACCAAGATCCATAACAACATTTGCAAAATCCTTCTTACCTTTCTGTTTATGATCCCATTTCGGCTTCAATTCTGAATTCAACTGCCAACAGTGATATTCATCATGACCTTTCCTATCACAGTGAGAGCATGTGAGCTTATCATCCTTCTTCTTAATTGTAGATTTCTTCTTAAACCCTTTCCTTTATCTTCATATTTACCATTAGGCTTAGATGACTTCTTGTCAAACTTATCAATGAAAGTACTCTTACCTCTTGACTCTAAGTGTGTGGCTTGTACACATACTTCATCCAGGTTACTAGGATTCAAAACCAAAATAGAATGTCTTCAATAAGAGTGCAAACCACCTATGCACTTAAGCAAAGTGTCCTGGGTGTACAATGGGACATTCAATGCAATAACCCTTTTCCTGAATTCATGGGTGTACTCTTGGAAAGTTTGACTTTTCCCTTGCCTAAAAGTTTTCCAATTCATCATTAACTATTGCATATGGCCTAGGGGATACAATTTCTTCTTAATAGCATTAAAAAATTCTACCCAAGTTAAATTGACTCTACCATGTGAAATTTCTGCCCGAGTTCTACTCTCCCACCAGGGGAGAGTTGTTTCTCCCAACCGAAGAGTAGCTAACTAGATCCTAGAAGCATAATCTAAGAGACCTTGAACTCTATAGTACAGTTCTACTTGTTGAACCTAGTCATCTAATTTCTGAACATTTAATTCCCCACAATACTTTGGTAGATCAAATTTTACATCCAATTTAATTTTAGGTTTATGTGCACCCTTGGCAGGATTAGCAAAAGAAATAGAATCAGTAGGAGAAGAAGGAGAAGATGGAGAAGAAGGAAAAGATGGAGGAGTTTTTGGAGGCTTATCACCACCTCCTGGTCTTTTCCCTTTGTCATTTCGATCCTCATGCTTTTCTCACTTCAAAAAATCTCCTTTTTCGTGCTTCTTCTGCTCTTGTCTTTCCTGGTAGAGTTCTTCCACCATAGCCTTCATTTCAAGAAAGACTCGTTGAAAACTCTTCTCATCAATCCCAATCCCTTTTCCAGCTTCCGATCCTTCCATATTTGGAAAAGTTATTCATTTACCAATCTCAGGATTGTATTCTGCAAGTGCGCCTTCACCTTGCTAGCTCTTGGATCACGTTATCATTCACCAAGCTGCAAACACTAGTCACAACAAAGCTCTGATACCAACTAATCTGATGTTAGGATCTAGGACTGTTCCATGTGAATAATAAATTTTACAACGAATAAATTGAAAGTCTTGAAAACGTAATTTACGTAATTGAAATGCTTAAACAAGCATTACAATGATTAAAAAACAAATTAGAATCAAAGAAAGAAGATAAGACAAGAAACATCAAGTTGATAATGGAGTTCACCAAATGGCTATGTCTCTACGTCCCTCTCCAACAGAGTGATCGATCCTTGAGTATGCTCCAAAAAAATGGTTTACAAGACTTCAACCATTATAGAGTCTCCTCACATATCCTTAGACGATAATGAATTACAAAATTCCTTCTCTCTCAAGTATAACAAAATTGAATTCAAGCTCCCAATGCACAAAGGCGAACAATTCACTATCACAATTCTCCAAGCTCTCTAAACTCTTTATAATAATTCTCTCCCCAATTCACCACCTAATTTCCATTCCAAACCCATAACCCCCCTTTTTATACAAAAAATTAGCCCATTTTGGCCTATAAGAACATGATTCCATAATCTCCCAAAATCCCCTTTAATTACATATATAAATCTTCAAATCTTCCTTTTTACATAATAAAATCAATTAAAAATCCCCTAAATATCTTTTATATTTTTTCAAATTCTTATAAGCCCTTTAATTTCATATTCCATGCTTTAGAAGATTCAATTTTAATCTCTTCCATGTTTTTTAGGAGATTTATCTTTTAATTTTGAGGTTAAATCTTAATTTTAGAAGAGATTCGGCTTTAGAAACTAGTTTTAGCAAATTGAGCCCCACTTTCGATTCATATCCATTCGATGGATAAATGGTAAGGAAATATTTTGGAGGCGGGAAGGTCAGGTGGTCAACCCCTGCCCCCAACTATTTTTTAAAGCCAAATCTTCAACAGTAATTAGCCAAAACAAACCGTCATCTATAATAAGTAAGTGCATGATACGTGGCTGAACAGTTGAGGCTCTATCTTCCAAAGTGGAGGTTAGGGAATCGAATCCCCTACCCTTATATTTTTAGAAAACCATTCAACAACCCAGCCTCCAAGAGGCAGAGAAGGGTGTTAGGTGGCGCTAGAAAACCATTCAACAACCCAGCCTCCAAGAGGCAGAGAAGGGTGTTAGGTGGCACCATACCATTCGCCAGACAAAGATAGAGAGCAAACACGTGTCACTAGATGACTCATCCACCTCGCCACGTGACCTTTCACACCAGCGTACACATCAACGTACAAAATGCTTAGTCCAATGTACAAAATGCCACATTGTAGGTTCTAACTGATCCATGTCATTGTATGGTTCGTACAAACTACTATGTCAACATCCTTATGGTCCAATCAACAAAGTCAACCATGAACTTTGACCTGTAATATATTTGGAATACGAGCTCTGATTTCAATGAAACGAAGGTGGTTGCACTCATGGCGATGAGTTCTTCATCATTACGCCAACTTTGAAAAATTCCAAATCAATCATTTTTTTCCCTTTTGACTAGCCTTAGGTACTATTTGACCCAACTTTGACTAAGCATAACTTGAGCCTACGAGGTCCTTTTTCTCCCAATCAAGTTGCCTTGGGTTCATATTTTTGAGCTCTTCGACATGGCAATAAAATATGAAGCATGTGGAACACTTCAATTTCTAACGACAAGTATCCACCTGGATCATATATAGCACTCAACCTCATTGTATTATCATACCTTTGATGCCTTTGATAGAACTATCAACCTTTGAGGACTCTTGTTTTCCTTGAAGATTCTTGAGGTTCATTTTGTAGCTTTTTCTTATTGAGGATATTGCATATTATTGTTTGCAACTCTCTTGTGTGGAAGGTGTCCTTGGTCATTGTTTGATCTTGTGGCTCATGTTTCTTACAATTCTAACAAGTTCCACATATGTGAGACTAATTTAAGATAGCAATATAGTAAGCTTAATGTACAGCATGGATTTTTAATATAGAGGATGGATTTTTATATATAGGAAATGTGATAAATATTAAATGTTTACAGAAATATGTAAAAAGGGATATGTTATAGTTGACATAGAATTGCATTAAAAGCCATATCTCATAATAGATAGAAAAGCAAATGCGATTTGACATGAGTATACTATTAAACCATTATAAATTATTATGGATATACCAAGAAAAACTATGAAGGGTTTCCTAAGTAGGGTTATGGTTACAGAGTGTATATAGATATTAGTAAACATATAATACCCCTCAAAATTGCATCAATATAATTTGTGGTAGGTTTGGAAGTCAATTTTGATGAATTTTTTTTTTGCAAGACTATTTCTTCTATATTTTAAACTATCTTAAGTTAGTAATAATTGATTTGTAGTGGTGATTGACATTGATATTTGAATTTCACAATTAGATTTTATTTTTAAAAGTGTAAAGCTTTGAAGAGGGAAACACTTTTGAGCAACATGATTATAATGATAGACTTGTTTATCAAGCATAATAGAATGAGAAGTACAAATTAATAATATCAATTTTTTTTTTTTTTAAATTAATATTGGTGGCTAGTATTGGCATGGTGTGATGGTTCATAGGTGGTATTGTTGTTCTTGCCACCAAGGTTCAAACCCCGTTGGGGTGGTATTGTTGAATGGTTGTATCTGGTTCATAGCTCCGATCAAAAACATTTACCCCTTGAATAAAAATAAATAAAAATTAATATTGGTGAATTAAGAAAATAATATCTATGCATAGTTTTAAAAATAATTTGGAAAAACAGTGTGATGTAATGTGGGTTGATAAAGTTAATTAATAGTGATCAAAAGAATATTAGTTTCCTAACTTTATTAGTCATCCACAATCTCTATGAGGATTATATGTGCTTTACTTAAACACCATCTAAATTAATGATCAAGCAATCAATAATAATTTAAATCCTCATCTACATCAAAATGTAGTGAATACTTATCTTATTTTTATTGATCAAAATTAACTTTTGACTATGTAAAAACAGATTATTTTAATTATAATTTGAAAGACAACATTTTAATCTTGCCTTTGAGACTATTTACAATAAACTTATTAATTTACTGAATTGACTGAAATTTTAAAGGCTTGTTCCCAATGAAATTTAATATTGTTTGATGCTCTAAACTAAGAGCTAAATCAACTAGCACTTACAGACAACTCTTAAACTTTTCAATGATTCTAAATCTTATTTGACATACAATGGCGACACTAAAGTTGGGATCTTTAGCAGAATAAAATACATATTTAAAGATGGATTGGGTAGTTAATGAGAGTGCAGCTATTTATTATGTGCAGATTCAATAACAACAAGTGTGGATTGATTATGCAAATTAAAAAGGCTAACGTACAAAACGGTTGTCCACTTCAGTAATTTTTACACTTTCGTCACAAGTTGAATTCTCTTGAATCTGTCAACCTTTGAAATGTTGTTGAGTCGTCTGTTTGGTTTCTTGGAGGCGGTTGAGTCACTAAGCGGTAAGAGTAAGAATAGAGGGAGATGAGGATTCTCATCATCCAAATTGTCACATACATTAGTTGAGTCGTTTGGTTTCTTAGGAGGTGATTGAGTCACTAAGCAGTAAGAGTAAGAATAGAGGGGGAAGAGGATTCTGATAATGTAAATTTTCATATACATTAGTTGAGTCTGAAGTGTCTATCTGTTTAGTTTTTTAAGAGGTGCTTGAGTCATTAAGCAGTAAGCGCAAGAATAGAGGGAGAAAGAGGAGGATTTGATCATGCAAATTTTCTCATACATTAGCGTAGTCTGAAGTGTCCACAAAAGGTCTCATCCATCATTGCATTCTTTAACATTATCATTTTGATTATCTTCATTAATGACTACAAATAAGAGAAATATCAAGAGCTTATTAATGGTTGCAATAATCTAGTCAGTCTATATGAAGATCATACCATTATTTTAGTGACACTATGTTAATTTATCACAACTAACTATAATGTTGGCTATTAAATTAGAATTTGATCATTTTTTATTGCTCCATGACCCTATAGTTTTTATAACCATAAGCCTGTATAGTCTTTGCAAATTTCAAAATAAGGCTATCTTTATAGCACACAATGAATTTGCTCATAAGTTCAACTATTTATAATTTTTTCAACAATCATTGTAAATTTATATATTTTTTCTATGCAATACTAGGTCAAAGGGTTATGAATGATTGTCTATTGACTATTTAATACTATCTTTATGTGTCATCATTTAAGAGTTTTGAGTATTTTACAAGAAAGATAAATAGAATTTATAAACATTAATAACCATTTTCAAATGTATCTAGGATTTATATTTGAATTATTAATCGATTCATAATTCTTTATGGTATGCCTAACGTTATAGTTTTTGATAAGGAAAAATAGGTTTTGAAGGGGCTCTGAAACCCTTTACAAAGACGACAAGCTACAAGAGACGCTAAGCAACTAAAACCAATAGCCCAAAAAACCAAAATGAAGACAAAATATAAAACATTAGAAACCCATCAACAAACCAACAACAAAAAACATCAACAACTAGGCTGATCCAGCTAAAAAGAAAGCGTCAACTAAAAAATTTTATCCAAGACATCCACCGAGGCCATATTCTCCCTAATGACCTCCTCATGCATATCCACAACATCTTTAAGCTCATCAAAAGAAACAACAACCCTCTTTTTAGTCTTACTCCTTGTCCTAAGACATGGTTCAACCTACACATCCTTTTCTAATGCTGGAGAAAAATCCTCAGCTTTCTCCACCTGGTTCGAGAAATTAACCTCATCAATTACTTTCTCCATTTCACCCAAGTCAAGAGGTTTTCCAGTCCAATTTTGGGTTTCTCGTTTAACATGGAAAGACCCTTAGTAGTGTTCTTCAAAGAATTACTGATGATATTAACCATAGTTTTCAAATCCTCTGACATCTTATTGATTCTATCCTCAATACTCACAACTCTATCCTCTAAAATTTTATTGACCATCATTTCCAAAGAGGAAATCCTCTCCTCATGAGAAACCCTAGCTGATCAACATCAACAACTAATTTATCCAGCATAACATTCATAGTTTTTACTTTATCTTTTATAGCCCATTCCTTTTGATTTCCTTAGATGATAGCCACACAAACATCCTGCCAATTTTCACCTGGATATTAAGCTCCTTCACCTCTAGAAAACAACCACTTCACTAGAGAAAGAAAATTCTGTGTACCATCCTCGGCCATCTTGCAAAACATACTCATATTGACATCATCCTAGTTGATAGGAGGCATATCATTTGGCTCCAAGTTATCGGGGGAATCAATACACTCCATTTTATGCTCCTCATCCTCTTCAACAGGGGAGTCCTCAACCTCAACCACTTCCACCTTAATCCGCTCTTTATTAGGCAGATTAGCCAAATTAGCTAACACTTCCAACTACTCCATCTTCACAACCCTCTCAATAGGAGAAAAATATTAAGAATGCTTGACCTCCTCGATCCCTTGCACCTCCATAGGCCCAAACCCATTCAACAAATCATCCACACTAGTATTAACATCACCAACAGGTGCACTCTTAAGCACACCCACTCCTTCAAGAACCTTGAAACTAGTCACAGGGGAGTTCTCCATCACACTGACCTTCTCAAGATTACTGTCCCCAACAGAGGCATTCTCAACACTATCATCAACAAAAGGAACCTCACCACCAGTCCCAGGAGAGCTCTCCTCCAATCCACCTTTTCCATGAGACAATGGGGGTTTCACACTCGTACCAGGAGCCTCCACCTCAGTTACCAACTCAATCTTCCTCTTAGCCGAAGCTTTTTCTTTCTTTGGGCCTTTAGATTTTCCCTTAGAAGTCTTCCTCATAGACTTGGCCATGGTTTCTCTCAATTCCACATCTGTCTCATAGCCCTTGGTCCACTCTTTTGAATCATCATCCCCATCCTCAGACCCACCTTCATCCACAGACATTTCCTCAAAGTCTGAGTCTTCTTCCTCAAAACTACCTTCCCTTTCCACAGTAGAGTCCCCAATATCATTTCTATAATTTTTGACCCCGCTCTTACTAGGAGTTTTAGGGGAAACCAAAATTAACTTAAGCTTAATATGAGCAAACAACAGACTCATAAGACCTTGATGCAAAATCACCTTCTTAGGGTTTTTTCGATGATCTTCAATACTCTTCTCCATAGAAAGTAAAATGTAAAAAGGGAAGGAGACCAACACCTTGTGACGAAAGTGATTTAAAATCATGAAATGGTAACTGTACACAATAAAGAATCTACCTTCAAGCGTGAAATAGTGCATAATAGCCAACACGAGATCCCTCCATAATGGCTTCAGAGACTTACGAGTGTAGTCACCACTTCCAATTTCCTAGAGCTTTTTCTTCTCATTGAATTTGAAAAAATTCACAAAGGCTTTATTGGTAGCACCCCTATCTCTATAGAATTTCCTCCCTGAAACTGAAAGACCGGTGGGGTATGTGCAAGATCATGATGGGCCAAAAAGTGGTGATATGATGGCTGTGTAGGGTATGTGGCTAACGACTTTTTTATTACCCAAAATTGATAAAACGAAAAGGGTTTTTAAAGGAGATTCTTAGATTTCCACCAATATAAATTATGCTTTACTTTGAATTTAATAAATAATTATTATTCATTTTATATTTAAGTATGACTAAAGTTTTTGATTGATAGGCTGATTGAAAAACATCTATAGCTTTCCATTATCACATTTTGAATCTTGTATCACGTCACATTCTATGCTTCACATACTATAGGATTAAAAAAAAAAAGAATTTCATGAAGTTTTGACCAAGTTAAGGTGGTCAGACATACGAGTTTTTATTTTTTTTAAAAGTTGTATCAAAAAATTCATAATTAATTATTTACTTGGAAAAAAATTACAAAAAAATATGTATCACATTGGGACATGAGTCCTCTACTTATATCTAAAATCTTATAAAAAAATATTATTATTTTATTGTAGTTAGGGTGGTCAGATAGACACATACTTCTTAATTTTTCCCTAAAATTTAAGTACTACTGCATTGAAATTTTAAATTTTCACCAAATAGATTTTTATTTTATTAAAATAAGCCTAGTAGTTTAGAAACTACATTCAATTTGATATAGATTCTATTGTTACATATTTTTGAAATAATATAGATAACTTATTCAAATTTTTACGTCAAGTTGCCTAACTTTGATTTTTCTATTTTTTTTGCCACTTAAGGGCCTATTTTTTCCATGATGATCCTGCACATACCCAATGACCTTTGCAATAAAATACTAATCAATTTTAAAATCCACACCCTTATAACATAGAGTCCTTCCATTCCACCCTTTTACAAAAAAATTAGTAGCATCAACATCCAGGCCTTGAATTCTCTGATTGAACTGCGTAACCTCGCCTTGCTCCAAATGCTCCCACACAACAACATTATTCTAAAACTCCTCGTAGGAGATCGGTTCAATTCTACAATGGTTGCCACCCATGGCAGCATGAAAAGTTCCAGAACCCAATGACACTAGAAAGTTTTCTAAAAACAAAATAAACCAGGCTCTCCACAAAGCAACACAAATAACACCCACAATACGTGTGGCCTTGTCATTCAAGGTACTCCCCTGCCACCATTGCCAAGCCATCATAATATGGAAACCAAGGATATAATAATGAAATGGACAGGGCAAAGGTTCAACGTGCATAACCTAACTTAAAAACATAATGACAAACCTTTCCTCAAAATCAACAACCTTAGAAACAAGCCAGTTGGTCATCATTGGAGATACATTTAAGATTAAGAGGTAAAGATTCAAAAGAATCCCAATCGAATCTCGCCACCACTCCCACATTGGAAAAACCACTAGCCAACATATTAGCTTCTCGGAAGACATGAAAGATTTTAATCTCCTCAAAATAATTTATGATGGAGAATCAATCATTGATAAAATGTGCAATAGACCACGACGGAGGGAAATTTTTCAAGAGACAATTTATAACATTAAGCGAGTCCCCCTCCAACCAAAGTTTAGAAACTCCTTGATTCTTACCCAAAACGAGGCCATGATAGGTTGTAGTAACACTATAGTTGTTTGAGGACATACTATGTGAAAATTATTAAAAAATTAATCAATATCCTTGAACTAAAAGAAATTATAGACTTCCCTATTTTTTGTGCTATATACACATTTTTAGATGCATCATCACTTCTTGGATGAATTTGAATTTTTAATGTTTTTTATTATGATGGTTTGCTATGATATAGTCACAATGTATTCGTGTAATATAATCACAAATAAATTGTCATGTTGTTAGCCACAAGTTGTAATTGTCTTATAAGTAGGTAGAGTTAAATCTTGTAACTATAAGGATAATATTTTATTTTCTATTTAACTAAGGCGAGTCTTACAAAATATCCATTTTACTTGTCAAAGTTGAGAAAAACAATGAAGTGGTTTAAGTGTAGGTCAATTGTTCAAACATTTTTATGATTTTTCTTTCAAATCTATGATAGTGTATACATGATCACAATATATTTCATTTGAGTGTCATTAAATTGCTAATAACATGATCTAAATTTCCAAAGGCTTACAAAATAATCTTCTTAGAAATAAAAAATGCAATCCAATTTATTAATTGATACTACAATATTAACATGGTATACTTGTTATAGTGCAAGCTTATGCTTATAGATTGCTTCACTCAATATTACCACTAATCTCTAGAAGATAATTTTTCTTGTTCAAAATGATGGATTTAGTTTGCATTTATCACAATAAACTATCTTATAAAAATCTTGGAGATAAACTTGGTTGTACTATGAAAACAAATACATGAAGGTTCTTGACAACTCTAATAGTTGTTCTAGGGGACATGTTTAACAATTCAAATATAATTGCCAACTTCTCATTATGATGGTAGATGAGTAACAACTTCTCCTCAACCACATAATTTAGAAAATACATCTATTGAATATAGAAAAAATCATATTCCTTTCATAGAACCTGTTAGCAAGAAATCTAGAACACAAACCAAAGTTTTGAACCCCAAGTATTTTCCAAGTGTTGTATTTTATACCCCAGGCTTAGTCATATAAAGGTAAAATCCCATAGAATTAGATATATGATTAAGTACCTATACATTAACATAATAGCAAATAACATTATATAGATAGAATTTCGGTATCCGTTTTATTAATTAGATAAAAAAATAGTACAATTTTATATCTTCCCCTATACTCTTGCTTATCCCTTATCTAATGGTGATCACATAATAGTGGTTTACAATTTTTGGCCAAACTGGACACTGAAATAATTTTTTTTAATTAAATCTTCACTTTCGGGCACCTATAGCAGCTAAACCGTGAGGAATTTGAAGATGATGCAAACTAGAGTTTTGTGACATTTTGTCTATAGATTCTAAATATATTTTTTTCAAAATTTTTGGAATCATTTTGCACTTCTTTTTCCGTCTCCCTCGAAAAAAAGTTTTTTTTCAAAAACAACATTTAAAAAAAGTGGCGCTCATTATAACACAACTTTTTTCCATGAAGGATAAAATTATAATTCTTTTGAATTTCGATTTGCAACTCTAATATCTAGTGCTTCCACTTGGTTAGATAGTTTTTTATTGAATATTTTTTCTTTAACCAAGTTTCAAAGTCAAACCAATTACAATTCAGACATAGCACGACCATATAATGCGTAACTTTTTTTGTATGTATCGAAATTAATTATTTTTTTTTGGATCAAGAACTTCAATATCTGGTGCACTCATATTTTTCAATTTTTTTGATAATTTGCTATTTTTCCACATGTGCAAAAAAAAGAGCTTGATTTTCAGTGAAAAATCTATGTTTAATAAAACTAAGAAAAAAAGTACATAATAAATCCAAAACATATTAAAATTATATTCGTTGGATAGCTCGTTCTGAGGATTCCTGATTCGAGTTGGGTTTGTGAAGTCTCTGCCATTTTCATCTTCAACCCGAGCTCTGAAGTGCAAAAATTTAGATTTTTTTGGTGTCTAAGGGGGAGAATGAGGGATAAGGGGGGTTCGAGCGAACCACCTTTCTATGTGCATTTTAGTTGGTTTTTTGGGCGGGAAACTAGGGGTACAAATTAAATGGTTTCACTCAAACCTGTAGGTTCGTTCAAACCCCTAAAACCAATTTTTTTTCCATGGGGTCATTTTTTGTTAGTTTTCATTCCTCCATCAAATTGTAAACCACTATTGTGGCTTCACCCCTAATTTTTATATATATCCAATATTATATAGAACTCTTTCACACATTCTTTTGTTCTTCCTTATATTCATTTATTATTCACTTAGTCTTCACTTACTATTCAGTTACACTTTTTTCATTCATATCTTTCCCTATACATATATCTAAGGGATGAGACGTGACCCATCCATGCTAGATCCCTAGTCTAGATGAAGTCTACAATATTATGCTCCACAAGTGTCTTGCAATAAGATGTGGCATTTTTTCCATGATGATGTCTTTATTGTCCCATTTTTTAGCTAACATCATCCCCCTTTCAATATGTTGACTTGTCCTCAAGTCAACACTACTTTGGTGGAATATGATATTATTTCAATCGTTCTCTATTAACCAAGAATTGAAGTATGGTGTCATCTAATTTTTTAATCTATATTTCTCTAGAGTCAAGTATCTAATGGATTTCATAAGAGTCCAACCATCTGACATTAAGTTTACCATTTTTCTTGAATTTAATATCCTAGAGTAAAACTATATAATTGACTTTATATTTTTTAGACATAATATTTGGATTGTGCCATGCTTTTTGTCCCAGTCTTTCTATCCACAAGTGGTGTGTTACTATTTTTCTTTCTTCATCCAATTTATCAAGTTCCTTGAGGTGGTGCTTAATAGAGTCATCATCAATGAGTCATAAGGTTAATATTGTCTAGAGGTTATATACCATGAAATTATTATACTTATTCTCACTTTCATACCATACAAGAGATCAAATGGAGTGTGTTTGGTAGCATATTTGTATGTAGACTGGTATAGACATAGTACCATGGGAATTTTAATATCCTAGACCATCCTATTTGCATTACACATCTTGGTTAAAGTAGTGCCTAAATTTTTATTGAGACTTCGCTTGCCCCATTGACTTGCAAATTGTATGGTGTGTTGTAGTTATGTGTAATCATGAAATTGTTTAGTATCTCTTTTATTTTTTTTGTTTACAAATTATTTTCCCTTATCACTAGTTATACTGAGGGGGCACCCAAATCTAGTAATAATGTCAAGCTATAGAAATATTGCTATGGTATATGTGGTGCAATCTTTAGTTGGTTCAACTTCCACCCATTTGGTTAAGTAGTTGACATCAGTAATGATGAATCTAGCTTTGGATGATTTTTCTAGAGGGTCTATTGGTCCTCTAAATTCAATATTATATTTCTGAAATGGGGCTTGTGCTAAGACTAGATGAAGGATCTTCTTATCTCTAGCCTTTTGGTACCCTATTCTCTAGAAATTCTCACATGATCTTGTGTAAGTTTTGGAATCTTTATATAGTAGGCCACCATATTTCGAGTAGTAGTATTTTTTGGGTGGAATCATCTCCAAAATTATGACCTCTTGCTATAACTTCATGTGGGTATGTGCAAGATCATGATGGGCCAAAAAGTGGTGATATGTAAGTGATATGATGGCCCATGTGGCAGACAACTTTTTTCTTACCCAAAATCGATGAAACAAAAAGGGTTTTTAAAGGAGATTACCAACTTTCCACCAATATACATTATTCTTTACTTTGAATTTAATAAATAATTATTATTCATTTTCTATTTGAATTACGACTAAAGTCTTGATTGATAGGCTGATTGAAAAACATCTATAGTTTTCAAATGGTATCATTGTTTTTGAATCTGAAACATGTGTCACATTCTATGTTTCACATACTATAGGATTAAAAAAATGAATTTCATGAAGTTTTGACCAAGTTAAAGTGGTCAAACATACGAGTTTTTTTTTTTTTTTAAAAGTTCTAATAAAAATTCATAATTAATTATTTACTTGGAAAAAATTACAAAAAAAATATGCATCACATTGGGACATGAGTCCTCTACTTATATCTAAAATCATATAAAAATATATTATCATTTTGTTGTAGTTAGGGTGGTCAGACAGACACCTACTTATTTTTTCCCTGAAATTTAAGTACTATTGCATTGAAATTTAAAATTTTCACCAAATAGATTTATTTATTTTTAAAATAAACCTAGTAGTTTAGAAACTGCATTCAATTTGCTGCAAATTCTATTCTTACATATTTTTGAAATAATATAAATAACTTATTCAAATTTTTACATCAAGTTGTCTAACTCTGATTTTTTTGAAATTTTTGCCACTTAAGGGCCTATTTTTTCCATGATGATCCTACACATACCTATGTGCTTCCCTTAATTTTTTTCTTGTTCATGTTTGAAAACCAAACTTTAGAGAATATTATCTCTTGCTCTTTTGTACAGTGCTCCTTCAATTAAGGTGAACGGGATGGATTTCCATGATAAATTGTTTATCATGTGTGGTCATATCAATAGGATATTGCCCCGTGGAAATTAATTGTGTTACATCATGAAATTATTTTGGTACTATGATTATCTGAAATAGATGAGAACTTGCCAGGTCTTCATCATTAGCCTCCTTAGTCTCTTCACTTGTTTCAATTATTGATAAATAATCAAGACCTTGATTGTTCCTTCCTAGTTTAACCATTATAGTGAAATTAAATTCTTGAAATCGTACTAGCCATCATCATATTCTTCCTTTGATTTCTAGTTTATTTAGGAGAAATTTTAAAGGTTCATGATTAGTGTAAAAGGTGAAGGGTGCAAATAATAGATAATGGAAAAATTTATGTAATGTTTAGAGCATAGATAATGCCTCCCTTTCAGTGATGGTGTAGTTTTTCTTGGCTTGGTATAACTTTTTGGCTATAAAAAGCAATAAGATGATCCTTATTTCCTCTTGGTTGAGATAGAACTACTCCAGTTGCTATTCTAGATGTGTCGAAATGAACATGGAAAGGGACTAGCCAATCCTGAAATATATGGAGGGATTTTGTAGTTTTTTGTTTTAATGTATCAAATGATTGTTAGCATTGATTATTCCATTTTTTTTTTGTTGGTCTTGTTATTAAGAAGATCTTCTAAGGGAGCTGCTAGATTGGCATTATCCTTTGATGAATTTCCTATGGTATCTGCTATAACCTAAAAAATGTTTTAACCTCCAATACTATTTTAGGTGGGGGTAGTGTCAAAATTAAAGAAAATTTCATGGAATCAATCATGAATCCTTCTTTAGATATGATATTTCCTAATAATGTGCCAAAAGGTACCTTAAAAATGCATTTCTTGATATTCAAGGAAATTTGCATACTTCTGCATTTTCTAACATAGTCAAGAGGGCCTGAGTATGATTTTTGAATAACCCATACATAGTCCAATCATCTAGGTAAACTTTTAAGAATTAATGCATGAACTCTTTAAATGTATTCACCATGATCCTACTAAAGATTGAGGGTCCATTTTTTAAGCCAAAGGGAATGTTAGTATACATGATTGATCATTATTCTATAGCAAATGTTGTCTTAGATTGACCTTCCTCCTGAATGCAAACTTGATGGTATTCAAAAACCTCATCAATAAATGAATACATTTCTTTTCTTGCTACAAATTTGAGTATTTCTTTAGTAAAGAGGGTAGGGAATGGGTCATGGATGCATGATTTATTCAACTCCCATTAATCTATACATATACAAATTTATCCAATTTTCTTATTTTGTACTGCCATTGGGCTAATCCATCAATTTAACAATCCCCATTGTTGAAATTTTGTCTATTTCTATCTTAACTCTTTTCTTCATGTTTGGGTTGAGGTGTTAAGGTATTTTCTAGTGAGATTTGGTGCCTTCTTTCAACTGAATTTTCATTATCCCTACTTCCACTTTTATGAATTTCATTTTTGTGAATGTGAATGGGAATAATTATTGATACTTTGTCAATATTTTGGTGATTGATGCTACCAATGACTCATCCCAATAATCTACAAGTTTGGACAATTTAGGATTCCTTCATGAGATAATTTTTTTTCCCTTAAGCAGAGAGGGTTGTTATAGTATTTTTCTTTAGGTTCTTTGTTCATTTATAGTTCCCTTTCACCTTCTTCCACCATGATATCTAGTTTTGGGTCTAGTTCATCTTCTTCTTCGTGTATGGAACAACATTTCTTTGGTACTTGATGTATTTTTTTTTCCATAAATTTAATTAATTTCCAAATCTCTTGACTTCGGGGTGGTAGATTTGTGGGTTGTGGGAAATGGGTACGTTTTAGGGCTGATGTGAATATGATTTCCCTAAATTTTTTTAGTATGGTGCATATGTGCTTGTTTTCATCCCAATAGGAAAATGCATGGATGAATTCATTTTGGAGTTCCTTCCATTCCTTGGTTTCTCCTCTTCTTTCTTGATTGATGTACCAAGTTTGGACTATTGTTGTCAAGGTCCAATAAAATAGTTGTATATGGAGATAATGGTCGTATTCTCCATATTTTTACCATATATGGATGTAGGTTTTCATGTGTTCTTTTGGGGTGATGGTTCCTTCATATTTTGGGATTAGAATACTTTCACTATCTACTTGTAGATATTGAGACTTTATTAAAATCTAGAATGTGTTCCATGTGGGGATAAAATGTTTGTGGGTATACCACCAACTGTAAGTGATATTACATATCATAGTTTCTTGGAGGACAGTAATTCTGAGATTTTCATTTGAAATGTTCTTTCCACATCTATAATTTATTCTTCTAGGTAACCTACTCTAGAAAATCTTGGTAGTTTAATATGTTAATTTCTCTTTGGATGTGGTTTATATGGTTTAGATTCATTATCCTTTATAACTGTTCTTTTGTAGTGAGTGAATGGCTATGTATCATGAATACCCTTCTGAATCTATATAGCTTATGTTGCAGTAATGTGTAGGTTTTAGAAAAGAAGTAGAGGTTCTTTGGATCATCTTCTTGTTGTTCTTATGTCATTTCCTCTATATATATGTTGTCTTATCTTTCTCTGAGGGGGATGTGTACTATACTAATGTCATTTTCCAAAGAAATTTCTTCCTTCCTAGAGTCTACTATACCATTGGAATTTACAAAACATTTGAGTCCAAGCAATACTCTAAAAGTGTTGAAAGACTCCTTCAGTTATTCAACTTCAAAGTCAATAATTTATTTGATCTATTTAATGTTTACTTCTACTTTCTTCCATGTTCCCAATGTTTCCATGCCCAAACCATCAGCTAGACTGATATTCATAAGTATTCTAATGAATTTATGTCTACCTAGCATTTCCCAAATAGTTGCTAGAATGATATTAAGGTCTACACCTACATCAATCAATACATGTTTAATTTTATAGTTATTTAGGTTTGTGGTAATTAACAGGGGACCATTTTTCCAATTCTAATCTTTTTTAATATGATGTACTTGTTTTTTATTATTCCAATACTTCCCTAATTGTTTAAATTTTACTAATAAAATATCTTTTTGATAAGCTAATGAGGCTAAAATCTTCAACATTATTACCTCTTCTTCTAAAAATTTAGGCTATCTTATCCTTCTACTGTTGTGTAATTTGTTTCCTTGCTTTTTCCACTATTTTATCATGTTGTTTCTTACTTTGCGAGAAGTAGTCATTCTTCTTCTTCTTCTTTTGGTTCTATTTATTTAGTTTTTTCTTCAATTTCCTTTTTTTTTGGTATTTGTTCCCTATCTAGTTAGTACTGTGGCTTTATTTTTCTTTGTTCTCAATTTCTTCTATTTTGTTACCTGTGGTGGTTGTTCTTCTCTAAAATAATCTTCATTGGGTGTATTTGAGTACCTGTTATCCATTATTTGTTAGCTTTTAACTACTTACAGTACTTTTCTTATCACTTTTTCTCCTTTATTGTATTGTAGGTCATCACTTCTACACGTATTTTGGTAATACTACTATGTTTTGTCACATCAGAATATATCATGGGCATAATCTTTCTAAAAAGGAAATTTCCTCCTCTTTTTTGACCAAAATTCTATGGTGTAATGACCTAGTTTTTTGCAATTGTAATATTTTATATCATTCCTTTGGAAATTTTTTATATTGTGCCTTCTTCCTCCTCTGTAATTAGATTGTCTATTATCCCTCATATAGTCTTGCGGTGGGCTATTCTATAATGCATACACACTTTTGTTCTCCCTCCATGGTGGTTGTCTATATCTTGTATTGAATATAGAGGTCCTTCTACCAATCCTTTGACATATTCCTTGTTCCTATCTATGTCTACATCATAGTTATGATTCATAGGGAATATAGGGCCAAGATGATTCTTGGTGTTCCAAATTTGGAATTGGTTGGTAGGATAGTCCTTAATGAGGTGACTGTCCCACTCATGGCATGTTGCACAATATATACTAAGTTAGTTTTGGTTGAAACTATATTTATTTCTACATGTAGTGTAATGGTGGTTCTCTCTCCTTATGTAACAGGGCAGTCATTCTAGAGGCGACTTCCCATGAGTAGTATGCACACCATATTTTTTTGGTTTTCTTTGTTTCACCTCTTTCTAAGATTGAATTTTGTATTGTTAGTTGTTCTACCACAATTTATAATTTCATAATATTCTCCTTTATATCATCTTTCTAAGGTTTGTACCATGCCCGGGCTTCAATGTGTTATACCATGTTGATTAAACAGTTACCAGTATTGAATTTTTTCCCATCCAAAGTAGCTCTTATATATTTTTGAACTCCAAAAATAAACCATTCTATCTTATGTCTCTCTATCAATGGTTCTTCTAGCTTGTGGTAAAATTATTTGAATTGTCTATCATATTATTTTATTGGTTCATCTTCTTTTTGTACTAGATCTCTCATTTTACTTACACTTTTTGTTGGAATGTTCAGTGTGTTAAAGTTAGCTAAGAAATCTTGTTTTACCTCATTCCAAATTTTTTCATGTTTGGGATAGGTCTTCTTATACCAATCTAATACCTCTTTCTAAGTGAGGATACATAGTCAAGTAACTTTGGTTTATTTTCATCTATAGATCTTCCCTTTCCCACAACAATTCTAGCAAAAATATGTGTTATGTGGCTTTTGTTGTATCTTTTCCAAATATTGGGATCTTGATTGTGGATTCCATCTTATCTTTTCTTTCTCTAGTTCCTACTTTCCAATTTTGTAGATAGGTTTTTCCTTCTTTATCCTTTTTTATCTTTCTAACAATATAAGGTTTTTGTTCTCTACCTTTGTCTCTTGTTAATTTTATGTAAATATATTCTCTCCCAAGTATTTGTTTCTAGGCTTATAATTCATTTCATCCTCTTATTTTCTTGTCTTGTAGTATCTCTTCTTTTAAAATTATTTGACTCTTATATGGTTGAGGGGATGCATCCTAGTTGGGGAGTTGTGACTCTTCCAAATATATTTTCATTTTATTATAATTTTTTAATTTCACTTTATTTGGTTGTAAATATAGTCCTTTTCTCAAATTCAATCTATTCTCTCTACTAGGGTAAGTACAAAAGGATAGGGGGCCAAAAAGGGGTCTTAAGCAACCACTTTTTTCTTTCTTTCTAAAATTAGGAAATATTGACCTTGGACATGAAATTGAGGTTAGTTACACTCAAAATTTTGAGATGTAACAAAAAAAAGGATCATACTGCTTCGAGTCTACTTTCTAAACTACTAATGTTTTTGAAAATGGTAGAGATTAAGGGGTTCAAAAGAGGGGGCCACAAACATTGGTGTTGTTTTTGTCAAAAAAAACATAACATAGCAACTTTTGTGGCTCCTTCAAAAGGTTAAATTTTTTTAAGTAATTTTAAAATTTCTTCAGTGAGAAATTAGCTAATAGTATGTAGTTTACGCCTAATTTTTCTAATAATTTTTTAGTGAATATTTGATTTTTTACTAATTTTCAAAGTGGACACTTCCTGAAAAACAAAATTTTTGCTATGCAACCCCTATAAATTTCAAAAACTAGTTGAAAATCATTTTTTTAATGTGTAGAATGGAGTCTTGTTTCTAAAAAAATAATTTATTTGAAATTTTGATGAATGGTTAATTTATAATGAAAAACACCAAACACTGGTTTTTGCCAAAAAAAGACACACAAACAAAATAAATTATAGATCAAAGGCTTAACATTGTTAAAATGTGAAAAAAATTGCATCGTTAGATAGCTAAGAGAGAGCCTAACGTTGCCTAGGTGTTTGATTTGTTCGACCTTGAAACACGCACAAACTTGATGCTTAGTATAATTGTGATTATGTGAAATATTGTAGAATTTGAAAAAACATGTCTTTAGACATTGGGAAGGCACTCCAAGTCTTTGGTTTGTTATTACAAAGAAAATACCAAGACCAAGGCTTGTGGATTCCCAGAGAAAGAAACAACATGCTCGTGTTATTTCTTAGTTTTGACATGTTTTTTGAGTTTGTGCTCGACATTTCTAGCAAGACATAACACGGGTACATTATAACATGCTTGCATTATGTATTGCTTTATGTTAAATGCTAGTCTATTGAATGTATGTACATATATTTGTATGTTTTTATGTATGTATGCTTATATGAAATGCATGTATGTATGTATGCATTCTTGTATGTATGCACATGTACGCCTATATTTATGTATGTATGTACATATTAGTGTATATATGTATGCAAGTATGTGTGTATGCCTGTATGTATGTAAGTAAGATTGTATGTGCATATGTGTGTATGCTTGTATGTATGTAAGATTGTATGTATGCTTGCATGTATGTAAGTATGTATGCATGTATGTATGTATGTCTACTTATATGCATTTTTGTATGTATTTATGTATGTATGTATTTAGAGGGAGGGAGAATTTTAAGAGAGAGAGTTGTCTAGGTAGGGTGGGAGGGAGAGAGGGAGGGTGAGAGAGAGAGGTAGTGAGAGTGAGAATTGAGAGAGGGAGATGGGGTGGAAGGGAGAGACCTAAGAGAGAGGGAGTGGGAGAGAAGGGGCAACAATTTTCAATGTTTCATTTTGGTAAACCTGCCCTTTAGAGAATTTCATTTTTTGATTTGCAGTGCATCATAGTCCTAGATCTAGCTTACATTGACTTTGAATTAGGTCTTGGATTAGTTAATTTGCATCTAGGGTTTCTAAATCTTGCATTAGTGAAAGTGTATATAGGTTGCATTTTTGCATCTTGCATCATTGAGTTTCATTTGAAACCTATAATTGCACTTATTCTAGAGATCATACAAAACATAAAACTTAACATTCAATCATAATTTGCGAAAATTTGTGTAAAAACCCTAATCTAGGACTCATATGCCCCTCTGGGCGATTTAGTCCTAGTATAGGTTGTTTTTCTTGATTTTTGGGTATTTTGTGGTGACTATTAATTACTGTTTGAACCCATGAAAATCTTGATTGGGACTCATATTCCCGTCTAGGTGATTTAGCCCCGTGTTAGATCTTAAACTATTTTTTTTTTTAACATTAAATTCTTTGTTTTTGTGTTTCAGTTTGCTGTTATTACATTTCTATTTCAGTTTTCAGAATCTCTATTTCATTAATTTCATTTCATCTAGCTTGATTTGATTCATTTTGGTCAATTAAATATTTTCAAATTATATTTAGACCATTCATTCTAGGTTATGACATTGTATTGCATCATGGATATGTGATTTGGTAAGATTTGGATGTCATTGAAATCATTACCTGATGTGTCAAGCTATGCTTTTGGAAATTAACCTAATAAAATTGAAATCACTCATGCTCAACCAAATCCTAATGCATGTCCTCCTTGTGATGTTGAATTCATTGGAGAATATGATGATAGCATGAACAACTTCATAAATGATTTCCTTAACAATCTTGAGACTAATACATCCTTTTACCCTTGAATGAAACAACCAACACCTCCCATCATTCCACCACTTAAGATGTTTGTTCATGAAATTGAAACACAAAATGAGCTTAAGTTCCCTATAATAGGTGAAGGGTATGTGCAAGATCATGATGGGCCAAAAAGTGGCAATATGATGGGCATGTGGCTGACGACTTTCTTTTTACCAAAAATTGATGAAATGAAAAGGGTTTTTAAAGGAGATTCTTAGCTTTCCACCAATATAAATTATGCTTTACTTTGAATTTAATAAGTAAATATTATTCATTTTCTATTCAAGTTACGACTAAAGTCCTAATTGATAGGTTGATTGAAAAACATCTATAGCTTTCAAACGGTATCACATTTTTTGAATCCAAAACATGCATCACATTCTATGCTTCATATACTATAGGATTAAAAAAATAAAAAAATTGAATTTCATGAAGTTTTGACCAAGTTAAGGTGGTCAGACATACGAGTTTTTTATATTTTCTAAAATTTGTAATAAAAATTTCATAATTAATTATTTACTTGGAAAAAAATTACAAAAAAATATGCATCACATTGGGACATGAGTCCTCTACTTATATCTAAAATATTATAAAAAAATATTATCATTTTGTTGTGGTTAGGGTGGTCAGACAAACACCTACTTCTTATTTTTTCCCTGAAATTTAGGTACTACTGCATTGAAATTTCAAATTTTCACCAAATAGATTTATTTATTTTTTAAACAAACCTAGTAGTTTAGAAACTACATTCAATTTGCCTACAAATTCTATTCTTACATATTTTTAAAATAATATAGATAACTTATTCAAATTTTTATGTCAAGTTGCCTAACTCTGATTTTTCTGAATTTTTTGCCACTTAAGGGCCTATTTTTTCCATGATGATCCTACACATACCCTGAACCTAGTTCCTCTATTCAAGCAAATATTCAACCATCCTATGTTAACAAAGTAATAAACACATCAATCAACCTAGAAGAGACACATGGAAAAGGATTCATGATCTTAAGCAAATAAGGATGTGATACAACAAGTGAACATGAAATTCATCACCTCTTAGAACACATAGCAGTTGTAGATACCAAAGGATTGGGATATCAAGAACCTCCTCTCGATATGAGTATCCTCATTCCTAAAGAACAACCTGTGCCTCATAACAATGATAAGGATGATAGGATCATGTGAGGCCCTCCTCCTCAACATCTAACTCAAGAAATTGGTGAATCTAGCAAGCAACGAATGCCTTATGAACTAACGAAACTAAAATTCCCTTGTCCACCATCTGCCATTGAAATAATTTTACAAATAATTCTAAACCAAGGACTTATAACATTGCCACCCATGATAGAAAAGCCAAAACTATACCCTAAAGATGCAAATGTCACACATTGTTGATACCATAGAGTTCTTGGAGATAGTACAGATGAGTGTCATGCTTTTAAGAAAATATTTAAAAAGTTTGATATCATAGAAATAGTTCCTTAAAGCATATCCTCCACTCCTTGCCATGTAATAGCTATAGAATCATAGAATTCTCACTATTGCATGCTTTGCATTCATTGTAGATAATTTCAAAATGCAAGGAGCTCTTTCTCATCACCTATCTTGGCTCATTCTTTTCTTGTACATAGTGAGGGAAATAATTAGATACCCTTGTCCTAGTAGCACACTTGCTATTGTCCCTTTGGCTAGTTGTTTTCCTTCTATATACGATGAACATGATTGGGATGTTGACGACTTTCTAATAGGTTAACTCACTTGTGCCTTACTAGTATTTTGCATTATTTTCTTTTTCATGTTTTTTGTTTGATTGCATGTGCATAATGAGATATCCTCATACCATTCTGTTTGATGTCTCTATGTCTTTGTAACATTCCTCTATTTGTACCTACATTATTCTCTATGTTGTAAAATTTTATCTTTTCATTTGTCTTGTGTTTTCATTTTGGGGATGGCACAAGGTGTTGAGACATTTAGGTCTCTTCCATGTTGACTCAAAAGGTTTTTCTTTGTTTTCACTCTCTTTGTATCATTCTTCCTATTCCATGAGTATTTGGGGAATGATGATAGTTTTGAGCTTTCTAAATACATTGTAGCAAAGACATACTGACCCCAAATCTATGGATCCATTATGTGATTTTGGGATTTCATTTTGGAGGCAACCCCTCCACTTTTCATGACGTAGCTTTACTTAGAAATATAAGACTTGGCATAGGGATTTCCAAATAATCTTTCATTTCCTCTTTATTGTTAGAATTTATCATTTGCTACTTTAAATTAATTGCTCACAACATGGTGTTTGGAAATTTATTTACAGTGGGGGCATACATTGGTATTATTCTTTTACATTTAATAGCTCATGTTTCATTGTATAGTCTTCTTACTTCATGCAATGCATCTTTCGCTTTGTGGTGACATTGGGTGTGATGTCTTTCAAAAGTGTGATCTCTCTTAGCATATTATATTCCTCTTGGTGGCTTCATATGACACATGACATCCCCTAAGTTGTGAATATTCTATTCTTTGAATGGTCTTCTCTTGGAGACATTAGGCACAATGTTCCCTAAGTTAAGACCTTACATGAAATAAGAAAAACTCCTTTGAACATACCTTACACTCTTTTGCATTTACAATATCTCTTATATGGCCACCTTGCATAACACACTTTGCTTGCCTATGGTGCCATCTTGTTGTTCATGATTTTCAAGCATACGAAGCTTTTCTTGCCTCATGAAGCTCAAAGTTCATTATTGTGTGGCACCTTATCAAATTTATCAAAAGGTATAACTTTGGTATGGTTGTATGTATGGGAGCCGAACTTAGGCGTGACTTTTCCATAGCAACTTGCTTGTTTGTGTGAGCGCATACTGGTTATGTCTGCTCACCTCGTGGATGGCCTGGGGTTCCACTAGCCCTTGTGAGTGTGCATTTGGTTTGCATAGTGGAAATTGGGTTCCACTTGTAAAATTTCTTGGACAAATAGCTTAGATCTGACCCACAACATATGGGACAAACGATCGAAGCCTTATTCGCCTCTTTTTTTGGTTTGTCTTTCTTCTTTTTCTTTGGCAATGTATGATTGTTACTTGCTATTGATCCTTACATTATTTACATGTGTTTTCTTTTGTGTTTGTGTTGGTTTACCATAGGATCTTGATCCTGGGCACTTGCGCAACCCTCTTGGTCATTGTCATTCTATCTTACTAACATTGCTACACTTGGACCCCTCTTGATGCAATCTTATCTACTTTAGTGTGATTTTGAAGCAAGTTCCCCCTCTCACTAAAGTGGGGGCTAAATTTAGTGTAGAAAAATGTCATCCTTTACATTTTCACACTTGCAATTGATATCTCTAGGGTTTCCTTAAGTGAAACTTGGAGAAAATTAGTTATTCTATGTCCTAAAACATAGGGGCGAAATTTTTTGACATTTGAAGATGATAGGAAGAATAATTCTACTTTGAGGAGGGAATTTTAATGACATGATCATTTGCATGAAGCACATCTCTATCATACCATTAGGGTAGAGTTACAGTTTAAATTATCTTCTTCTATCTTTTTCAATTATGGATATCGGTTACAAAGACTAGTTTTCTCCCTATTCTTGAGGGAGAGTGGATGCATGCATTTATGTTCTAATTTTAGTACATGTATGAATATAACTCCTCCTGAGCCTATATATTTGGATTGGTGGTTGAGTTGAAAATCTATTTTTTTGATTTTTTCATTAGATAATACTTCATTATTGTTAGTTTTTTGTTATCAAGTTGCAATAGTCATGTACTAATGAATAAAAAATATTTAGATATTATTTTCATACTCATAAGAAGTCCAGTTTTTATGCAATAAAGGAGTTAGTTTACCATCATGATTTGTTGATCAAAAGTACATAGTTGATATCTTTTATGGGAACAACAACTTGAGCATTGGCCACTTGAGGTACTGGCAACCCATCTTATTTTTGTACTAGATTAGATGTTACATTTATGTATCCATTCATCTAGTTCTAAATTATATGTATGTGAATTCCATGAATGATATTTTGTAGCCTGAATTAAATTCTATAACATTACATTAAGTTATTCTACATAGAAGTTACAAGTTAGAAGTTAGAAGTTAGAAGTTAATAGTGTTAGTTAGTTGCAATTTCAGATTCAATAGAACTTAGCAATTACAACATTAAGTAGAAGGTACGTGTAGTATAAGCAACATATTTATGTAATTTCCCCTATTTTACAATTTGACATTTTATTTTCCTTTACAACCTTTATATTTTCTATACATGTGTGACCATCTATATTTCATTAATATATGCCATAGTTAGGATCCTTGAATGCACATATAATGCCAACATTGTCAAAAGATCACGAGTGCTGGTTGATAATTTAATGAATCCTTTATGAGGGTTTGGTGAACTATTCAGTTAGGAACCTATCCTTTGAATTGTGTGTCTACTCATAAATTCCAAGTTGATTGAACATTATAAAGGCCTTACAGGTGGGGGGAGAAAGTTGCACATAATTCAAGGGAAAGGAAAGAGGAAAAAAAGTTTGTATAGGAGGTTGATAATAAAATTAATAAGATTAAAGATTTAAAAGGAGAAAAAAGTGATAATAACCAAGAACTAATATAATATTATAGAAACTATATAGTATAAAAGACATATTTAAATTGGTAAATGAAGAAATATTATAATGGAGAAAAAAATTGCTTTATCTTTGTATAAATTTTTGACCTAGTATAAAAATTGGAATAAAGTAATATATACTACTATATCTTTGTATATAAAGATATAGGATTTATTAAAAAAAGGAAATATATATAAGAATAAAAATATGTTTGTTGTTTATTATGATGGAAAAACTAACAATGCACATAAATATTTAAAAAGGTTTATATTAAAATTTATTGAGATATTGTCATTCAAATAAAGAAATAGATATTTATAAGGATTTAGATCACTTTATAAACTTGGAAAAAAATGTAAGAAGAATAAAAAAATGATTTTATAATGATAGAATGTAGGAGAATTGAATGAATCTAACTAAGAAGTAATATAATTGAATATACCATATAAGAAATTAAATATATTTATAGAGTTATTTTTTTAAAGAAAATATATCTAAAACTATATGTAAGAGGATAATTGGATAAAGAGAAAAAATAGTAAGAAAGGAAAATCTTTAGATAGGAAAAGAGGTAGATTGGATACCTTTATATATATTTATGTGTAAGATGTAAAGGTATATATATTTATTTCTTGGATTGAAATAATCTTATATTATGAAAAATAATATATCTTTATGAGCATATCTTATAAATAGAAGTTATGAAAAAAATAAAAATTCTTGATTAAATATAAAGATCATGAGAAAATAAGAGCGTTGATGAGTAGGCCAAAAATACCCCTTTGATCATGATCCTTTCTTTTATTTTGGTAAGAGGCTTTGGAGAGAGATTACTAGGTACCTTGATTATAAAGAATCCTTTCATGCTTACGCCAATGGGGAGGTGATTGGCCATTGAAATAAGAGGGAGATGGAGGAAATTGAACACCATATATGGGGCATTTCTCTAGTGGTCAAGGATAAATTTTAAATGGTCCACCTCAAACACAAATTTTTTAGGCTACACTTGAATCTACAATAACACATTGGAATAAATAATAGATTTAGAAAAGGTGAAACATGTTGATCGACATAACAATTGGAAAAATAGTTAAATTTATAAATTTCTATATGTTTAAGAGAATATCCACCCTAAAATCATGCTATACATATGCTAATTTGTGTGGTGTATGAGGTCAATACCTAAGAAGGACCATATTCTATGAAAAGAGCTTTAGGTTTGAACGACCTGAATAAATCATGGATTTAGGTTGAAAGATTCTAAGCTTTGGGTTAAAACAAAAAATGATGCTTAAAGGACTTCAACTACCCATAAAAATAGAAATGAGGATCAATAACACCCAAATAAAGAAATGTTGACCCCATAGGAAGGAGTTGGAAAATAATACATTAAAAAAGGGTCGATTTGGTTTCCAAAACAATTGACTAGATGGTACAAAATTTGTGTTGTAAAAATATTAATGATTACAAAGACCACCACTGATCTTCAAGGTGGGAACCATGGGAAAGTGGGAAGACAACCAAATTTATCCTTGTTGAGGTTTGTAGTTCTAAAAAATGGTTTTTGGAAAGCATTTCTAATCTTTCTAGTAAATTTCCTAAAATAATTAATAGAAAATTTGTGAACCATATCAATCAAAATTTCCTCCAACATTGAGTCGAAAGTTTTACAATATTGATTAGAGATGTGAAACTTAGTTTTGGAATCATTCTAGGTTAAAATCCTCATATATATTCAAGAAAGGAGGTTTGGTAGAGTTTGAATCCCTTTCTTGTGAAATCTCAAGGTGCATTTCAATGGAACCTAGCCAATCGGTGGTCTTGGCTTTGCAAAATAGTGAACCATTAAATATTCTACTATTTGATGGATAGCCTATCATGGAATTAATAATAATTCTAGAAGAGTTAGGTCTTCATGGCTTCTTAGGCTCTCCAAATTCTTTTTATTATAAAATTCCCTTGAATTTGTGTTAAATATTTCATGGTGAGAAGGGTTTTAATCCCAATCCCCTTTCAAGAAAGGAATCTAGAAGAGTGGATAGAGGAAATCCAATGCCATGCAAGAATTTTTTAGGCTTCTTCACCTTGAAGGGAATAGATAATCCACTTAAATTGAAAAGGCACGAACTTGGGGGTGGCTGGATAAAAGATCCAAACCTTCAAAATCCTAGGGGAGACAATAGAACTCCTAAATAACCCTATGAAATCTATTGTTAGTTTTTGAGAAATCCCAAAGGAAATCATGTAGAAGTTTTTCCAACTTCATGTTTGAAGATTTAGAAGGATCTCAACATGAAGAGTAATACACATGAGTGGCTAGAGTAATATTGGAGAAAACTAGAACTTCCCTATGAAAGAGAGGGATTTTATGTTCAAATATGCTAGCTTCTTTTCAATTTTGATAAGAACACCATTCCAAAGGGATACTTGTGAATATTTGAAATCAAAGGGATGCCCAATAATCTAAAAAATTCTTCACAACCAATATTTTTCTAGCCATAGTATATAAAAATATGTGGGAAGGAAGGATTGTCTATAGCATTGATTCCTATGCCACTTAGAACTATAAGATTTCTAAAACATAACAAGGTATTTAAGTGCATGTTTGATGATTTTCTCTTTTTCAATGAGAGTGAGGAATGAAGCATCTAGAAAATAACCATTTAAAAAATAATTTGAGAAGTTTGGTAAATTAATTCCATTAATCATCCCTTGAGATAATAAATATGCTAGGATGATGCCTGCATGGGTAGTGGAGTTGGCTTGAGTCTTGGGTTTTCTCCCTATGGTCTTGGGTTCGACTCTGAGGCCTAGTCTTACCTAATGTATATGGATAGCGGGCAGTTGTGTGCATCCCCAAAGGATTAGTCTCACCTCAACTTGCCCCTCTCAGACCCCAATTTGGTGAAAAGCAATAACAAGGCAAGGCTGGTTGGGTGTTAGGTTGGGTCGCAGGGATACCTCTAGTGCAACAAAAAACAAGAAAAAAATAAATCAATGCACTAGGAGGTAGCAAAATCATATAGAAACATGCATATATAGGGTCATATCCAAAGGGTATTTTTGGAGAATATATCTAAAAATCCCAAAGGTATTTGATTACTACTCATTAATGCAATGCAAGTACAAGAATCCATAAAATCATTGTAATAGGTTAAATAAAATTGGGCCCAAAGCTGAAATCTTGAAGCATGACCAAAATAAATGACCATTCAAGGTGATAAAAAGATTTAGAAAAGTCAATTTTTAGGAAAAGAACCTTTTGTTGATAATTCCTAGCTCATCCCATTTCTTATCAAATGAAAATAATATTTATAGTATGTATCTAGATTTAATTAATCTATTTTGATCAAGATTCACAATTTGAGGAAGGAGATGACACACCTTCAAGGAAAATGCTTTGAAATTATCTTGTATGAAATATTTAGCATGATGATGGGCCACCAATTTTAAATATTCTTTAAATTTCAATCTTTAGGTATGAGTTTGGTATTTCCTTTATTAATTACTTTGAACCCTAATGACTAAGAGTGGTATTCTTTGAGATAAAATTTATGTAGATCCTCACCAACACAATCCAACATGACCTTAATGTTAAAATTTATGCCTAAGTTTGATTTGAGTTCCTTTAACAAAATCGTTAAATAAATGATTAAATTTTAATGTTGAAACTTCACCACCCTAACTTACAAAGTAGGAAAAAAGGATCAGTCTCAGGAGTGATTATAGACCTATGAATCTCTAAGGTTGTGTTCTTGTATGATCCACATCACCAAAATATGTCAACGTACACCCATTGATATATAGAGAGAAGGAAATATGCCTAATAGATCTATTCCACTGAGCAACCTAGCTAGTTTTCTAAGTGGATTGGGCTTCAAGGTTCCACACTTTTTTATGTGTGCCAAGAAAGGTTGATTAATCAATAGAGAATATAAAAGAAGAATCAAGTTTTACATCTTTGAGGATCTCCCACTTGCCATTGAAATTTGTACTAGATGGAAAAGTGATCTAAAAAAGTGATTTCTAATAAAGGAGAAAAATGAATATGTAGAAATAATCACATGATCCAATAATTTAAAGATTTCCATAGCTAGCTAAAAAATTGTTCCATGTATAACATTGTGTATTTTTATGATGGTGAAACATACTGAGATAAAAATACTGAATTTATTATACACGTAATACCACACAACATGCTTACAAATCATCCATCAAAGAGGTAGGGTACCATATTTAACATATGCCATCTCAAACATATTAAAGTTCCTACACAAAATCCACATGGTAGTAGACGATGATTGAGAAATCTATTGCCACAAAAGAGATATATCAATAGAATTATTGGAAACATAAATATTTATACTGCCAAAGTAATGATTGTTGACATTTAAGAGGAGCCAAATCACATGGTTAGTGGGGTCAAAATCATGGTCAAAAACATATAGAAGCCACTTAGGATTGATAAAGTTGATGGACCCTTAATGACCAGTATCATGATTGGTAAGAAATATAGATTTGGTTGGCCAAATGACATAGAAAGTATTTGAAAGTAATTAATCAATAATGATTTTGAAAAAATATTCTAGGGTGAAACTACCCAACTAAATACTGGGAATTGACATTCTTCATAGTTTCTCAATACCCATCCCCTAAACCTTTACAATTATCTCACAACCCTCTTGTGTAGTTAGAAGATATCTCTCTTGAGGGTGAGACAACTTATTTCCCCTTCATTTAATGGTGTTAAAAAGTAGTAGGCTACACTTTGGAAATTTAATTATCCAAACTAACATAATATTTAGCCTATGAACCACTAGGGTTAGCATTTTTTCCTTTATAGTGATAGATCATTGTATATTTATCCTTGGATTTTAAGGTGGGAATCTTTGTAGACCAAGAAACCTTGTCTGATCAAGGAGGTCATTTGACTCAGGGGGCCACCAAAGGACAATCCCTATTTTTTTGAGATGTGGATTGGAACTAAAAATAAATGTTAGGAAAATCAAGGTAAATCATACATTGGGTATGACAAAGGATAACAATCTATATATATTTTTATTCTTTTAAATATTTGACCAAGACAATCTTGAAATAAACACACCTTTTTGGATGAGTTTGAAAAAATATCAAGCTCAACATAAATGACCCTTCTCAAAGGGGCAAAAATAGTATGCAAAATATTCTAGCATAGAAGGGGTAAACTTGGGAACTTGATCCAAATCAACACATAGAGTTTCTTCTCATTTGAGACAAAAGAAATATTGTTTCTAGGGTTGAAAGAGCAATAAATATGCATGGCAACACTGAGAACCATGCTTAAGAATAACCTCTACATGGCTAGCCTCAATAAAACAAAAAAGAAAGAACCCTTTAGTGAGGTTGTGGATGACATAAAGTTAGACCCCATGTAGGGTCCATTGCTTGTTGACCTAGTCCTAGAGCATGCTTTTAAGGTGAGGGCCTCCAAAAAAATACCTTATTAAAGTGAAATTATTTATCTATTTATAAGCATTGTCAATTTTATGCATGGTTAAAATCATGTCCGTTGGGGATTCAAAATGTGTACCTCATGAAATGCATTTGAGATAAGTTTTTGGGGATGCTTGTTTGGGGGAGCTATTGTGTAAAGTTACCAGACTATCAACACCAACATGAATTGTTGGGTTTAATCCATGTTGGAGGACATAAAAAGGACTAGATAAAAAAAAAATTCAATAAATATGGAAGGTAAAACATTTTCCTATGCCAAGGGTGTGGTATGCCATAAGGAAGGACAAAGAATATAGAAATGATAAAAACCATAGCAAAGACAAGTTCCTATTGACCTCACAAGGATCTTCATTTTCTCACCACTTTTCTAGTTTAGATTATTGCTGACATTGAAAGTACCTTAGGGAGGATTTTATAACACCATGGTTAAGCCCTTCGAATGGTTAACATTATGATTGTAGAAAAGATTATGGACAAAAATTATCAAACATTTAGATGTGCAAAAATGATGACAAAGACTTTTAATGTTTCAATTGAAGATTTCAAGAATGATTTTTTTATCCAATACTTAGGATTTTACAAATGATAGATAAATGGACATTAAATGCCTTTAAATATCATTATATAGAAAGAAATTATGGAAAGATATTCCTTAAATGAAATCATGGAAAAAATGAAATCTAAATGAGAGTCAACAAAATTTTTATTTGAATTTTTAAATTTTGAAAGTTACTTCCACATATATAAGACTAATTCAAGATAACAATATAGTGATCTTAATGTAGAAGATGAATTCTTAATATATAAAATTGATGCTTAGATATAAGAATTATAAAGAATATTAAATGTATAAAGAAATATATAAAAATAAATGTGTTATAGTTGACAAATAATTGCATTAAAATCCATCTCTCATAGAAAAGTAAATGAGATTTGACATAAGTAGACTATTTTACCATTATAAATTGTTATGGATATACCAAGCAAAACTATGAAGGGTGCCCTATATAGATATTAGTAATCATATGATACCCCTCAAAAGTGCATTGATATAATTTGTGGTAAGTTTGAAAACCAATTTTGATAAAAAAAAAAAAACATGTGCAAGACTATTACTTCTATATTTTAAACTATCTTAAGCCAGTAATAATTGATTAGTAGTGGTAGTTGACATTGGTATGTAAGTTTCTATCATTAGATTTTTTTTTTAATAAAAGTATAAAGCTTTGAAAGGGTAGCATATTGAACAATATAAAGAGAGATTTGTTTATCAAGAATAATAAAATGAGAAGTACAAATTAATAATATCAAATTTTAAAACTTTCTTAAAATTAATATGGTGAATTAAAAAAATATCTATGTATAGTTTCAAAATGAATTTGGAAAAAACAATATAATGAAATGTGAGTTGATAAATTTAATTAAAAAATTCACAATTAAAATTAGATAAAATATGATATAATAAGACAATGTAAGTTAATCTTACAATGATCAAAAGAATATGCGTTTCTCAACTTTATTAATCACCCACAATCTTTACTAAGCTTATATGAACTTAAACATCATCCAAATTAAACATCAAATGGTCAATAATAATTTAAAATCTCCTCTACATCAAAACGTAGTAAATATTTGTATTGTTTTTATTGATCAAAATTGACCATGACTATTAAAATAAATGATATTTAAAAATAAATAAATTTAATAATTTGAAATACAACATTATAAGCCTGCCTGTCAAGACTCATTTTACAATGAACTTATTAATTTACTGAATTGACTGAAATTTTAAAGGCACGTTCCCAATAAAATTTAATATTATTTGATGCTTTAAACTATAAGCTGAATCAACTAGCACTCGCAGACAGCTCCTAAACTTTACAATGATTCTGAATCGTTATCTGACATATAAGATAAAAGAGTTTAATAAATTACGAACATATGAATCCAAAGATTGATATAAGCAGGCCTCCAATAAGTCCCCAACTTATGGGTGCTTTCTCTGCTGCCGACTTAACTGCACAGATAGCCAGGATAAGCGTCATAAGATGATCTCTTGTTGGTATAAGTTTTTCACAGAGAATGTTTTTGAATTTGTCGTGTATGTATTTCTAATTGATGTTTCAGATCGATCAAAACATACACAACAAATCCATAAACAACCTCTAATCAATATAATCTATTCTATTTCCAATCATAACAAATAAGATAGAAAAAAATATGTGGAGAACTCACCCATTTCAGTCGATATGAAACGGGTAGTACAGCTTTTATCGTAAGCCGCAGCTTGTATCATTCCAGAAGAGTTGAAGCTTTCGAATTGTCTTGACAAGCACGCACTACAGTTGGCGATAGAGAGATCTCTGGAGCAAATCACGAAACCATCCAACTTCTGCTGTTCGGAAACGGAGTAGTAAGCTGATCCAGCAGCGAATCCATTATTTCTCTCTGAAGTCGCCTCCGCAGACAGATTGGCCAAAAACTTCCCAAGACAAGTCTCAAACGCAGCAGGGCTCTTGGATTGTCCAGAACCGCCTATAATAGATTCCAAAGGTTCCAAGATGGAAAAGAAGCTGTAATTGGCGTAGCGCACAAAGCCGAGCTCATGCCATATTTGGCACTGCACAGAGTAACCACAGACCTGATGATTTGGGCCTCCGATGGCATATTTTGTGACTGCTTTGGCGCATTTGCGGCATTGCTTTGGCGAAGCATTTCCTCTGCATTGCAGGAGAGCGTAGACCTCATTGGGAGCCTTGCCATGGGAAGTCGCATTATATCCTGTTTTAGGCGTGTTGCGAACAGGATCATTTACCTACTACTGTAATCAAATTGCTCTCAAACGGAGTATCCAAATTATATTCATCTTTGGAATACCATTCCATGAATGTATCTGCATCGCCCCTCCACATCCCATCGGATCTGATCTGCGCAGCAAAGTTGCTTAACAATAACAGCAGTTGAATTGTGAATATTGGGGAAATATTATAACTCTTCATTGAACTTTCGTCTTCTTGCTCTGCAATATTATGCCTCGATTTTCGACGCAGATGGCATTAAAGTTGGGATCTTTAGCAGAATAGCATACACCTATTTAACGATGGATTGGGGAGTCAATGAGAGTGGAGCTGTTCATTACGTGCAGATTCAGTGACGGCCAGTGCGGATTGATTATACAAATTTAAAGGCTAACGTGAGGAAACGGTTGCCCATTTTTGTAATGTTAATGTTTTCGTCACAAGTTGCATTCTCTGAATTTGTCAACCTTTGAAATGTCGTTGAGGCGTATGTTCGGTTTCTAAGGAGGTGTTTGAATCATCAACCAGCAAGAACTAGAGGGAGAAGGTGGAGTTTTTTTTGTCAAAGTATTTATATTTATATTTTTTAAGAATTATATAAATTGTTTGGTTTGAAAGATCTATCACATGAATTGATTTAATTGGAATTTGGTACATAAAGTTTGATCAGGTTATTGAAATAACAAGAAAAAATATATAACAATATGAAAATACATGAATGTTATGAATGTATCTTCTCAAAGTCATATTTAAATACCACATCAAATAATTAGCTATGCAAATTTAACATCATATTAATAATGTTATTTTACACAACTATTGCTTACCCATACAATTGAAAGGGTTTTGATGATTTTGTAAGAAATAAACACATAATTTATCTTCTATAATGTTATTAATATTGATGATTATTTTCAAATATACTCAAGAGTGATATTTGAATTATCAACCATAAGAAAGAAAAAATCAGATTTTTTATGACATGCATATTCAATGTTCCAATAAGCCCCCTGCCCAATTCTTCTAGCACCTCAATGGATGGGCCCAAATCCAAAGTTAGCCTCTACTAGGAAAATTGAGCATAGTTCTACAAAACCCAATAGTTCCAGTGTTGTTAGGTCTGGGAAAAAAGTTAATTTCTTATCCCTCATGCAAGCTTTTGAATTTGCGTAACCAGAACTACCCCAACTATATCAACTTGAAATAATAAATTGATATACTAGAGGATAATTTCAATCTACACAATAACATTATTAAATGATTCTTATGGTAGCATCAATATTCTAGAAGAAGAATCCAAGAAATAGATAAAAATGTTTAAGACTGACAAGGAGGAAT
>VDFB02000002.1:31149409-31218169 GCA_007258455.2 Sequoia sempervirens | reverse complement strand
ATTCTTCCATTGCCTTAGGTAGCTTTAAACATGACATTGAATACACTGGTATGGTTGACAATATGGATTTTACCATTAATAATCTTCCTTCTAAGGACATCCACCTACCTTTCCAAGTTCTCAATTTGTTCTTGCAACTGTTTACCAAGTTCTCTCAATAGCACTTTTTGTTTATCCCTGCAAACAGGGTCATCCCCAAGAAACATCCTGGTAATGTTGCCACTTTCAGGTTCAGGATTTTGGCTAGATCCTTTTGTAGACTTGGTTGAGTGTTGAGGAAAAAGACCTATAAATTTCCCTAATTAATACTTTGTCCTGATGCACTACAATAATCATCTAAAAATTTCTTGATCACCCTTGCTTCTCTTCTGCTAGCCTCCCCCATTAGAACAGTGTCATATGTGAATTGTAGATAATATGTTGTGGGTTCCATACCATTTTCCACATGAACTCCCATCCATTTTCCTTCCCTTATCAGCTTTTTGTATCCCTCTCCCCAGTACCTCTGCCATGACTATGAACATGAAGGGGGAGAGGGGGTCACATGTCTTATCCCCCTTATAGAAGGAAAGAATTAATGTGCAAACCCATTCACTAGTACAAAAAATTTGGATATAAAGATACAAATTTTTATCCAATTAATCCAATTTTCTTTAAATCTAAAATAACCTAGAACTTCCAAGAGAAATTATTTGTCTACCATGTCATAAGCTTTAAGAATGTCCAATTTTAGGACCATACAAGCATCTTTATTCTTCCTGGCTGAGTGTATGGTTTCATTAGAGATGATTATTCCTTCTGCTATCAACCTTCCTTGGGAAAATCCACTCTACTCTTTTGATATAACCTCATTTGGAACTTCCTTGAGTCTGTTTGCTATTATTTTGGTGACCACCTTATACACTGTATTGGATAGTGCAATTGGTCTGAAGTCACTTATTGTCTGAGGGTCTTTTTTCTTGGGGATTAGGGCCATAAATGTATGATTTACTACCCTTAGCATTGTCATTTTTATCCTTGATTCTTCCACTGCTACCCATAGATCTTTCCCAACTATGTCCCAAATTTTTTGGAAGAAACTAGTTGGGAATCCGTCAGGCCCTAGGGCCTTGTCTAGATTCATTTATTCTTCCAAAGAAACCTTTTGACACAGCTGCCTATTCTGCTCTTCCTTTATTATTGTGAGGATTGAGTTCAACAGTCTTTCCCTTGTTGCTTTGTTCTCCTGGCTTTCTCTGTTCATAATTTCTTCAAAGAATCTGACTACCTCCTTGTTCACCTCCTTAATATATTGTGTTACTTCCTTGTTAACCTTCTTAATTTTTTTAATCCTATTCCTACTTCGGTAGGAGATTATTGTTTTGTGGAAGTACTTGGTGAACTCCTATCTCCTTTCAACCAAGTTTCTCTTTATTTATGTCACTAGAAGCATTCTTCCAAGCTCTTCAGTATTTCTGCCAGTTCTTCTTTCAGACATTTTTCATTCTCAAAATCAACTGCATCCATTCCTTTCTCTATTACGTGCTCATTCAAGGCTATGATCTCATGCTTTATTCTTTCTTTCTCCTAGAAAATATTATTGAAATGAGACTTGTTCCAATCTTTGAGTTTATTCTTGATGTATCCTAACTTCTTGTTTATCTTGTATAGCTTCGATTTATCTCCAAACTTAATCTCATTCCACCACCCCTCTATTAGCTCTAATAGATGTTCATCTCTCAACCACATATTTTCAAACTTGAATGGAATTCCTTTAGGGGGCTCGTCCTACCCAAAGGAAAGAAAAATAGGGAAATGGTTCGACCTTGTGTAAGGTAGGATGTGGGCTTTTGTGTGGATGCTGACTCTCCCTAGTCCCCTTAGAGAAAAAAATCTATCTAGCCTTTCTACTATGTTGGTGAAGCCCTTCCTTTTGTTTGACCATGTGAAAGTTCCATTTTTGGTTTGTAGGTCCTTTAGCTAATTTCCATCTAGAAATTCTTGGAAATCTCTCTGAATAGTTGTTGTTCCTCCCAAGCCTCCTTGCTTCTCCTCATTATTCAAGGTTGCATTAAAATCCCCTACTACTATCCCTCTCTCATTTTTCTAATTTTCCAATTCACTTGAGATTTTATTCTGCACTTGTCTTTTTTCCATAGTGGTTTTTAGGCCATATACATTGATGATGAAGAAGATTTTGTGTCTCCTTAGTCCCTTGAACTTTATTAACTGCCAATTGTCATCTTCTTTTTCCACTTCCCCATCTATTGTTAAAGGATTCCATATTACTCCCAGGCCACCAGACGCTCCTATAGCCTCCTTAAATTGGCCTTTCCATTGTCTCCAGTTGCTCAATCTCTTCTTTCCATCCTCTGTACTCCATTTCAACTCTTGGATTAGAACTATGTACGCTTTCGATTGGTCAATTTGGTGCTTGACCATGCACCATTTTTCAGGGGCGTTAATGCCCCTGACATTCTATGCCATTAACCTCATTCAACCCTAGGAAGGAGGAAATCCTTCCCGGCTCTCAGTTTTCTCTACCTTGTAGTATTACCTATAATTAGCAAAGTCTTAGCTTTGTTTGTTTTTTGACCCCTTTTAGTTTCATTTTTTAATGTTTGGTTTGCTTATTTTTTATTTGGACTACTCAAGCAACCTTTCTTCAAACAACTCTCCCTCCTCAGCCTCCTCAAAGTCTTCTTCTTCTCCTTTTGTGTATTGGTCACTCTCCTCTTCCTCAGACTTTGAGTAGTTTCCTTCTTCCTCATGGATTTCTTCTTCATCATCTTTTCTGTTACTCTGCATACCCTTCACTATCTCTTCTTCTACCTCTAGGGATCCCCTCTCTGCACTATTTATTTCCTTAGACAGTTCCCTGAGTTGTGTGTTGATGTCCTTATGGAGTTACTTTGTATCTCCTAGAAGAGCATTAATAGATTTTTCTTCCTGGGAGGCCACAACCACCGACTGTGCCTTCATTGGGTGGGATGCCCCACTGCTATTTTGAATTCCTCCTTCGAAATTCTTCCTCGCAAATTCCTTCCATCAATTCTGGGTTGAGTCTTATGGGGATCGAGTTGCGTCTCCTTGGGATATTCTATCCCCTATTTCTTTCAGATCCTTCTCGCTTTCACTGATCTCTTTTCTGCTATTTGAGGTGCCTTCCTGGAATGATTCTCTAAAGAGGCACTTTTTAGGCCTAGTTCCTTACCACACCTCTATTTCCTATTGCCAACTTCCATACTTTGTCAAAATTTCTATGTTCTTGTAGATTCCAACCCCCTCATCTATCTCTACTAGGGTGTTGTCTTCTGCACCATCTTTTCCATTTATGAAGTCCTCATTTACCCCTAGGCACCCTCTTAGGGCATCACCTATTCTTACCATAGCCTCCATATTCCAAAATTATGAGGGTAGATCCACCAATTTGATCCAAGTAGGGATTTTTTTTATTGTGTAATTCCAAGGATCGAAGTTTGATCTCTAGTTTAGGCAATGAAAACTATGACAATTCAAAAATAGGGGTTTCCCATCTACTATTTCCTTCTTTAATTATTGATCCATACATTCTATTTAAGAAATAAATAATTTGGTAGTTGGTGGATGATTACCCAATCCTTGAAATTGGCTCACCACCAATCTTTGATCTCCTCCCTAGGGCACCTTGGGCCACTCCATTTGGAAAACAAAGCTATGTCCATCAGTTTGGTCACTCTTGATTTGATCGCTTCAGAAGGCATTTGATGCAACTTGCTTCCCCACGGCCACAAACTCTCATCCTCATTCATTCCTTTCCATTTACTTTGAAATTTCCTCCTATTCACTTTCCTTCTGTACAGTTCTCGATCTCTTGGGTTCGTTCTTCTCCATTTTGTTGGCTCATTTTTTCTTCTCTCCAGCTTAGGGTTTCCCGAGCCTTTAGCTTTTTAGACTTTGCTGGTGTGCTTCTGAGTGTCATTTCCCTTATAATGCTAGTTGAAGTCTGATGATTTTTCATGGCTTCCTTTTTCCTAGAACCACCCATGCCTTGAGTCTTGTGTGCTCCAATTTTCCTCATTCTTCTGATGCCCTACTGCATTCCATCCTTGTCTAGGAACCCTCCTTCCACCTTCATCTTAGAGTCTTCTTCTCTAGTTCTGGTCTTACACTTTAGGAATTTCCATCTTGTGAAAGTGTGGGTGACACTTATCCACCCAGGTTCCATTTTCAAACATCCACTGTGGGGTGTGACCTTCCTGCTCCAACTTGCCATCCTCATCTGCCTTATCTCATGGACGACATTCCTCCTCCATATCTCGCCATCGTCTCCTTTTCACTTCTTCAACTTTTTGCTCCCCTTCACCATCTTGTGCCATTTTTTCTTGATCCTGGGTTCACACATCTAGGAATTTTTTATCTTCTTTATGTTTAATCAATTGTCTTACCATTTGAACTATGAACATTCCCTTTTCCCCTCTCTCCCCAAATTTTTATACTCCACTTTTCTATAAATATCCTCAACTAAAAGAACCAAATGTAAGATATAGCACGGTAAGATTTCTTTTTAATAATCAATTAAAATGAATCCTTCCAACATGATGAAGTGCATGCTCTTTTAATCATTTATACCACTATAGGATAATGAAATTGAATATATAAGGTATATGGTAGATACCAAATTTGAAATAGAAATTTATCATTATACATGAAGTCACTATATACATGATAAAAGATTAAAAAAATTCTAATAAAATAATAAAAAGCATTAAGGATACACTTTTCATCCTTGTAGTATCCTTTAAAATATAAATGAGATTCTTATTTTAAATATAATCCTTACTCTAGTGAAAATATGGTCTGGATGAATACCACAAATTTTTGATCCCTCTTAATTTCAAAAAATCTCTAGCATTAGATGATATTTTTGTATTTCTATATTATCATGTTATAAGTTCCTCTCCCAATGAAAAAATATACTTCTTCTTCCTCCGTTTTTCTATTGGTTTTGATAATTGTGCTTCAATTTTTCTTCAATTTTTAGGAAAAAATGGTATTCTTTTTCAATAGATTATATAGTGAGCATTCTCATTTCTTCTTCGATTGATCCCCTTAAGAATTCATATTATAGATATCTACCTTCTCTCGGTCATCTTCATAATGAATTTATCTAATAGACAACTTATAATGCTCCTCAATATAATATTTTACACCTAATACTTTCTATCTCAAATTTCATAACATCTCTAGAAAATATAATAAATAATTTATAGGAATGAGCTTATATTTCAATTTATTTACCATCCTATCCCATTTTTACTTTTTTTCCTACCTTTTTTGTTTCTCTCAAAATGAGCTTCCTTCTACCACAAAATCACAACACAACCTTCCATGTTTTTTTATTATAAAATTCACTCTTTCAAGTTTAGATATATTCTTCTATAAAAAATTCTTTGAGATTATTAATAAAACAAAGAAAAAATATTAAATCTATTCCACTTTTCTTACCAATCTTATTAAGGGCTTTTATTACTCTTCCTCACCTCACTCATCTTCATCTATGATCTCTTTTTTCGATCCCTCATCACCTTGTTCATCATCATTCTCATCCAATATAGGGTTTACAATATTTCACTTGTACCCTCTTCTATAACATCCAAGTAAGTTTACATATTCCTCATCATGGTGAATATTTCATAAATTTAATTTATAACATGATTTTATCATTGATTCATATTCCGTCTAAGTGACATATTTCAAATCTAATGTGAACTACCTCAAAATTTGATGATATTTCCATAATAATTGAAGTCATAAGAATCTTCTACCCAACACCCCTATTGAAAGACTCAAAACACCAACATTATTGATATTCCTTGATTTACCAACCTCACTACCTTTCTCCAAGGTCAACTAACTATGCTAAGCCTTAACTCAATATCGCTCTAATAGTAACTAACATATGCAAGGTTGGGGGATCCACTTAAGGATTGTTTGACCAAGTATCCAATAGAACTTCTAAAACTAAAACTTAATTAAACATAGACAAAATAGCATAAAAATATGTAACAAACAAATTGATACCATTATGTTAATTCACATAAGAGTTGAATTACATGTCCAAGAATCTACTTTCAATTAAAAATTATATCTCATTATCTCACTTAATATACTTTCTTTTTATTTTTTCTCTTCAAATCACATTAGATATTCTCATCTATATAAGGTTTTGAATGAAGTGTGGTGGGTGGTAACATGAGCCACACTCATAGAAAATTGTGATAATGATACTTAGCCTGTAATTCTTTTTCTCCAAATGTCTATACCTAGAAGTTGGCACATCATCAAGGTTTAGCATACAAATTAATTGATAACCTACAACATTGTCAAATTTATTATGTAATTTATCTAGGACTTTAATAACTTAATATGGTTTCAAATGTGACCCTTCTTGGACCTTTGATGAACTAGGTAGCATTACATACTTGCACAAGTCTTAAATACTTGTTGCATCATTCAAAAAAGTAATTTTTTTATGATAATTAACCCAACATATGTTCTAACTAACTCTTTGGATGAAATACATACATGAAGTGATTAAAACTTGTGAAAATAGAATGGAAAATTTTATAATCTACGATACCAACTACAAAGTTAATGATAATCAAGTGCAACACCTTGTGGTGTCATTGATGGCCTAAAAAATGCATGTGGTTGTAGATGTGAAGCTTTGAACTTTGTAAAACATGAGTGTAGTGACTTGTGGTGCCACAAAATTGACTGTGACTACTACAACTTTGTATAAAAAAACATTAAATAATTTTTTCATTCAAGATTCCTCTTACACCTCAAATTTTCTTGTATCACTTCATAAAATATGCATGGTAGTCTCCTCAAAAGTTACATTCAGAGGGATGCAATCAAAGAGACAACTATATTTTTTATTCAGCCTTATTGTCAAGATTTATCTTGTCTACATTTGATATTCCTTTTGGGTTTTCCTTATTTGTCACAACTCTCAGTTGATATGTTTTCTTTGAGGGATCTTCTCATTTTAGTTTCCAATATTCATACCTTAATTAATTGAAATTCTCAATCTATAAGTGAAACATTCTTGGCATGATTCTCCAATCCTACTAAAACATACAAAACCTCTAAATTAAATATTCACTTTAACCACAAAAATCCACACAATTAGAATAAAGAAACCTCTCTCTCAAACCAACTTGTATTTGTGATAGTAAATTTAGAATATAGGGTGAACAACACAATGTAAAGGGGACATCTAATCTTAAGAAAAATATGTAATAATTTTTATATAGTCTAAACTATATTAATTAATATCATTGGGTAGCTTTTTCTCTTTTATAACAATTAAAATATACCTACAATTTTTTTTTTTAATTAATCAACATCTATTTATAACTTGAAATATTTTTTTAATATTTAATATATTATTGTAGCATTATTTATTTGAATGAGATTATATAGCTAGTGTACTATGGTCAATGTACCAATTATATAAATGGAAAACTAGGTCCCTATATAAATAGTTAGTATATTGAACATGATTTATTTAGATTTGTAGGACCTATTTTTAGATAAATTATAAATCAAAAGTTAGTATTGTATCTATCTAGAAGAATTGTCAACCTTAATATTTTATAATTTTGAATAATATATTTGTAATACAAAATATATTCATTAGTTTAACCTTTGTAAGGTCACATAATTGATAAATGATAGAAATATCTTAGAACCACAACATATGAGAAAACATCCCAATTGACAAGTTTTAGTCATTTATATTATGTGTTTCTTAATTTCATTAGTCGATTAATTATAATCTATATAACATCAAAAAAATTAATGGCATACATATTAAATTATTGCATAAATGAAAATAACATTTTCCTAAGATAAAATAAAATCATACAAATAAGTAAATTAACCTAGATTAAATAATTATACTTGTGGGAGTGATAATTAAATATTTAAACGATATGCTAGGAAATTTAATTTGAAGGTGTGAAGATATTTCACTTTAAGATGATAAGGAAAGCTCTAGTGTTACACTAAATTTATTTTTACCTATTTGTATTCTACCTTGAAATTAGAATAGTCTATCAATTATGTTATGGTTCAACTCCATAAGTTTGGGTTATTTCCATGGTTTTGAATCTCTCCTATACTCGAGGGATATAAATTGGAACATTATGCACTTATATATTCTAATTTACTAGATTCTCTATCTTTCTAGATTTTTTTTATGAATAAGTGTCTAGATTATCATTTGTAAAATAATATTACACATATTCACAAAAAATGTGGATGGATAAATAATCACACTCCTAGAGTCCATATGAGGCAAAGATTCGAGCATAAAACCAAGAAAATAATACAAAGCTACTAGATGGAAACTACAATAGTAGTGATAGGAAGAGGATCCTACTCATCCATCTTTCCCAATACACCCGTTGGATTTGGAATATTTCAATGAGGGTCCCAAGCATCATCAATATTTTCTTTCGTTTCTTGTTATTCTTCTTAAATAACACGGGCTTATAGAATGATAAGAGCTAGCCAAGGAAACTTTCTAGAAGCACCACTAGTAGGCCATATAAGTGTTCCTCCCATAGATGGTGTGGAGAAAAGTGTAAAAAATTAGGCCGCAATTAACCCCATTGACCATGATCCCTTCTAGTTAGGGGAGATGCCTAGGAGAGAGCTTCTTGGGTAACTCAAGAAGAAAGAATCATTCCATTCCAATGCCCATAAGGAGGTAGTTGGCCCCTAGAAGAAAATGGAGATCAATGAACTTTGGCCATTATACATGGGGAATTTCCCTAGTGTTCAAAGAGTACTTGTAAATGTGCCATCTTATATTAATTTTTTTAGCCTACACTTGAATCTACAATAACACATAAAAAAAAATTGTAGCTTTAAAAAAAAGTGAAACATGTTGGTCAACATAACAATTGGAAAAATAGTTGAATTTCTATCTTTGCATATGTTGAAGAGAATGTCCACCCTAAAATAATTCTAGATCTAGATAAATTTGTGAGGGATATGAGGGAAATTCCCAAGAAGGACCATATGGCATTATAAGGGCTCTAGTTTTAACATCCTAAGAAAGTCATGGATCTAGGTCCAAAGATTCTAGGCTCTGGGATAGAACTAAAAAATATACTTTAAGGACTTTGACTACTCATAGAAAGGGAAATAAGAATCAATAACACCAAAATGAAGCAACCTAGAACCCATAAGAATGCCTTAGAAAATAATACACCATAAAAAATAGTCCAATTTGGGTAGAACTAGATCAATCAACCAGATGATATGGAATTTGTGAACTGCCAAAACAAAATTAGTGATTGTAGATGCCACCATTATATCAAAGTGGGGATTACGGGAAAGTGGGGATAGATCCAAAGATATCCTTGTTGAGGTTTATATTTCTAAAAAGTGATTTTTGGACACTAGTTCCAATCTTTCCACTAAAGTGTAAAAAAATTGATAAAAATGTTGTGAATCATATAGTTAAAATTTCCTCCAACATTGAGTAAAAAGTTTTATAATCTTGATTGAATAGGTGAAACTTAGTTAAATTAGCCCCATTATAGGTTTAAATCCTCATAGAGGCTCCAAAAAAGAGGTTTTTGTAGAGTTTGAATTATTTTCCTATGAAATATAAAGGTGTGTATCCATGGAAACCTAGCCAATGGGTGGTCTTAGATTTGTAAAATAAAGGACCACAAGATATTCTACGAGTTGACGAAAATCCCATCACAGATTAAGAACCATTATAGAAGATCCAAGGCTTAATATCTTCTTGGGATCTCAAAATACTTTTTATTATAAAATTTCCTTGAATTTGTACTGAATCTTTCATGATGAGAAGGATTTTAATCCCAATCCCCTTTCATGTAGGCCATCTAAAAGGGTGACTAGAGAAAATGCACTGCTATATAATATTTTTTTATGCTTCTTAACCTTGAAGAGAATAGATAATCCACTTAATGCAAAGAGATGAACCTTGGCATTGAGTGGATAAAATCCCCAAAATTTAATAATCCTAAGGGAGACAACATAATTCCTAGATAGCCCTATGAAATCTATTATGATTTTTTGAGGAAGCCCAAAGGAAATCAGGTAGAATTTTTTCCAACTTAATGTGGGAAGCTTTAGGGGGAGATCAACATGAAGAGTAATACACATAAGTGGATTTGCATGAGTCTTAAAGAAAATTGGAAATTTTCCTACCAAAGAGAGGGGTTCCTTGTTCTAGTATGCCAACTTATTTATTATTTTGATAAGAAAAATTGCCAAATGGATATTTGTGAAGCCTGGAAAGCAAAGGGATGCCCAAGAATCTAAAAAATTCTCCATGATCAATCAATTTTAAACCAAAGGATATAATATAGAAAGGCATGGGAAGGGAGGATTATTTATAGCATTGAGTCTTATGCCACTAAATGACATAACTTGAATCTTTGCAAAAGAATATCAAGGTACTTAAATGCCTACTTGATATTTTTCTCCTCTTCAATGAGATTGATGAATAAATCATCTAAAAAATGCTATTAACAAGCCAAGTTGAGGAGTTATGCAAATTAATTCCCTTAACCATCACTTGAGATACTAAATATTCTAGGAAGTAGCCAAATCCTTCAACAACAAGCACATATAGGGCTAGAGCCAAAGGGCAGCCCTAGAAAATATATCCAAAAATTCCAAACCCATTGGATTACTACCCATTAAAGGTAATGCAAGTAGGGGCATCAATAAAAAACATAGTAATAGATTAAATAAAATGGGGCCCAAAACCCAAATATTGAAACACGGAAAAATAAATGGCCATTCAAGGAGATCACAAGCTTTGGCAAAGTCAAATTTTAGGAAAAAGGAACCTTCTGTTGAGAATTCCTACCCCATTCCATACCTTCCCAAATGATAATAATATTATCTAGTATGTATTTATATTTAATGAATTTAGTTTTCTCAAGATTCACAATTTTAGGAAGGATATGATAAACCTTCAAGGCCAATGCTTTGGAAATTATCTTGTATGAAACATTGAGTAGGGTGATGGACCATGAATTGTAAATATGCTCTAAATTTCCAAATTTGGGCATGAATTTGATATTTCCTTTTTAATTAGTTTTCCTAATGACTTGGAGTGGTATGCTTCAAGATGGGTGATGAGCAATCAATTGTAAATATGCTCCAAATCTCTAAATTTAAGTATGAATTTGATATTTCCTTTATTAATTAATTTACATAATAAACATAAATAGTATGCTTCAAGATAAATATATGTAGATCCTCTCCAAAATAGTTCAAGAGGAACCTATAAAACTTAAGCCATCATACATAAGGAGATTTATCATTGGTCATGATGTGAACAAACTCCTTTTAAGGTTCACAATGGAGAGAAATTGATCACATAAGGCTTGTTGTGAGGATAATTTGACCCAAAAGGGAACAACTTGGAGGAATTCTTGAAAATCCTAGTCTCTATCACGATAATTATATTAGGTAGTGAAAAGTTACTCATAGTGTTTGACAAAGGCTTGAAGAATAGCTAGAACATTTGTGATGAATTTTTTTCCATCCTTAATTTGTTCGATACCATTAGAAGTATAATGAAAGGGATTGATTTTTTTTTTTAGGTTCTATCTCTAACTTTGAGTTAGTGAAGCTTTTATTTGATTTGAGTTCCATGGGAGGTCGCATTAAATCCTGTTATAGGCGTGTTGCGAACAAGATCATTTAATACTGTAATCAAACTGCTCTCAAACATAATATCCAAATTATATTCCTCTCTGGAATACCATTCCATGAATGGATCTTAAGCGCCACTCCAAATCCCATCGGATCTGATCTGCAAGTTTTAAAATAAGGTACAATTATTTGTAACTTTTCAACAAATCATGGCACATTTATAAAGTTATTCTATGCAATGTTGGGCCAAAGGGTTATAAATATTTTTGTCTATTTATCATTTAATGCTATCATGCTATCTTTAGGTGTGATAATTTAAAAGTTTTGATGATTTTATATCAAAAAATAGAATTTATAAACGTTGATGATCATTTTTAAATATATTTAGGAGTTATATTTGAATTATTAATCAATTAATAATTTTTTATTTGCAATGTTATATTTTTTACCTTCAATTGTATTAAGCTATCTTACAATCTTATAGTAGTTGAAATTATTTATTTTTATTTTTGTGGATGTAGTTTCAAATACTTAAAAAATGTATATCTCATTTTTTTACAAACACCCTCAACTAAAAAAACCAAAGCTAAAATACAATGATGAGAAAAGTTTGTTAATAATACACTAAAAGAAAACATTCACACATAGTGTAGTGTATGCTTTGCTTTTCCATTGGAAATCAAGGAAATCAAAAGGTTGGTATATTAAGATAGATGAGATCCTAACTACAAAAGATAGTTCAATAAAAAATGCTTAAGAAAATTAGCTTATTTCGTATTTCATCTAAGTTTCATACTAAGATTTTTTTTTAGTTTTATACTAAGATGATATAAGCTATCCTAATTAAAATGATCAAGAAAATCGGCTTGTGCCTTATTCTAACTTTTACATTGCATTAGATTGGTATAAGATACACCTCATTTTGATTCAAATTATATAAATAATCTCTTATTTAAAAATTATAAATGATCTCTATACTCTTTATATAATTATAAGTTGATGTGAGGTTAATTAATTGTTTAATAAAAGCTAGTGATATGATAAAAGAAACTTGGTGTACTCGATTCTCCTTGTGTGATATTGAATGCAAAGTTGATCTCATCTATAAAAAATATGCATAAGAAACTTAATTGACCTCTCTTTTCTTAGTACACGGGATCAAACACTTGACATCTCATATATCAAAGAATATCAAAAGGATTGTAATATTGAAATTCATTTGTTTTATGTTAATAAAAAAATAATGATCTTGAAAACTTCTCCCAAAAATGGATGTCGAATGAAAATGATCATCTAAGCATTCTAATAGCTATAATTTTGAAAATTCCATATAGGATCCCCATCATCATGGCCCTCAAGGCTACCCTGATCGTCAAGAGGGAAGGTAGTGGTCATATTCTATTAGGAATAATATTTCAAATCACCATTAGGCCCCTTTTCGTTCTCATAGATGTCTACTTCGAGAAAAATAGGAGGTATTTGACATTTGTGCAAATGATAGATCAACATATTTAGGGGAGGTTGCTTGGTCAAGACCAGGAAAATTTTCCCAAGAGGATTTCTCGCTACACAATGGTAAAGCAACATCCTTGAAACCACCTTTTTTAGATCGTGAAGCTACTTTCAAGTAAAAAAAAAATTAACAACTCGTATTCAATTAGGGCTCCTACAAATTTTATAAATCATTTTCCTTCAAGGGTTCTTTCAGAGGCCTTTCAACCTACATTTCAGAGTTCTCATCAAGAAGGAGATTTGGCAAAGGAAAGGATTTTTCATAGAAATGTTCCTAATTAGAAAGGTGTTTCCTTCAATCCAAAGGTGCAAAGGGAAGTAATTAACAGTTGGGAGCTCTATCTAAAGTTCAGAAGAAAGTAGGCCATGAAGATGTTTTTTACCATAAGTTTCCTTTTGAGAAAGGTGCTCCCCTCAATCCAAAATTGCAAACTCACACTAATAAGAAGATAGATTACTTTTCAAAGGAATAGAAGCAAGTACATCATGCAAAAACTCACACTAATCAGAAGAGAGATGATGTTTCAAAAGATCAAAACCAAGTACATCATGCACATAATCACACTAATTAGAAGAGGGATGTTTTTATCAAAAGATCAAAAGCAAGCACATCATGCATGGGGATCAAAATAGTTGGAACAATGGAGGCATAAAAAGAAGTTTGCTAAGAAAAATGGAAGGAAAAAGGTACCACGCCATAGAAAAGGAGGGTCCCTGTTGTAGACACCTAAATTTGGACACTTGATTTATCCAAATTTATCCCCTTTTGTCTAAGCATCCCCTTATTTGCATTAATTAAGTAATATCGCTATTATTTAATTAATATCCTTAATTCTGTCAAATCCCTAAGGTATCTAGTTAAATAACTAAATATCTTTTCCCTTTCATCAAATGAATTAAATAAATATGTTATTTATTTAATCCTCTTTATGTCACATCCTCCATCATTTTTATCTAATCCTAATCCATCTTCTAATTTCATCATTAGGATGTGCACATGTCTAATCCTTGATTAGCATGTGTCACATCCTCCAACTTTTGCAAGTTGGCCTCTAATCTCTCTTAGCCACCTAACCCTCCTCTAATCCTTCATTAACTAGCCTAATCAACTTTTCAAGGAATTTTTAATTCCTTTTATCCTTCCAAGGAATATTAAATTATTTTTTCTCTTCCCCATGTGATCTTTGACTTGTCACATCAAGTCACATGTGAAATTTAACCCTCTTCTAATCTTCATTAACTAGCCTAATCAAGTACTTGCACAACCTTAATCACTCCATGTCACTTAACTAAGTCAACCCTATTAAATGCTTTCTCCTTTTGGACAAGGCATCTCCATTCCCCATGTGAATTTTAATTCACATTTAATCCCCCAATGCATTTAAAAGAATTTTAAATTTCTTCTCTCATCCACATGAGAATATTTGAGGAATTTTTAATTCCCCACTTGTCCTCTCACCCACATGGGGACAAGTATCTCCTTTATGAGGAGATCTTGTCCCAATCTCAATGTACTATGTACCCTCTCCATGTCATGTACTATCCTTCCACCTCATGTACACATCACATTTTTTAAGCCATATCACATACTACATGTCAAGATGTGAGGGTTTGTGAGTTCTCAACTCACCTTAGCCCTACATCTTGATCTTGGTGGCTCAATATTGACCATCCATTTCCCAAAAGATTTTTAAAATCTCTATAAATACCCCCTCTTTTCTCTCATTTTGGAAAGATCATGCATTGTAGCCAAACTCTTGCAAATTTTTCCTAGAATCCATACTTAGCCATTTTCGTGCTTGCACTTACTTGCATCCACCTTCATATCATCATCTAGCTTGCATTTCTTGCCATCCAAGGAGCACAGACACCAAAGATCGAAGGGCCAACCAAAGGATCGATTTGACACGAGGTAAAATGTTTCATTTGTTGTTTTTATTTTGTGTTGATTCCAACTAGGCTAATCTTGAGGTGTAGGTAGTTTTTGGTGGTATTTGCATTATTTTGTTTGTTGCTCATTTTCTACCACTTAATTTTGACCTATCACATTTCTGGCACACCCAGTGGGACCCACAAACAGGTCTCTTGCTTTCACGTTTTCTATTTTTTGACTTTTTGCAGGTACAGGTTATAGAGGGGTGGACCCGACCTAACAGACAGGCGGACCTGCCCTCCATAGGCAGACCTGCCCTCCCCAGACTGCAAAAAGTGTTTTTTGAAAAATTTTCACAGAGGGGCAGACTCGACCTAATAGACAGGCGGACCCGCCCTCCACAGGCAGACCTAACCTTCCCAAGGGGTAGACCTACCCTCCCTAGATTGCATAAATTATTTTTTTGGAAAAAAATTCATGGAGGGGCGGACCCGACCTAACAAACAGTCGGATTTTCCCTAGACAGCTGGATCTGCACTCTCCTTGGGCGGATTTGCCCTAGACAACTTTTTGGCTATTTTAAGGGTTTTTAACCCCTAATTAGGAACATAGTTTAATTAAGAGGTGTCAATCAACCTTGTATGATGTGTTTTGGGTGATCTATTTGACGTATCCAATCCCCTTGCACCATTTGGCGATCCTGGGTGATGAGAAATCGTAGCTTACCCTGTCCTTTGAGTCTACCCATTTTATCTTTCTTAGTGGGACCTACTTGGGGATTTTATCACCCCAAGGGACAATTCCAACCATGCGTACCAGTGGGGTATATAAAGGGGGGAGAGCAAAAGTTGTACCTCAATCCAACCATGTTGTAATTGGCGAAGCATCGAGATGATGTGAAGAGTTGGTCCGAGCCTTTTAGGTTCTCGACTCACGCTTGTAACAGGTTGGTGTTCACGGTTTGGGCCTCACGTACCGAGTGTATATCGAGGACTCCCTAGTAACCATGTTCATCCTAGATTAGAGGACTTTATCAGCTATACCCCTCTACTAGACTTAGGCTTGTGTTGTCTAAATTGTTTCCTTTGTGTGAAACTAGTGATTATTTGATTTATTTCACTCAACCATAGTCTTTTGATTGATGATTGTTGTGTTTTGAGTCCTTTGCCTTAGTCTTTTTTGTCAAAAATCAAGTCAAACCTCGCAAATAGGCAGAATTTCCTCATCCAGGGGTAGACTTTCCCTAAAAATTGGTCCTTTGAAGCTTGTTTTTGGCCTAATTTCATCAATTTTTGCTCCTTGGGTGGACTTGCCCTCATCCAGGGGCGGACTTGCCCTAAAAACTGGTCCTTTGAAGCCTGTTTTTGGCCTAATTTCATCAGTTTTTGCTCCTTGGGCGGACTTTCCCTCATCCAGGGGTGGACTTGCCCTAAAAACTGGTCCTTTGTAGTCTCTTTTTGACCTAATTTTATTAGCTTTTTCTCCTTGGGTGGACTTTCCCTCATCCAAGGGCGGAATTGCCCTAAAAACTAGTCCTTTGGAGCCTGTTTTGGTGGATTTTGACCAAAATTTTCTCCTTGGGCGGACTTGACCTGTTGACCAACCCCTTTCAGGCATGTTTTGATCAAAATTGACCAAATTTTTCTCCTTGGGCGGACCTGGCCCATCCTTGGGCAGACCTGACCCATGCAGGGGTGAACCTGACCTCTACTCAACTGGATTTGACCAACTTTTACTCCTTGGGTAGACCTGACCTGACATACAACCATATATGCCCCGCCATTTCCACATTGTAAACCCGTTTTCCTCAGTTCAATCACCAATCTTCTCAGTTTTTTGTGCTCTTTCCAACAAAATATACCACTTCATACTTTTGAGCAACTTTTTTTCCTTGGGCGAACTTGACCTATTAACAGTCCTTTTGGAGCCCATTTTGACTATTTTTGACCAATTTTTTGCTCCTTAGGCAGACTTGCCCTAGTAACCAGTCCTTTTGGAGCCTATTGTGGCCATTTTTGACCAACTTTTGCTCCTTGGGCGGACTTTCCCTGACCTCTACTCAGCTGGATTTTCCCTAACCTCTACTTAGGTGGATTTTCCCTGACAAACAGCCATATATACCCTGCCATTTTCACATTGTTAATCTATTTTTCTCTGTTCAAGCACTAATCTTCTTGATTTTTTGTGCTCTTTCCAATGACATATACCACTTCATACTTTCGAGAAGTTCTCTGAGCACCTTTTCCTTCCCCATTCGCCTCCTTGAGGGGGGCATACCCTACCATTCTCTCTCAATCTTATGTCATAAACCTTCCCTTACGAGACCAGGGCATCCCCTCTAGACATCCCCTCCAAACGACCATACCCGCCCTCCTCTGGAGCCATACCTTCCCTCCTCAATAGTCTTGATCAATCATCTACTTGTTCTGAGTAATCTGTCGTCCCTTCTGAGCCTTCATCTTCTCGTTTCAAGAATCATTCATTTGTTGTGAGCAGTCGTTTACTCATTCCGAGTAGTCATTCATCCGTTCCAATCAATCGTTTACTCATTTTGAGTACTCATTCATCCATTTCTCCAATCAAATCATCATTTTCCCCATCCAAATCCCTTGAACTTTGTCTTGGGTTATTATCCAAATTGACCAAAGTATCTAATCTGATCGTCATCATCAACATCCTCTTAGGATTGTCATCCATCCTAAGTTAATCATCATCGTCAGCCCAATCAATCCATTTTCAATCTCAAAGTGGATTTGGTGCCGCAATCATACATTTATCCTTTAATATGATCAATCAACATCCTAAGTCACCTAGAATAATCTCTGAATGGTGTTTAGAATCCCTTCCATCATCCTATCCAATCCAATCACAGCCTTATCCAATCACCTTCAACCCAATCAATCTACTTCAATCTCGAAGCAAATTCAGTGTCATAATCATCCTTTGATAATCAAATCCAATCATCAGAATCAATCCCATCGCATCATCCAATCATCCTAATCTGAGCTTTAATTCAATCCTGATCTGAGCTTGTCCTAAATCCCGATTTGAGCTTTAGTCCATTTCCATCCAAAATCTTTTTTATCCTTTCATCATCATGAATTCTTATCCTCCATCAATAGTGGTCAAGGGAAACCCTAATTACGTTGACGACGATAACGAAAGTCTTGTTGATCAAGAAGAATGTGACATGGATCCCCTTGACACTATCATTGCTAGTAATTTTTCTCCACCAGCTTCCCAAAATCCAATCATCCCTTCGAGTTATCCCGTTATGTCTTCATACATGCCTAATCATGCTCCTTATGCTACCTTTGACAAGGGATATCCATCATACCCGTCATATCCTTCATCTACAACATCCTCTTATCCAACACCCGCATCATCTTACCCTAGTCTGCCATCACAATCCCCCTATCCTAGAATCCCCCATCCACATCCTCCTATCTCAATGCTTCATCCGCATATACTCACTACCCTAATCTTCCATACCAATTTGCTCACCCTAATCCAACATCCACATCAACTTATCCTAATTCGACATCCACATTTCCCTATCTCAATCCGCTATCTAAATCTTCCCATCCTAATCCACCATCCCAATACCCTTACTACAATCCACCACCTACATCCTCGTGTCCTAATTCACCATACCAATACCCCTATCTTAACCCTTCATCTAATCTTCATCCTCCATCTATTCCTAGTCTTGCATACAATCCCATTCCCCCATCTTATCCTTGTCCACCAATCCCTAGTCCTAATCCACCACCAATCCATAATCCTTCATCAACTCCTACCAGACCATATCAGCCTAGAGTATGCAAGTCTCTCATTTCAGAAGTTCTCCAAGGACTTATAACAAAGAATACATCTCCTACTCCACACCTCGAAGTCGTGGAATCATGCCATCCCAACCCATCATCCATGGTCATTAGTGACGAGACCCTTCTCCACCCAACACTTATCATTGATAATACCACCCCTAGCACCACTCAAACCATTGAAACCATCACATCCTTTGAATCCATGAAGCCCCCATCTCCTACCATCACATCCTTTGAATCCACTGAGCCCCCATCTCCTACTTCTCCTACCATCACATCCACTGAATCCATTGAACACACACCTCCTACTCTGAAAGTTGTCGAACCCATCGATGACACCCAAATCCAATCCACTAAAATCCATTCCCATGAATGTTTTGAATCCTCCATCCCCCCATCTTCCCCACTTGAAGAGTCCCTCCAGGACTACATTATCATGCGTCCTGCACACAATGAGTCATGCCAAGAGCCTGATCCAAAGCATGCCAACATATCCCCTTCTCCAGATCAAGATCCTACCATCCCATCTAGTCCACCTGAAGATCACAGTCCCCCATCCATTCCATTCCTTGATCCCCTTTTCATTCAAGATTCCACCGCTCCATCTCCATCTCCATTGCATGATCCCACTACCACAAATCCAAATCCTATCATATCCGCTAATCCCTCTCCTGATACTACCCATCCAAATGCTGCTATCCCATCATCTCATAATCCCCCATCATCGCCTAAAACTACTATCCCCACATTGCTTGCATATCCCCTTGGTACTCTCACATTCTTCCATGGTGGCCTCCTTGCAGAAGAAAAGCATGGTATATTTACCACCCATCATCCTCCACCTAATAATGGACTCGCATCATGTTTTTAGAATAACATAAATCCTATCATGGATCGCATGCTCAAGAAAATGAACTATCAAGGAAAAGGTCGAGGCCTTCATGAGCAAGGTATTTTAGAGCCCATCCAAGTCAAAGAAAAAATATGCATGCAAGGTCTTGGATCTATTTCCCAAGACTCACAATCTAAAGATGTTGGTACAACCTTTAGATGTCCTCAACGAGCCTTTTCCAAAAGAACTTCTGGCTCTTCCCATTGCTCCGCCAGATCATATGCTGCCATCCCTCCTCTGTCATATCACCTCAAAACAACCGTCCATATTCCTCCTTCATCTGCCCCATCCATTTTGGGTCCTTACATCCCTCCATCCACCATCTCCCATCCTTCATCTACTGCATCCATCTTGGGTCGTTACATCCCTCCATCCACCATCTCCCATCCTTCATCTACTCCATCCATCTTGGGTCCATATATCCCACGATCACCTCCTCCATCTCATCCTTTCATCCATATAATACCTATCCATGTCATCCATCATAAAAATCCCTCTCGCATATCCCATAATCAGGATCAACAAAGGCACATACCTAAACATCCTCCATCTACACGTAATCCCCATACTCCTACCTCCATTGCTCCACATCATCCATCTCCTCACACCCATCCCATTGCTAATAAAAGAACTTTGGATGCTAAAGTAAAACTACATAAATCCAAACGTCCACATGAATCTAAGGCTCCCCATGTCCCCTCTAAAAGACATGGTGAAGAGAAGAAAAATCTAAATCCAAATCAAACCCATCAGCCACAAAGGCCCACTAAAGTAAAAACCAAAACCATGTGGATCCCAAAGAAAAAAGATGCAATGCCATCAAATGAAAAATTTGTAAGAACATCCAAAGTTGCTAATCCAAAAGCTAATCATACCCCCTTTCATCTCCTAAGCATATTTTGGGTCTTTATCTCCTGAAATTCAGTATTCCATCTCCTCCATTATCCCCACATTCTCCATCCATTCATCCTTTAATCTTTCCACATCCATCACCATATGTGTCAATGTTGGTCCTGAACACATCTCCCCATGACACATCCACCCCATCATTCTATCCATCCCCTTTTCAAAATCCCATCCATTACCCCACATATCTCCCCCATCAAATCCCTTTAATTCATCCTCTAGCATAATCCATTTATCCTAATAAGGTTGTACTAACATCCAACAATGGCTTCAAACATGAGCTCTTAATACCTCGTATGGAACTTGATGCTTGAGTCCTTCATCCATATCCTTATCGCATGTCTTCTAAATCCACTTATTTGTCTCCCTATCCTTACCCATTTTCATCCCCGTACTATCCAAAAATCCAAGAAAGTCCAAAAATCCAAAAAAGTTCAAAAATCCAAAAAACGTCAAAAATAAAAAATAAAAAATAAAAAATAAACAAAAATAAAAAAAAATCAAAAAATAAAATAGTAAAGAGAAACAATCTGTCCAATGGTGAAAACTTGGAAAACAAGCACCTTGGATAAGTACCATGATGAAAACCTGGCAAACAGGCATCATGTGTAAATCCCCATCTGCACTTGGGGGCAGCTTCCTGATATGCATTCCCTCCATCCACTATGCTTCTTGTTACGCTTCCATCTATGCACCCGTCTTCTTGCTATACGCCCTCTTCATTCATCCCCTCCATCCTGTCTATCTTATACATCCCGCTTGGCATATCTCATTTATCCTATCCCTCCATCCTTCTTGTGATCTTGATAAAAAAATAGGGGCACCTATCTATGCATGCTTTGGACACCTCTTGGTATACATTCCCTTCACTCGTGCTCTATCATATCCCTTAATCACCCATCCTATCCTCCTCTAGTTATCTCCTTCATTTTCCCATCTTCCATCTCTCATGCCTCATTATACATGACATATCTAGAGTGGGGGCATTTATCTTCCTATGTAATATAGTCCTTGGAGACATCATTCATCCCATCAGAGCAATCCCTTCAGTTTCCTATCTTCATCTCCTTATCCCTTTATCTAATCCATCCAAATAATCTTTTTCCTCCCCCCATCCTCTCTCCTCATCCCATCTCATAATCCCTTGTCACTCGTATCGAGCTATAGGCTACTCTCCATGCAATCTAATGCCATCTACCTTGTCATCATCACTTCTACTTCTTTTGCACCATCTTCCTCTATCCCCTTGCCGGATCCCTCATCTTTCCTTGGTTCGGGTGGGCTCCCTCCCAGTTGTGGGCGGACCTGCCCCAGTCCATGGGTGGACCTTACCCAGCTCGGGCAGACCTTCCCAGGTCGTCCATGGGTGGACCCACCCCAGCTCGGGTGGACCCACCTAGATCCTTGGGCGGACCCTCCTGGATCCTTGGGCGGACCCGCCCTGGCTCGGGTGGACCCACCTGGGTCATCCGTGGGCAGGTCCGCCTTGGCTCGGGCGGACCTGCCTGGATCCTTGGGTGGACCTGGGTCGTCCTCAGGCGGACCCGCCTAGATCCTTGGGCAGACCCACCCCGGCTCAGGTGGACCAGCCCGGGTCGTCCTCGGGAGGACCCGCCCGAATCCTTGGGCGGACCCGCCCCAGTCCATGGGCAAACCCGCCCTTCCAAATTTTTTTTATTTTTTTATTTATTTTATTTTATTTTTTCCCCCTGTTTGGATCATCATTTCATCACTAAAATCACCTCCTCCATCATCGGGTCATCCGTCCCAATCATCTAGACTTCGTTTCAAGAGTTTTGATTTTTATCTTGAAACATTCGGAGGCCATAACTTTTGACTTGGTGTCCGTTTGAGCTAAAATTTTATGGGTGGATGTGTTATGATATGGCATGTGGATTCCCAATAGACTAGAAGTCCCTTGGATCCCATTTCGTCACATTTTCAGGGCCTCAAACTTTCATCTTCACCCTCAAATTTGCAATTTAGTGTTTTTTATCAGTTTCTTGACAAATCATTTTTGTCACTAACTTGAAATTCCTCTCTCAAATTTGGGATGTTAGTTGGAAATTCATCCTATCTTTGTTTTGGGAAAAAAATGGACTCTCAAATGTCTGACTGTGAAGCTTCCTAAAATGGAAAAATTTGATAATTTTTGAAACTTGCCAAATATGGAAAAATCTGAGATAAACTTGCCAATTTATGTCCCTTAAACTCCAAAACTTGGTGTAGAATCAATCCCATCACATCCTCTAATCATTTTAAGCTTCAATCCAATCCTAATCTGGGCTTTAATCTAATCCCAATCTAAGCTTAACCAAAACCCTAATCTGAGCTTTAGTCCATTTGTAGTCAAGATCTTTGGACATCGAAACAAATCTTAAGATCCCTCCCTCCATCTTATTCAATTTTTTCCTAATTCATCCATTCACTCGTTTCGAATGAACATTCCTCTATTTCAAACCTTCATCCATTCTAATCATCTGTTTACTCATTTCAAGTAAACATTCATCCATTTCAAACCTCCTATCATTTCGAACTCTCATTCAATAATCTCGATCAATCGTTTACTCATTCTGAGTAATCTTTTAGCTATTCCAAACCTTCATCTTCTCATTTCGAGGATCATTCATCCATTGTGAGTGGTCATTTACTCATTTTGAGTAGTCGTTCATCCCTCTTGATCATTTGTTTACTCATTCTGAGTAATCTTTCATCTCTCCATCTTGTATTCCTCCCACTTCATCATTGCTGATTTGGATAACTATCCCATCCCTGAGCTTTGTGTAGTCACCATCCTCCAATCCAATCTAACGGGTCTATCTTGTCTCATTGTATCGGTCCCATCCTTTTATCCCCTTATCTAGGGTTATCTCATCATCTTTTATCCATCACTTGTCTTTGACCTTTCATCGAACTACGTTGCCCTTGCACTTTCATGTAGGCAAGGTCGATCATTTGATCCGCCCCTAGGGTTCCATCATCAGTCTATCTGCTTTGTCCATCTGATCCTTTATCATCTATCATCAGTCTTCATATCTTGTTCCTATTGTCTGTCCCATCTTGGTCATCCATCGAGGTCTTCATCATCCTCTTTCCGCTTTTGTCCATAGTATGTCATCAGCCTTTTGTTGCACTACAAGGGCTATGCGCTTTCATGTAGGCAAGGCTAATCTTTGACTAGCCCCTGAACCCCTAGGTGGCTAGGATGTGTTAGTTTTGTGTCATGTCTCTTGTGTCGTGTCATCAAGCTATTCCCTTATCTAGTTGGTTCTTAACCAACAAGATCCACTTGCATCATCATATCCAATATGTTCTGAATATCCTACGTCATATTGATGTTTTAGTTTAGTATCCATCATCAGTCTCAACAGGATGCATCCTTCCTAACAGACCTCATCAATCCCATCCATCCCCTTGATCCTATGGCAAAGGACATTTGAAATTGATTGTGATCTTTTGATGCTTTTGACTTTTGTTTATCATTTGAGCTCCCTATCACCACTTGTCATGGTTGCCTTGATCCATCCTATCATGGTGTGCTTTGACTAGTCAACATAGGGGTGTATCTTTCTCTTTTCTTTGTCTTCTCGGTTGTCCCACATAGTACCCACCAATATCCTTGAGGTCTTGTGTTACGCTGGGGCATCCTTGTGTGCTTGTGGTTATCCCAATACCTGGCCTGACCAAGGTCATCGAGACTATGGGGTATTATGATGTCAACTCACCTTAGCCCTACATCTTGATCTTGGTGGCTCAATCTTGACTATCCATTTCCCAAGAGATTTTCAAAATCTCTATAAATACTTCATCTTTTCTTTCATTTTGGAGAGATCATGCATTGTAGCCAAACTCTTGCAAATTTTTCCTAGAATCCATACTTAGCCATTTTCATGCTTGCACTCACTTGCATCCACCTTCATATCATCATCTAGCTTGCATCTCTTGCCATCCAAGGAGCACACAACACCGAAGATCGAAGGGCCAACCAAAGGATCGATTTGACACAAGGTAAAAGGTTCCATTTGTTGTTTTTATATTGTGTTGAATCCAACTAGGCTAATCTTGAGGTGTAGGTAGTTTTTAGTGCTACTTTGCACTCTTTTGTTTGCTGCTTGTTTTCTAACGCTTATATTCGACCTATCACATTTCTAAAAAATTGCATTAGGATTTCATTTCACTTTCCATTTCATCCTCTTGCATGTATCCCCCATCCATTCATCCTTCATCACACTCCCCTCCCAATCTCCTTCCACTTTTTCATCCTTTCTCACCCATCACTTTGCATCATCTTCTTCATCTCCCCTTGCATCATCTCATCCATTTCGAGAGCACACCCATGTTCTCTTGAACTCGCATTTCCTCTCAAGGGGGCATCCTTCATCCCCTTCATCCCTAAATTTCATCTTCACCCCCATCATCTTCCTTCCTAGTCAATCCTCTGATGACTAGGGCATCTTTTCCAATCTAACCATCTTCTTCTAGGTTCTATGTTTTAATATTCTTTGAGATGATGCTACTTCTTAACACCATCTCAAAGAGGGGAAAAATGTAGACACTTAAATTTGGACACTTGATTTATCCAAATTTATCCCCTTTTGTCTAAGCATCCCCTTATTTGCATTAATTAAGTAATATCACTATTATTTAATTAATATCCTTAATTCTGTCAAATCCCTAAGGTATCTAGTTAAATAATTAAATACCTTTTCCCTTTCATCAAATGAATTAAATAAATATGTTATTTATTTAATCCCCTTTATGTCACATCCTCCATCATTTTTATCTAATCCTAATCCATCTTCTAATTTCATCATTAAGATGTGCACATGCCTAATCCTTGATTAGGATGTGTCACATCCTCCAACTTTTGCAAGTTGGCCTCTAATCTCTCTTAGCCACCTAACCCTCCTCTAATCCTTCATTAACTAGCCTAATCAACTTCTCAAGGAATTTTTAATTCCTTTTATCCTTCCAAGGAATATTAAATTATTTTTTCTCTTCCCCATGTGATCTTTGACTTGTCACATCAAGTCACATGTGAAATCTAACCCTATTCTAATCTTCATTAACTAGCCTAATCAAGTACTTGCAAAACCTTAATCACTCCATGTCACTTAACTAAGTCAACCCTATTAAATTCTTTCTCCTTTTGGACAAGGCATCTCCATTCCCCATGTGAATTTTTAATTCATATTTAATCCCCCAATGCATTTAAAGGAATTTTAAATTCTTTTTCTCATCCCCATTTGAATATTTGAGGAATTTTTAATTCCCCACTTGTCCTCTCACCCACATGGGGACAAGTATCTCATTTATAAGGAGATCTTGTCCCAATCCCAAGGAACTATGTACCCTCTCCATGTCATGTACTATCCGTCCACCTCATGTACACATCACCCTTTTTAAGCCATATCACATGCCACATGTCAAGATGTGAGGGCTTGTGAGTTCTCAACTCACCTTAGCCCTACATCTTGATCTTGGTGGCTCAATCTTGACCATCCATTTCCCAAGAGATTTTCAAAATCTCTATAAATACCCCCTCTTTTCTCTCATTTTGGGGAGATCATGCATTGTAGCCAAATTCTTGCAATTTTTTCCTAGAATCCATACTTAGCCATTTTCATGCTTGCACTCACTTGCATCCACCTTCATATCATCATCTAGCTTGCATTTCTTGCCATCCAAGGAGCACACACACCAAAGATCGAAGGGCCAACCAAAGGATCGATTCGACACGAGGTAAAAGGTTTCATTTGTTTTTATTTTTTGCTGATTCCAACTAGGCTAATCTTGAGGTGTAGGTAGTTTTTGGTGGTATTTGCATTACTTTGTTTGCTGCTCATTTTCTACCACTTAATTTTTACCTATCACACCTGTAATGGAGGCGTAAGGAGCCTCAGTAGGGAAATATCTCAAGGAAGCAGGATTCAAAATATTTTGTATGTCAACAATAAGGGGATTCAAAAACTTGATGTTCAGGAAATAATGATCAAAAGGGTATTATTAGTATCACATTATTTGAAAGCCTTTTAGATCCACAATTCTAAGATCTTGGCAAGAGAGTCTTAATCTATAAGTTTTGGAAACTTTTCCCTAATATAGAGCTTTTAAAAAAATTGTTATTTGAAGAATGGATTGGGGCTAATAAGGTTTTCTATTTAGACCAAGGATAGGGAATTTTTCGTAGTTCTTTTTGATAAAAAATCTTAAATAGATGCAATATAAAGTGAAATCTTGGGTATTTAATGGGTTTGGTTTTTTCATACAACCGTGGTCCCCAAATTTTAGTCTAGATTATTTTGTGGCTAAATTCATTCCCTTTTGGATTCAATTGCATTCTCTTGCTCTTGAATATAGGGAGCTACAATTAATAGAAAATTTGGCTAATCATATAGGGATTTTCCTCAAACATGACTATAATTTCATTAGAAATCCAACTAAAACCAGTTAGGGTATGTGTTTTGTTGGTTGTATTGTACAAAAATGTACCCCTTTACATTTTTACACTTGTTTGGGCCCTCCCTGCTAAAAATTGGGATTCCTTGTGCCTTATTTGGTCCTATTTTGTATCCACAAGCCTTATTTAATGCATCTCTAAGGATAATCTCAACATTTATCAAATGAGCAATCATAATTTATGTTTTTGGGTTGTGTGTTCCAAATATAGTGATCTAGGACTCATACACCACCTTGGGCATATGGGTCCCACCTAGGTTTCAAGGCCTGATCTTGAATATTGCATTGAACTTAACATTTCTTGAAATTTGTGTCCCAAGATTAGGCTACTAGGACTCATACGCACCAACTAGCGTATGAGTCTCACTTTAACTTGGACCTATTTTGAATTCAATTCTTGGTAGGATTTTATTCTCCTAGATCAGTTGTCAGCTTGTAGTGTTGTAATTTTGAGAAATTTGGCATAAACAAGTATAAATACAAGGTTATTTCACATATTTTTCCCTAGCAATTTAAGTGATCTTATGAGCATTCACGTGAGAGAATTATAAAGCATTCAAGAGAAAATCATCAAGTATTTGGAGCAACATTCATGATTCAAGCATCATGTCAAATTCATCATGCATCATGTGTGTTTTTGAGCTAATGTGATAAAGGTTTCATGATTCAAGCAAGCATTCAAGACAAATTTTTAAACATTCAATCAAGATTCAAGATCCTTATACATTGGAGCCATTTCACATAAGATTGCAACCTTTATGTCAAGGGTTAGGTGAGTTGCAATATTACACATTGTTCATTCATCATTCCTTCATTCTATTTCATTTCATTTCAAGGTTTGATTACCAAAATGAGGTTTGACCAAGGAAAACCCCTATCCACTAACACATCAGCATTTTCCCTCTTCATGTGTGATTGCAGATCTAGGTGATTTGGAGCTTGATGATCCTTTGAAGAAAAAGTTGCAAGATTGAAGAAAGTTGTCAAAGTTGTCAGGAAGTTATCATCTTCATAGAAACTCATCTACAGGCTAGAATTCATACTTTTAGACTCAAAGATTGAACAAGACGAAAGCTACAAAAGATCACTTGAGGATACAAAAGTTTTAGTCAAACCCAAATATTGGGACTAAATTTGGACACTTTGGGCGTATGAGTTCTAGTATACCTATTTTTAGCAATTTTCTATAGATCCTAATTTGCCAATAAAAGATTCCAGATTTAGTACAGAAACCCTAATTGGGACTAAACCACCTAGTCTAGTGTATGAGTACCAGTGCATAGATCAAGATCAATAATTTTTAGATTTTTCAGACCTTTCTTAGTCATCTTCATCTTCCAAGTGCTTCTATATTCATCCTTAGTTTATTATTCTGATTTTGATCTCATTTTATATGTTAGATGGATTTTCATATTGCTTTCATTTCCTTCTTTCTAAGCATTTTCTTAGTGGTGAACCCCCTTTTAATCACACCTAAGGAAACCCTCATATATACCCTTCCCTCAATTGAGTCACTTATTTGAGGGATCTCTAGGGTTTCCTAATAAACTAGAGTGAAATAGGTCCCCTTAATTGTTCCATCTCCCAAAAGGTGGAACCCTATTTCCTTGGGTTCAGATGCTACAAAGGATTTCCCAAGTCAAATTCATATAATGTCTAAATATGATAAGTGGATACAGAATATCAGAATGGAAACTCCAGAGAAAGTATGTTATAAATTTCATATTTGGGGCATTTTATCAATGCTTGTCATGAGATAGAAAAGATCAACACCCACACAACACAAGGTGGGTTGCCTTAAGTGTCTAAAACAAAGGCTCCTAACAAGATCATGCAATCCAAATATAAGGAGTTGGTAAGTTTGGAAAGTGACAAAATGAATAAAGGAATAATAATCTTGGGTATTAAGAACAATGTTAAGAATATTTCTATTCTTCTTTCTAAATCTTGGTTGCAATCTTAGACAATGTTTTGTTATACTCCTTCCTCCCCTTCAATCTCTATGCAACAGTTGGAAATTATTGTTAAGTCCTTGATATTTGACACATGATCTGCTAGATAGTTACAAGAATCTACCTCTTTAAACATTTTGGAATTGCAAGAATTTCATGGGGATAGACAGAGAGAACAATTATCTAAACCTGATCTAGAAGACCTTGAATTAATGACCTTTAAAAATTTCTAGGAAGATAATCTAGAAGAGTTAGCTAATAGAGTACTTTTATCATGAAGGGAGAAAATTGATAGAATTAATATCAGATGAAGTAGCAAGGGAAGATGATGAAATTGTTTTTTAGCTACCTAGTTGCAAGGATATGGTTAAATCTATGGATGTTGATAAAATATCAGAGGTAATAGTGAGTTGGAGGGACCTTAGAGATGATGAAAAATGTTAGTGGAAGGTGACAAGGAGATGTTATATTTTGATTATTCTCAGAATATTTCTATTTTGTAGACACCTTACAGTCAGGTTGTGGTTAAGAAGTCCCTAGGGAAGAGGGGGAGGAAATCATATATCACTAAATTAAAATAAGAGATAGCAATAGGGGTGTAAAAACTATATATAATAAGGTGACATTATCTGCAAGTAAGCATTTGAGGAGAGCATGTTTCTCTCATCGATATCAATGAGGCTAATATCCTGGAATTTTAGGGGCATTAGTGCCCTTGACAGAAGATCTCAAGTCAAGTAGAAAATAGATGCTTGTGGAGCTAATGTTGTAGTATTGTAAGAAATTAAAAAATATGATATGGATTTTGAATCTTCTATCCAAAAATGCGTAAAGTGGAAATTAGTTCATTCTCCTACAGAAGGTGCATCAGGGGGACTTATTACTCTTTGGAATGCTAAAAAAATTGTTATAGACTCAGTTAGAAATTAAAGGAATTGGCAGTTATTGAATGTGTCACATTTTGATTTAAATTTTTGGTTGTTAAATGTTTATGTTCCAACTGCTACTATGGATAAGAAATTACTGTGGGATGTATTCACACAAGTTTTCGATGATATAGTGGATGAGAAGGTAATATTAGATGAAGATTTCACTGCAATCACATCTGTGCAAGAAAAGAAAGGAGGTATATATCCACCTTCGAGAGTGATGGAAGATTTTGTCATATTCATTAAATATAATGCCTTAATGGATATATATTGCTAGAAAAAGAAAAGTTTACTTGGAAAATTTGAAGAAAATACTTTTTGTAGTTTGTAGAATGGTTGGATAGATTTTTAACTTCCCCAAATTGGCTTTCAGTAAAATATGTTGTCATCAGAGATTCAAGCCTTTATAGGATCCAACCATTATGCCATATCTCTAAATATAGTGGTGGAAAATTCTATTACAAAGGGAAAATCCTCTTTGAAATTTGAAAAAATCTAGTTTAGGCATCCACATTTCCTAGTCTTATGTGCCAATGGTGGATAAGTGGTCCTTTTGTAAGAGGTTCTAGGATGTATCAATTATGCAAGAAAATGAGTCATGTTAAACAAAAAAATAGATATTGGAATGTGCATGTCTTCAAGAATATTTTTGTGCAAAAAACAAGGTTTTTAAGAAGTTATCAGAAATAAATGAGAAGATTATAACACATGGTTTGGATGCTATAACTTTTGAACAATATAAAAAATTGCAAGCAAAATGGGAAGAGCTGGTGGAAAGGGAAGAGATCTATTGTTGACATAAATCTTGGTAGTTGTGGTTAAAAGAAGGGGATTGGAATATAAATTTTTCTCATACACCAAATCAGATAAAGAATTCCTTAAATATAGTTTTCACAATTTAGAATAGCTCCATGGTGATGTTAGGAAAGGTAGCTGGCAAATCCAAGAGGAAGGGATTAGTTTTTTTCTCAAAACTTTCGTCTGCCCCAAAGAATAGATCACCAGTTGCAATTAAGGATGGCGAAGATCTACTAGAATAAATTCCAAAGCTAATCCTAAAAGAAGATAATGAATACTTATTGAGACCATTCACTCTTGAGAAATTTAAGAATGTAGTGTTTTCTTTAGCACTTGATAAGGTGCCTAGCCCTGACAAGTTCACTACTTTATTTTTATGAAAATGTTGGGAATTCATTAGGTTTGATTTATTATTGGCATTGGAAGAGTCAAGAGGAACTAGGGAAATTCTAGAAAGAAATTAAATACAACACATATTTCAATAATTCTAAAAGTGAAGGATCCAAAAACTTTTGTAGAATTCAAACCAATATCCTTGTGTAATATAGTTTATAAGATTTTTACTAAAGCCATTTACCTTATGCTTCAATCTCTCATAAAAAAAGTTATATCACAAGAGCAAGGAGGTTTCATATCAAGAAGGGAGACAACTAAAGGGGATTTATTAGCTCATGAAGTATTGTACTCTATCAAGACTAATAATTTGTCATCCTTCATTAAATCAAGCTAGACATGATGAAAGCCTATGATAGGGTGAACTGGGCATTTTTTATTCAGATTTTGAAAAAGTTTGGTTTTAGTAATAAATGGTGTAAATGGATCCTTTCATGTATATTAGGTGCTAAATTTTTAGTTATTATAAATGGAACTCTAGACATCTTTTTTAGTTCCACCCAAGAATTAGGCAAGGGGATCTTCTATACCCAGTTCTATTTATAATAATGACAGAAGCATTGAGTAGGTCAATTCAAAAGGTGCACTCACAAGCATTATGGCAAGGTGTTTCAATCCCAAATGCAAGCATATCGATGACACACTCATTGTTTGTAGATGATACCATTTTATTTGAAAAGTCTTCTATGAAGGAAGTTAAGGTTAAGCTAATTATTGATAAATTCTCCTCTACTTCAGGACAAAATATAAATGCAAGTAAATCCAAAATTTATATTTTTAATACAAAAGCATCCATCTCAAGGAGATTAGTGGAGTTTTTAGGCTTTCAAAAGGCTGATCTTCCATGCACATATTTAGTTATTCCATTTTTTATGGGTACAAATAAAGTTTTGTATTAGGGAAAAGTTATAGAAAGGATCAAATCTAGAATATTGTCCTAGAAAGCTAGATGGTTATCTCTATCAAGGTGTATTATGATGATTAAACATGTTTTAGAAACAATCCTGAATTACTATTTAGTCATTTTGAAGGCTCCAAAATCAATTATCCTACAAATTGAAAAGCTTATAAAAAATTTCTTGTGGAAGGGTAATAGGATGAGATAAAAAAGACACCTTTAATTTCATTGGATAGTATGTGCATAGATATACTCAAAGGTGGAGTTGGTATACACAATTTATTTGCAAGGAATATGGATCTTGTTGTAAAAATGGTATGGTAGATGTACATAAAACCCAATTCAAAGTAGTGAAAATTAATGCAGAATAAGTACTTGGATAGTGAAAACTCGGCTAGAATCCTTACCATTTAAAACCCTCCAAGTGGTTCGGTAATGTGTGAATTTATAGTAGCATGAAGGGAGGTTATTATTCAGTACATATCATGGGAAGTGAATAATGGTGAAGATGTTCAATTTTGGAAAGACCCATGGAATGGTCATCCCCCGCTAATTTTCATTCAAGAATTGCAATCAGTAGGGAAAATTCTATCAATATGTTGGGGCACTAGATTGAAAGATTATATGCTATCTTCAGATGTGATTTGGAGGTCATTTCAAAAAACTTCCCAAATCAGACTAAAACCTATACTATTGTGTAGATCTCGTTGAGAGCTTTCCACTAGTATGTGGAATGTAAGAAACAAAGCTCATTTTCTCTCGATGCAAGTGGTCAAAGTTTGTTCAACGTGTGGTCAAATCTGGCCAAATAGAAAAATTAATGATCATGTAACATTTCTCTACTATTTCCATTATGTAGAGCTCAATGAGAGCTTTCTGATGCATTTTGAACTGACCAAATTTGAGTCTGTATGTGGAAGTTATGACCAGTCAAAAGTTGTGATCAAACTTTGTCAAGGTGATAACATGACATCACCAAAGCTTGAAACTTGGCATGACATGTGGCAAATGACATGGAGGAAGCATTGAGTTGGAACTAACATGGACCAACTAAGTGAAAAAATAAGGATTAAACCATATTTATTAAAGAAAAAGCATTTAGTCTAATATTTAAACAAAGAGGATTTGGTGGGATTTGATCCCTTGACCTGTGCCTTAAAATCCTCTTGCACCACATTCCTTGTTCAAGATATAAGGGGAGCTCCTCCCTATATAAGAATTGTTTTATTTTATGTAAACCATAAAATATGGAGAAAATTAAGAGGGGCCTTAGGACAAATATAAAGCCTGAGCCTTTTTAAAAGGATTTTCATTGGTTTTAAAAATTAAAGGGCCTCATTTAGGAAAATAATAAAAAATTATTCCTAAGCCTAATTTATGATATTCTAAAGGGCTATTAAAAGGAGTTTTAAAAATTATTATCAAAGCTTTAAATATTTTTATGAGATTTGTAAAAAGGAAATAAGGGTTTTCATAAAAATAAGGGGTAAATAAGCTATATTTTCAAGATTTGTAATTTTGAAATCGAGATATAGAAAATATTTGCAAATATTATTGTTGTAACCCCTTATTAGCATATAATTTTTTTGTAAAAACAATGCTTAGAGACAATTCTCTTGGAATGAGAATTAGGTAAATTGCTCATTGGTTTTGTAATAGAGGCTTGATGCCTTAGACTTTTGTACTCTTGTTTTGAGAGAGTGAGTTGCATTATTATTGCTTTGGAAGTTTTGTAAAAGTGATGAAGAAGCTAGGCATGAACATGTTGTTGGGAAGTTTTTGTTAGTGCAATGCGAAAGTAGGAAGAGCTTGAAGAGCCATAATCTTCCTTGAAAGAAGAATAATTTGTATTGTAACTTGAAGACCATAGTGATGTAATCGAGAAATTTGCATCTATGCCGTAGAAAAATGGCACCTTTTCATTTTCATGGCCTTTCAGGTCTTGTTTCATGGTGTTGGAACTATGTTGCTATGATTTTATGTTGTAACATGGCTTGAACACGCTTAATTAGGTACTAAAACTCAAAGAATCACGTCTTGTGAAGGTGTTGTGAAGTGTTGTAAGACATTTCTACATTCTTCTAGACTCTATTTAATACATTTCACCTAAAAATCACCTTTTTACTCATCAAAAAGTCCTATTTTGAAGTGTTTTAAAGTCATGTAACAAGATTTCACACTTTTCTAGGCACATCCTCATTATTTACACCTTTCTCATGCTTTATTTTGTCCCTTTATGCCCTCATATGCTTATATTGAGTGTATTTTTGGATGCTATCTTGACAAATAACATTAAACAAAACATTTTTTCTGACACACAACTTTAGGTCCTAGGTGAGACCCATTCGCCAAGGATGGTGAATGAGTCCCTATTGGCCCCAAATTCAAAATATTTCAAACTCGGTATTTTATTCAAATTCACTTGATGTTAGCCTGTGATGAGGTATGAACAGGTACTAAGGCACAAGAATTGTATAAATAAGTGTTTTTACATCCATTTCAACCCCCATTCATCAAGTTCACTTATTCACCTATTCACTTAAGCATTCAAGCATTTTACATCATCATTTCAAGCACTATTCAAGTTCTTTGAAGCAGCCATTGACATTACTTCAGATTTGCATCATCAAGAGTTAGGTGAGTTGATAGAATTTACATGTTATTAGTTTATCTTTCTCTTTCATTACATTATCTTTTCAAGGGTTTAATTACCAAAAGTGGGGTTTGACCAAGGCAAACCCCTATTCATTTTTCCCCTTTGTGCTTGTTTTTTCGCAGCCTTTGTTTGTAGATTTGATAGGTTATTAGGTGTTGAAGATTTATTTTCATGTCAATTAGGTGCTTCAAGTCAACATAAGTCAAATTCAAGCTTGGAGAAGGATATTTGTCCTTTTTTTCCAGATTTGACCCTGACAACCCGATAAACAGACATTCTTGGATCTGGTGTTGCAGAGTTGTCTCCTGATTTTTCAAAAAATTGGGAGATGACTGATTCGCCACCTATGGTGAATGAATCCCACCTTAGGATTGAAAACTTGAGTTTTTTCAAATTTAAGTTCCTGACAGATAGAAACTAGCTCCCGACATTTTTTCATTAGTAGGTGGACTAATTCGCCACCCTGGGCGAATGAGTCCCACTGTGGAAAATTAGTGAATTTCATCAACATACAGAACACTCCAAAATCATCCTACTTCATCTAGGTTCACTCAGATTTACCCCTGTACCTTCTGTTCTGCATATTTCTTTCAATTTCTTCATTCTACATAGTTGTTTGCATATTACAGTGTGTTTTCAAACATAGCTTTAATTACACATTTGCATTCATTTTAGCTCATTTCAATTAGTCAATTGAATTTAGTTAACTTCATTTACATCATATCACATCACACGGATCCTAAATTGAATAAACCATTAGTATTTTTGGACCCAATCTCTCTCCTTTTAGGTGAAAACCCTAGAAGTGCTAGAGTAGCATTCGGGTCCCAAAAATCTATGGTTCAACATCATATTAATGGAAAACAACATTGTAGTTGAGCAATCCTAGAGATGTATCCTGGTCATTGGGTAAACTCCGCTATCAAATCTTGTTTCTTTCATTCTTCTATCTATGCGTTGAATGCTTGTTTTTATGGTCTTTCTTACATGCAATTTGTCAATGATCAATAATAATAAAATATGTGATCCATAGGTGAATCTAGAAAATTGTTTAAGTGATTCATAAGTAGGACTATTTATAGATCAAGATGTTGTTAAAAGGACTATTGTGTGGAAGGATTTTTCATTTGTGCCAATATCCCCTAATAAAAAAATTGTGTTGTAGAAATTACTAAGGAATAGGGTTGCTTTTAGATCAGACTGTCCAGATAAGATAGTTTGAGAAACATCTAAAATGGGAATTATTTAGTCAAAAAGGGTTATAATTCAATCATTTGTAATGAAATTCAAAATCAATCACATTGGGCATATTCATTTTGTTGGAGTCCAATTGTTCTTTCTAAGGTGGGTAGTTTTGCATGGTTGGCATTAAGAAATAAGATTTTGACAAGTGATAGGATGGATAAAATGGGGATTGCAGAGCCATTTAGATGTGTGCTATGTGAAGATGTATTTGAAACTTTGGATCACTTATTTGTGCATTGTTCAATGGCTTAGGAGTGTTGGGACTTTATGAAAGGGAAATTATTCATTTCTTTCCTATTATCCAAATCTTTGTGGGATTTATTTATAACCTGACTAGTTCTTTATAAATCATCACTATTTGCAAGCATATGGAAGATAGCTCCAGCAATAGTGATTTGGAGTATTTGGTGGGAAAGAAATTGGTGAATATTTAAGAAAGAAACTTCTTCAATACAACATCTATTAAGATCAAAATTGAGAAGGTCATCTCAGAGGTTACAAATTCCTATGTTCAAACTCATAAAAATGTATCCTCTCTATTTACAAATTGGGATGGATGTGTTTTGCAACAATGGGAATACATATCATTGCCTTTCAAAGGTGCTTTCCATAATCCATTCAATCATAAGATTGATAGAAATGTTATAAAATGGTTGCATCCTCCTCAGGTCTTTTATAAACTCAACTTTGATAGAGTGTCATGAGGTAACCCGGGTATATTAGGGGCAGGAGTTTGTATCCGCAATTGTAAAGGTACATTAATAGCCGCTAAATCAATACATCTCTTTAATGGCATTAATAACTTAGCAAAGGTTCGAGAACTTTTTCATGGTTTGAACCTAGCAGGTAAACTTGGGTTACAAAGAATTCATATTGATGGTGATTCCCTATTAATTATCAATGATGATAAGGAACAGAGTATTTAGAATTGAAAGCTTAAATACATACTGAAGAAAGTTTGGATATTGATAGCCACATTTCAATAAATCCCACACATCGTGAAGGCAATAAGTTGGCTGACCATCTTTGTAATATGGGTTGTGAGCAGCAGGTTCTGAAAATCTTAGGAGATAGTAATCTTATTCAGAAGTATTCTCAGTTGGCTGCAATAATTTGTTAGAAAAATAAATTTAAATTTAAATGGTAAAAAGGATGTTATGTGTATGGCCGATTGGTAACTTGTAAGCTGATTTGTCAGCTGGGAAGTTATAATTTGCATCTCCAAATGTGCATTCATTCTAAAGTATAACTTTAAAGTGGCATGTAAAATCAGTTATTCATAATACCGATTATGATTTCCCTAAAGGTTTAATTCAAAGGCCTACATGATCCTGATAAGTGCGTGCTGATATTATTATCAAGCATTGTGAAAAGACGTATCTCAAGGAAATGTCATCATTTCATAGATAGGTTTTTCCTAATGTGTGTTTTGTAGGTATAGGTACTTCATTATTAAAAGAAATGTGCTCAGCTTAAATTTGCTCCTTATAATCTTTGGGAGTTGATTTCATATGAGTTTTGAGAGATTGAGATTTGTGCAGAATTTAATGGCATACAGGGATGTGACAATAGTAATCAATTGAATGACATCCTTCACATGATCATTTGTTATCTTCACTGGCTGTTCATTTGAAATTGCTTTCCTCCTAACATTTGGTGCATTTTTTAGAGTGTTTTGTAGTTTCTCTATTTGTAATTTGGGAAGCCGTGGAAAGCTGTGGTGTTCAAGCTTGTTTAATAGTTCAGAGAGAAAAGCAAGAGAAGGCGGCGACGAGGCAAAATGAAGTAAAATCTGTAGAATTTTTGAGTGCCCATGAAGGTGCAAGCCTAGGAAAGGCCTTTCGGAGGATTTCTTCGCATAAAGACATGAATATAATCCTTAATTTGGACTGTTTAAGAGTTTAAGATTGTGTACACACGATGCTAGGAATCGAAATTACCAGTCCACAAGCTAAAAGGGTGTTGTTTCCTTCCTAGGTTTTATCCATCTTTCTTTCAAATTTGATGGATTTATTTTAGTCTCTAGGTGATTTAGAGGAAATTATAGATAAATTTGTGAAAGATCAATTCTTGGCTGACAATGCTCTTTTAAGGGGTGTTCAAGAATATGATATTTTTAAAGGAAAGGGTTTTATTGGAGGTCTTTTCCCCAAGAAATATCTTAAGCAGTGTCGAGGGTTTGTTGAAATTTATGACGTCATAAAATTAGCCTTTGAGCATAAGTGCGATATAATTCTACTGAGGGAAATGCAAAAAAAAATTGAATTATCTTTGCACCACCATGGATATTAACATAAAAGAAAAGTACTATGTTATTGCATTTCTTCGGGCTCATGCACTCCACCTTCAACTGAATGGCTATTAGGTGGATTCTACTCATATGGCGACTCCTATGTTGAATGTTCCTTTAGTGCAATTGGATACAGAATCTGCAGAAGGTCAAGGGGAGAATTATGTGGAGCTACCGCGCATGGAGGAATGAGCCAAGTTGAAAATTCTGTTAACTGTTTGTAATTTCATATGCTTACTGTCAGGGCAAGTCTAGTATACTATTGGCTATAATTTATTGAAAATCAAATCCAGTATACTATTAAGGAAAATCAAGTTTTTAATAAGGTTCTGATGTAAATTCTATCAGCCTGTATAGCTTTGGCATGGCTCCTTAAGCTTGAAGTATTCAGTTTATGCTGTCTAGACTTATACATGTCAATGAAAACTGCCTGAAGTATCATTTTTTATTAGACAGGAAGCTAGAGGTTTCTAGGTAATGAAAAACAATGCTAGTCTCTATGATGGCAATTCGAATTTTGTATCTCCTATTTTAATACAATATGATATATATAGGCATCATGCCTTTTGCCTAAAAAAATTAAAAGAATTAATGATCCTATGTATGGGTCTCATATTTGATTGAAGGGTTACACTTTTTTCTATACATCCTTTAAGATTTCACTATGTTAGAATCCTCTAAATTTTTATGGGAAAGATAATAAAATATTAAAAGAGGAATCAAATGAGCCAAACTCAATAGAAAGTTCTATTATTTTCTATTCTTTTCTAGAGTTCCCCCAAAATAATCTCTCCTTCTTGGTCCAAATGGGATAATTCTAGAATCAATCTTGTTGAATTCCACATGGTCCTTGTCATATATATTGAACCTTTGAAGTTCAAAATAATTATGGTTTGATCATCCTATGGAGTTATTTCCCAATGAATAAGTGTTGATAAGGATCCTAGTTTTTTGGGATAAGAAATCCTTACACAGGATCTGAAGGTTGGATACTTTAATCACTTACCTCAATATTCTCAAGTCCACCAAATTGAACACTTCCACTATTTTCCTTGTTCAAATAGTACATCAATTTATTTACATACTTTAGACATATATTTAGGGTGCCTCAAGAGCTCAACCATTGTCTATTTTGTAGTAACCAAAGAAGTATTTATTATTGCAACAACTATACCTTGTAGACAACAAAATATTACTATTTTCTATTTAAAATATTGATTAGAAGAGAAATAAACAAGATAATTAGTGATTCACTATGTGGTTCCACATAACATGCCCTATGAATATGCTTAAACTATCTAGTAAGAAATTAAAAATCCCTTTTTCCTTCCATTGACCATAAGTTGGGATTTGTAATTTGGTTTCAAATATCCCTACTTCTCTCATTTGTTAATACATGGTCTAGAATTATATAAAACATCAAGGAATAAACTTGAGAATACTTCATTTTTCCCATTAGCCAAAGAAAACCATACTATTTTTATTAAACTTGGATTCTGAAATGAAATAAATACTATACCATCCTAGAATAAGTGTGAATTCCTACATCTACATCCTAATATATTTTATAATGGCAAGTGAAATAACTTAAAATACTCTACATGACCCAATAATACCTTCATTAAGATGGTAGAAAAAGAATTATTTGAAGTTACAATAAGAATGGTTTTAATATTTATCACATTTTAGGCCTTATCCCAATATTTAGCTTCTATAAATGAGTTAAACATTTAAGGTCCCTTTTTCACTACTTTTGTTAAATTCAAGTCATTGTTCCATGGTTATTAAAAATCTATCACTAACATATTATTGTAACGTAAGGAATTTAATACTGCTGAAGATAACTACTTTAAACCAGGAAATCCTTATATTACCTCAAAATATTACATATATACTACTATATAATTTATTTATAAAAATATTAAATTTTCCAAATAGAATTATAGGAAACACCATATGCTAAAATAAAAAACTATATTTTTATATGCTAACATAAGAATAATGTGCAAATATTAAGCTATAGGAATGATAGACTTGTATGAAATTCTATTTCCAATTGGGAATACAAAAGAATATATAAATAAACCTAATACTAAATGTTGGAGCTCACTACCTTGGATGCTAGCATGTAGAATTAATGTCCTCATGTAGCATTTTCATCCTTCACCAGTCACCTTTGAACATCCTAGAATGTTCATTTTGGCTATTAGAAACATCTTGACCTACATACAAAAAGATGAAAGAAATATTAGGGGGATGTTAAGGGGTTTTCCTCAATCAAACCCCCATTTTGGTCTTTCGACCTCCACAAACAACCAAAGTAAAATATCATAAAATAAGACTCTTAAATCATCAAGGATTAAAAGTGACTATAAAAATAAAATTCTTGATAATGGTCTCAACCTTGGTCTATGAGGTAAACTACCATTGAAAATAAATAGATTTGATAACAATAGTAAATAGATATATTTAAGTAAAAATATATTATTTTACAATTGAAAAATAATAACAAGGCAATGGAGAGTATTACCAACAACTCAAGATATCCCTTGTGATAGTTATGATTAATTTGGCAATAGAATACTAGCTTGGAAACTTCAACTATTGTAAGAGACAAGAATCATGATAATTAAGAGTGCCCACTTCAAGACTACGACAATGATTGTGGATATTTCAATAAATTTTCTCCAAGTGAAAGAGAGAGCTACTTGCATGAGAGAGTAAAACTTATGTGAAAAATAAGGAAAAAGAGGGTTTTTTTGTTTGAATGGGCGAGAAGAGGCACCACTTTCCCATCTAGGTGTTATGAAATGAATAGTACTAGACCCATGTGGAAAGCATGCTTTTGAATTTTAATAATTTGTTGGACATCAACATAACATGTAGACATCTGCATGTAGTGATATCATCTAAGAGAATTATACTAAATTTTGGGCTATGAGTTAATTATAATATAATCCTTTGTTTTGAAATATACAAATTTATTATTAATTTTCAAATCTAGGTAGGATTTCAAGGTGTAAGTGTAAAATTACACTAGTATGCAATTTTGGATAATAAATTTTACCTACACTTTAGCAAGCTAATTATACTAAGAAATTAGCTATGCTAAAGTAGATAATGAAATGCATGAATTTATACTAATATATTTTGAAAAGGATACTATAAAGCACACATAAAATTATCAAGCGAACTAGTGATGCTCCCAAGCTTGAATTTGGCAATGCTCCAAAATGTTAAATGCAAAATCTTGTAGGGTTTCATTGATAACATTTATAAATGTCTTACAAAATTGAAATGCATTAGTTTCCTAAAATTTGAGGAAACTGTTATGGAGAGAAGAATCCTTCAAAGAAGAAAACTTGGAAGAATTTATGAGAGAGGGTGAATAGATGCTCCCTCATGTTTTTTAAGCTATTATAGAGGAAAAAACTTGAAGGTTATTTTGTCCATAAGAAAAAATATTTTAGTTTTTTTATGAAATTTTAATTATATATTAGAAATTCAACTATTCATTCACTTTAAGGTGATTTCATAGAATTTATAGTGATTAGCTAGTGAAAATTTCTCATAGACATGATTTTAGATGACCTTGGATGGATGAGCTCCATTAGAGAGTTAGGAAAGGAGTGGCCATGAGTGAGGTGAGTAAAATTTTCATGTTATTTTAATCAATTTTTAGCTAGGGTGTAACATGACACATGATAGCATTTGATAGTCATAATAGCATCCAGTTTGTGCATAGGGGTCTAACCTTCATGCAAATATCTAGCTTGAACATTGACATTCAAAGGGAATGTTGTCATCCATCTGAGGTGCTAGCATCTAAGAAAAACCTAGAAAATTTAAGTTTTTGAATGTTTCCATAAATTAGAAATGTAGATATATATAGAATAAGAGAAATATATATTTAATTTTAGTTTCTATCAACTATGGAAGAATATGTTGACAGAGTGGTGTTTTACTTACTTCTAAGTTGACTATCAACTCTTTCTATGGAGGAACATGCATTATTCCATTGGGTGGGGCTATATTGGTTGTTTATGCTCCTAGAGATTGTCTTCCACCCTGCCATGCTCATGACACTTATGGAGCAATGGGATCTAGATACATACACATTTAATCTTGTGATGAGAGAGATGACCATTACTTTAATATATGTTTGTTATATTTTGGGACTCTCAATATTTGGTTAGTGTGATTATTAAGTAGTAGAGGTCATTTTCCATAGTTTTGTGACCAGGAAAACCAAACCAGGATTAAAGATTGCAAATCATTAAACTTAAATCCTAAAGATCCTAATCAAGTGATAGAGCACATAAGAAAGCATAAAACATAAAGTGGGTATGTGTAGGATCATGATGGGCCAAAAAGTGGCGATATGATGGGTATGCGGCTGACAACTTTTTTTTACCCAAAATTGATGAAATGAAAAGGGTTTTTAAAGGAGATTCTCAACTTTCCACCAATATAAATTATGCTTTACTTTGAATTTAATAAATAATTATTATTCATTTTCTATTTGAATTACGACTAAAGTCCTTATTGATTTAAGTTGATTCAAAAACATTTATATCTTTTAAACGATATCAAATTTTTTGAATCTGAAACATGTGTCACATTCTTTAATTTGCATACTATAAGATTTAAAAAAAAAAGTCGAATTTCATGAAGTTTTGACCAAGTTAAAGTGGTTATACATACAAGTTTTTATATTTTTTAAAAGTTGTAATAAAAAATTCATAATTGATTATTTACTCAGAAAAAATATTACAAAAAAAATTGCATCGCATCGAAACATGATTCCTCTACTTGTATCTAAAATATTATAAAAAAATATTATCATTTTATTGTGGTTAGGGTGGTCAGACAGACACCTACTTCTTATTTTTCCCTGAAATTTAAGTACTACTATAACATTAAAATTTCAAATTTTCACCAAATAGATTTTTAAAAAAAAAGGAAAAAACCTAGTATTTTAGAAACTACATTCAATTTGCCACAGATTCTATTCTTACATATTTTTGAAATAATATAGATAACTTATTCAAATTTTTATGTCAAGTTTCCTAACTCTGATTTTTCTAAATTTTTCACCACTTAAGGGCCTATTTTTTCCATGATGATCCTGCACATACCCAAGTAAGGAAACTTTGTTACCAAAATTTTTATGCCTCCATTGAATCACCTCTATTACCCTCCTCCACTTCACTTCTAAGTAATTAATTCCCTCAGATTATAAGTGCAATTAAAAATCTGTGTCTATGCCTAGCAAAATATCTAAGATTAATTGTCTCAACCTAATTTTGGATTTTCTAAGATTGATAAAATGAAAATGATGTTTTTTATAGAAAATATAAGTTTAAATGGATGGTCAAGATTAAAAAGACATTAATTCAATAAATGGCTGAAATTAGATGAGACAAGATGGATAAGATTGAAAGTGAAGGAGGAAATTGAATGACTTTTCCACAAAATCAATTTGTTCGAAGAGGAAGTGCATAATTAAATAGTGGAAACATTATTTAATTACAAAAGGAAAAGTCAAGTTATCTTTTTGATTAAATGACAATTTAATTCAAAAAGGTGAGCGAAAAGGCAAGTCTTTAATCAAATAAGATTTAATTAATTTATGTCAAAAGAGGCTAAAATGAATAATTAAATAATTGGCATAATTGTTTAATTAGAGTAGAAAGTGGTAATAATTAAATAAATAAAGTTTATCTAATTATAGAGGAAAGAGGACATTAATGATGTAATTAATTAAATATAATTTATTTAATTGATCTAGAGTAATGGAGAAATTAATTAAATGAATTAATTAAATAATTAAGAATTATTTAATTAATAGGATAAATATGACCCTAGACAATGGAAAAATGGTGTTAGCCAACCTAGGACATTTTTTAATATATACATTTTACCCTCTTTGATAGAATGGAATTTATCGTGTTGTGTCAAAGAAAATGATATGCCCTAGTGTAAGGAAGAATGATATTGAGGTAGAGGTATGCCCCCTCAAGAGGACATGTAGGTTCAAAGAACATGAGTGTGCTCTCAAAATGGATGAGAGGACTAGAAGATGAAGGAAAAGAGGATAGAGGAAAATAGATAAGGATGATGAAGATGTAGGATAGAAGAAATGTTAGAGAAAAAAAGATGAATGTTAGCACAAAAAATATGGATGTTAGCATGAAATTAATGAAATGTTAGGATGCCATTAATTGAGACAATTTAAAGATGCTTTTTTTTTTCTATACTAGGCTTTTCACTTAATCATCATGGGGTGGTAAAAATGTGAGAAAGGACAACAAACACCATGGTATGAAAGACCAAGGCATGCAAGGTCATCCATTTGTAAAACAGACAGTCGCAGACAAGGAATTCCCTAACTCATGTACTAAGGGAAAATTTGCCCCGATCTTTTTGTCAAGAAAAACTATAGACAACAATCAAATTAGAGTTTAGTCATGAGACATCATCACTCCTCTTAATCCTTCATGGGACATCCTCAAGGTGGCTAGTAACATGACTGAAGCAAATCCAAAAGATAAGACAAAATAGACCAACAAGGTCAACAATCATTTAGATTATTTGCCAATAAGTGTTTTCTAGTGTGTTAAGGGATGAAGTGAGTGATGGTTAGACTATTTTGGCAAGGCCCACTTTTAGGATAAGAAAGATATCATGTAAGAGGTCAAGTCTAGTTTTGATCATGTAACTACCTGTATAAGGCAAATGACAAAGTGTGATAGTGACAAGGTCTAGTTTCAAGGACACTTCTTGTATAAGACCATTGGTTTTGATCGATTTGACTGGTTTGATTGATTTGACAAATGACTGAGTTGACTTAAAGACTTGTTGGCTTGCTTGTCTTGTTGATTCAAGATTTTTGTTTGAAGTTCGGATGGTTATTTTGCATTAGAGTTGATAGTGTCCCATTTATTTTGATTGACCCAATGAACCCTAAAATACTAACGTAGGGGGCCTTGAGGGATCATCAAAAGAGGGCCTTGTCTACGTAGCAATTTGTAGAGACCTCATAGTTCGATATGAACCTTGACTTTGTTTCAATGACAAAAGGACCAAATCATGATTTTATTTGACAACACCTAAAGGACTAACCTAATGCCTTAGGGGCACATCAACAGATGGCCTTGCCTACATCCAATCATAGAGGCAACATAGTTCGACAATGAAAAAGACTAACATGACTAACTTTGACTCTATTTTTGGGATTTTTTGAAAGTTATCTGAATGTTTTTGGGTTTTAACATGTTTTGATTTTTTTGGATTTTGAATTTTTATATATTTTTTTCTTTTTTGTGAATATTTAATTTTTTGTCTCTTTCAAATGTTTTGATTTTTTTGTGTTTTGGATTTTTTTGAATATTTGATTTTTTCAAGTCTTTTTCAAATATTTTGATTTTTTGTGTTTCGAAGTTTTATGTTTTTTGTCTTTTTCAAATGTTTTGATTTTTTTGTCTTTTTGGATATAGTGACCTCCAACAACAAGTGTAGGATCTAGTGAAGATTTAGGTCAAGGATATGTCCCCAGTCAAGTGGAGGGCCAAGTTATCTAGGATGAGAATGGGTAACCCTTATTGTGGATGACATGGAAAGAGTGACAGTGAATTCATTATGGATGGTAACTATAAGGATCATGATAAATGCATGTGGATGATGCCTACAAGAATGCGAGAAAGCACACACAAGAATCCTAGGAAAAACATGATCTTGCCCCTAGTCAAGATGAAAACAATTGATAGGTGATGATGAAGATGACAACGTTGTTTGATGTGGGAAGGACAAATCCAAAAACAACATGAGGATAATGATAATGTGACTAAAGGACCAAGGTTTGTAGCAAGCCTAGGAACAAAGCCAAAGAATGTTTTGTATGATGTAATAGGTTTCATAGAAAGATCATATGGGTTAGGCTTGTTGCATTTAGAATGACTTCTTTTTGGGATTGAATGGGATGATGGAACAATGTTGGATAAGTAGATTAGAATCCTTAAACCAATGACAAGGGAAAGGCAAGTCTAGAAATAGGTATGGAAGGATAATGGATTGATTTTGGTAAAAGATATGACATGAGGATTATCTAGTGGAAAAATTATCATATGAAGGACTATATTGCATAGGAATAATTTTTTTTCTCTGAGGTATGGGTTTGGATAATGCTACGAAGGCTATGGCATGATATTTCATGGATATTGTATGACCAAAGGATAGACATGTCAAGAGTTTTCCCAAAGCATGATTTATGTTTATACCTCAGTCCTTATCAAGATCAAAGTAGGTAGGAAGATGGATGGAAATGATAGGGCTTAGATGGATAGATGAAGATGTCATGAGAAATTCATGGGAGATGAGACAACTTGCGCCCAAGTATAATGGTCCACATAGATAATTGCTTTTACACATGTGACACCTGTTTGCCAGGTTTTCATCATGGCACTTATCCATAGCACCATAAAAATGGTTTTCACTATTGGATGAAATTTTTATCTTTACTTTTTTTCTTGACTTTTTTAAATTTTTTTTGGTATCACCAAGATGCATGTTTGTCAGGTTTTCATCAAGGTGACAATTTTTTATTTTTCAAATTTTTTGGTATTTTTGATATTTCTAGATGGCCTTGCTATTTTAGCTAATCACTAAATGTTTTGAATCCATTGATGGTGTTGATGTAGAGACTGTGGCCATGATATGCCAATAATGACCTTTATGAAGTAGTTTTCTTGTTAAGATCATAGTGCTTGCATACAATTGATTGATGTCATTATGATCCTTGTTAATACTAGAGTTGGCTTTATTAGAATATGCACATCATGATAGAGTGCCATGAGAGTCCTTCACGATGACTAGAGAATACATCTATAGAAAGGATAGCCTTCAAACTAAAGAGTAAGGTGAATGGAGTGGCATTGGTGGGTGTGTGAATGATTGTATGATATTCCCATAGGGCAGGGTTAAGTTGAATGTGCTAGTATGACCAACGTCATTGAATTTCTTTTTAATAATTTTTATTATGGTCTTATTGGATGCCTTAGCTTTTCCATTACCCTATGGGTAATATGGCATGGAAAAGAGGTGTGGGTAATATGGGCTCCAAATATACCTTCGTGTACTTCACATAAGGTAGTTTGTGCTTCGTTAGCATCGAGAAATTTGAGTAAGGTATTGTCTAGGCCACGTCTATATAGGGTATCACTGATGATGGCGTAGCGAGTGACTTTACGAAGGAAGGACTTGCATTGGTTACTGGATAGGTCAAGTGGTAATGTATGGGAATGTAGATAGTCATAAATGGTCAGGTGCCATGGGGAATTGGGACCAACAATTTCACACACCATCTTAGATTCAAGGACATCGAAGGTAGGGACCAACAACTGTTCAACTAAGAACTCGTACTGTGACATATTGTTAGGAATATCCAAGAGATGTCTAATGGTGTCCATGGTGTTTGTTGTTTTGTTCTGATCCATGGGATCTAGAAAAAAGTAATATATGCAAAATATAGTTTAAAACTATCAACCATTCTTTTGTATGGGGTCAATTTCTTGTCTTTAGTGTCATAGTCATCATTGACCTATTAGATGACCAATTATGAATCACCAAAGACTTGTAGACTTGTAATTTTCCATTTTATAGCCATCCACAATCTTGTTAGTAAGGCCTCATATTCTACAATGTTGTTTTTACACGGCAAGGTTGTTTTGAATGATTTGGGTAAGTATCACCTTGAGGGGTGAGGAATAGTATTCTCGCTCGTGATCAATGACTAGTATATGAGCCATCAAAGTATAAATTCCATGTTGCGCCAGTGTCTAATGAAAATATTGACTCATCCAGGGAATCATAAATCAAAGGGTGATCAACTTTTATGGGTGCATCGACAAGTTGGTCTGTGATAACCTATCCTTTTATTGCTTTTCATTCCAAATATTGTATGTCATACTCACTTAGTATCATGACCCACATAGCCAACCGTCCTATCAATGTTGTCTTGCTGAGTAGTTATTTGAGGGATCTATCTTAGCCACTAGTCTTGTCTGATGATTTAGCATGTAATGTCTTAGCTTTTGAGCAGTGAAAACCATGGTGAGACAAGCACATTCAATAGGACTATAGTTGAGTTCATACCCAACCAGTGTGCGGATAATGTAATAGATCACTCATTTTTCATCGTCATGATCATTTTGTGCAAGTAATGAACCCATTCTAGAAGTGGTAGCTGATATGTAAAGGATTAGGGGCTTATCATCTATTGGTGGCATCAAAACAAGAGGTGTTAAGAGGTAATATTTAATTTGTTGAAAAGCTACCTCACACTTGTATGTCCATATAAAAGGAACTCCCTTGTGTAACAAATACTAAAAAGGCTGACATTTATCGGCAAGTTGTGCAATGAAGCATCTGATGGTCTGAATTCGCCCTTGTAATGACCTGAGTTGACTTATTCCTATAGGGGGAGGCATATCTAATATAGTTTTTACTTTTGTCGGGTCCACTTCAATGCCGCTATGAGAAACTATGTATCCTAAGAGCTTTCCCGATGTCACGTGCGACAAAGACACATTTCTTAGGATTTAGGCAGACTTTATATTCTTTAAGCCTTTTGAATTATTTTTCCAAGACTCTCAAATGATCACCACGTGTCAAGGATTTCTCCAAAAGTTCATCAACATATTCTTCCATCAATGTGTGTATGAGATCATGAAATATGGTGGTCATAGCTCTTTGATATGTTGTGCTTGCATTTTTTAGTTTGAAGGGCATGACATTCTAACAGTATGTACCCCATGGGCAAGTGAACACCATATTTTTTTCATCTTTAGGAGTGATACAAGTTTTATTATACCCTAAGAAGTCATCCATGAGGGACAACATATCGTAGCATGTTGTTAAGTCTACTATGATGTTAATATGAGGAAGTGGGAAGTTGTCCTTCAAACATGCTTTGTTCAAGTCAGAAATATGTGTAGATATGGATTTTTCCATTTGGTTTGGTCACTAGTACAAGGTTTGAGATCCATTCTACATAGTTGATAGGTCTTATGAAACCAACATCCAATAATTTCTTAAGTTCAACTTTGACCAGTAGAGCTATCTGAGGATGCATTTTTCTAAGCTTTTGTTTGACATGCTTTGCATTTGGAAGCAATGATAAATGATGTAGGACTAATGCAGGGTCCAACCCAGGCATATAAACATAAGACCATGCAAAATTGACTTGAAATTCTTTGAAAAAGTCTTGAACTTCTAGTTTTTCATCTTTTTTCAAGGAGGTTGCAAGGAGAACAATCTTAGGATTCTATGTCGTACCTTTATTGACTTCCATTACTTCTTTGATCAACATCAGGGATCTCTCTTGATTAATAGGTAGAAAGTCCAACCCTCCATCCTTGGGTGCCTCAAAGAGGTTTTCACCCCTGGATACATGCTTTCTTTTTACTTTTTCCTGGTCAGAAGGCACCTTGCGGTTTTCACCTAAAGATCATTCATTTTTTTAATTTTTTTTTGTCATTTTTGTGACTAGAGGGTGGGAAATTCTCACTGAAATATGCCACAACATCAAGATCTATAGTGAAACTAGCCTTATGGTCCCCATGTGGTATTCCTTCCCATAGTCCCATGAACTCAGCGACGGATTCATTGTTTTCAAATATGTCCAAAGTGGGTGGACCTTGCTGGACCCAATCGATCAATTGTGGGTAAATGAGGAAAATTCCATCATCAGTACTACTCAAGGATGGGAAATCAGTGGATAGGGTAAAGACAGAAGTATTATCAGGGTCCCAAAAGGATTCTATCCATGCTCTTTCTTTTGTGGTCTTTGGTGGGTCAGGTTCGTGAAAAAAATTGATGTGGATATTAATATCATGAGATTGGTAAAGGATGGAAGGGGTGTATCAGACTCATGAAATACATGGTCGAGCTCATAGTCACTGGTGGTACAAGAATCCCACTCATATTCATTAGAGTTGGTGTTGCTATAATAGATGTCGATAGGATTTTCAGATGTCTCAACGCCTTTTGAAGCACTCACATCCTTATTTGAAAGCACCTTAGTACTTGAAGTTCCAATCCTAATTGGTACAAATCCTAGTGTTGAGTTCTTTGACCATTTAGGAGGCATCAAGGGTTCTCTCATTCCATTTTTTATGTATGTCGAGTCCATTGATTCTATCATAACCTTTTTTTTCATGAGCTCAAATCCTTTACCATATTGTTCTATCAGTAGTGGCTCCAGATCTTCCTCATCTTTGTAAATCCAATCTAAGATATCATCGATGTTTCTTTGTTTAACTCTCCCCATTTTATGAAGCTGGTGGTGGGAGGAATTTTAATGACAACTTTAGGTTCCATATTATAGACGGGCTTTCCATAGGACTTTAGAGACTTTGGCAACTTAGTGATATAGTAGGAAGTGTTCATATAATACTCCTCACACTCCTTGTCTTGGATCTAAATCTTGGGATGGGCAGATGGAATGGCAGACATGGAGGATTTAGTTAGAGTGGATGGATCAACATAATTGGATGGGCATCTGGGAAGGATATTTTTGATGTTTGTGATGATGCTCAGAAGGTTATGGCTATCGATGTGGAGGTGGTAGTTATTCTAAAAAGCATTTAGTGTTTTTGGGTTCCTCTTTTTTGGTTGACTTTTTGTTGATGGGTCACTATTGTTGGGATAATTTTTGGCTTAATGTTGTTATCTTTTATTTCAACTGATTTCTAATGTAAAGGGTTCTAGGGCCCCTTCAAACCCCATTTTTTACCTCTAATAAAAAACATAATTGGATGGAGTGGATGCTATAGCTTCATGGTTTATAGGAATTTTTTGTTCAGAGACCCCCCTCAAATTGGTGCAATATTGAAAGGGGTCAGGATCACCGATGATTGTGATTTCAGTGCCATTTTAAGGAAATTTCAGACATTGATGGTATGTGGATGGAATGAATTTCATGGTGTGGATCCATGATCAGTTGAGGAGTAGGTTGCATGGTAGTTCAATATCTAGGACTTGGAATGTGGTTTCTAGTACTATAGGTCTAACCTTGATAGGCAATGTCATAATGCCCTCCAAAGAATGCTCTTCATCATCATAGGCTTTGATGAAAATTCTCTTAGTTGTATCCACACATGTTTTAAAGAGGCCCAATGCCTTCACTATTTTTAAAGTGCAAAATTTCAATCCGACTTCGCCATCTAAGTTAGGACTCATCTGACCTTGTGTTTTTGGATGAAGACCTCAAGGTATAATGGGTCATTATGGTTTTACTTGGGTGTAGAGTAATCTTGGCTAGAAAAGGAGACATGGTGGGAGTTGTCCAAGTATCCAATCATGGCTTTAAATCGGTTGACATCCAGGTCGGTAGGGAAAAAGGTTTCTCTCAAAGCCTTATCCAAGATAGCTTTATGTTTAGGTGATATGCACAAAAGCTCAAGGATGGAAATTTTTGTGGGTTTCTTTCCCAATTGGTCAACAAGATTGTATTGGGCTATGGATTGTGGCTGCTTTAGAGGAAGACCGGATGTGGTAACCTTAGCCCTGCGGGTAGTGACAACACATTTAGGCTACTTCTTAATGGTGATTATGTTAACATGATTGTCAATAGCTCAGACATGGTTAATAGTTTTGTAGTCAAAAGAGGCATTGGTATATTTGAATGTTTGTTTGTCTTTTGACCTGAATCAGAGGGTTTGTTGGAACCATGGTCTTGCAATGGATTCTTGAAAATTGCATTGTCTAAGTTATTAGAAGTTTGTTGTTATCCCTCAACCTCTATGGTATCATTTTCAACTAGGTCTTGAATCATGTTCTTCAATTGACAACATGACAAGGTCTTATGCCCTTTGATACAGTGGTAGTCATGAAAGGAATTTGCATCCCACCAAGAGGGTTTGAATTGTCCTGGGTTGTATGATTTGGGTTCTTGGATTTGTATAATGTTTGATGTACTAGCTTCATTAGGACAGATTCAATTGGTTTTGGTAAAGGAGCATATTGTCTTTGTGGGTATTGCCTTGGATTTCTTGGGGCTTCTTGATCTTAATTATTTTGGACCATGTTAGCTACTTGGTTGGAAACATATGGTGTTTTATTGTTCATGTTGGGTACTTTGAGAGTCAATGCAAGATTTTTTCTATTCACAGCTTTGGAATCTATGACTCCATCATTTGTTACATTCTTGTTACAGGACCAAAACTTGTTTTTATCATTTGATGTCCCTTGGACATTTTGTTTTTTGGGATAATTTTTAATTTCCCCTTTAGTGATAAGGGTTTTCTCAAGGATGGCCCATTTTTTAATAAGGTTGGAAAATATGGAACAACAATGGGTTTCCAATATATATCTTAAGTTTGAGTTTAGGTTTTGCACAAACATGATAATTTTCTCTTTTTCAGGAATTTCAGTAGGACAACAGCTAGCCAAGCTTCTCCATATCTAGAAGAATGTTATGAAAGATTCATCCTCTTCTTGTTTAATTTGACATAAGGTGGCAATAGTTATGTCATTTTCTATATTGAAGGAAAAGTGGGTGATAAATTTGTCAGCAAGTTCATCCCATGATTGTATGCTTGCCGGTAGGTGGGAAAACCATTCTAAAGCATGTCCTAAGAGACTCATAGGAAATAGTCTCATTAAGTATGTTTTTTCAGAAGCAATGTCAATCAAGGTTGTATGAAATTACCTCACATGGTTGATGGGGTTTCCTCTTCCTTTATATTTAGGTAAAGTTGGCATGACATAATGTGGAGGAAGAGGAGGCATCTATAATGTCCTATCAAATGGGTAAGGACATAACTCTTGGGTAGAGTAAGTATTCTTATTTGGAAATGTCATGGTTTCTACTTGCTTTTTCAAGGCTAACATTTGATTGGCTAGGACATCATATGGCGTGAGGGTTGTGCCTACAACATTTACAACCAAATTTTGGTAAGACCCTAAACTCGTGTTTTGCGATCCAATGTTTGTGTGGGATGGTATGTTGGTGTTGATATTAGGTATGAATGTTTGAGTTTGGTTTGAAATTTGAATAAATATGATGTGAATTTTTGAGTGGGAATTGGAATTTTGTTTTGTGGTGCAATGTAGGAGGTTTTGATATTGGATTGCATTTGGAGAGGATTGGAAGTGTTTAGACCTTGTGCATATTGGCTATTGGCTTGGAAAGAACCTTGTGTATTTACTCACTAACTCATTTGACTGCAAAATACGATGAAACTTTTCAACAAAAGATGTATAATTAGATGTATTGTCGGGTTCCTATGTATTTAATGAAAACTTTTCAATTCTTTTTAAAATTTATGCCCGACATTCGTCGAAATTGCAACGGTTTGTGATTTTCATTACTATTTTGACATACACTTAAAGTCAACCATCCCCTTCCATCAATTTGTGGGACGACATATGGTTAGCCTCCTTAATTTGTGGGTTGATGGGTATATGGTTAGCGTTCATCGGGGTTCCGATGAATGTTTTTTAATAAATAAAAGTGAGTTTGACAATTTATCTATACTCGCGATAGTGTTTTGCTATACTTGTGACTGTTTGTGGAGGTTATAGGCCAAATTTTTTTGGTGCAAAATATCATAATTATTAGATTTTGCTACCTATCTATGATTAAAAATTATTGGAGTGTGAGTTTGATATTTTTTCAAGATCTAAATATTCAAGCTTGGTAAAGAAAAATCATGTCAGATAATATTAGTGCAAAACAAAATGAAGAGACACTTGCTAGATTTGTGGGCTAGATTGAAAAGAAAGGGTGATGGAAAATGTTATTATCCTTGCAATAATTTCAAGGGCTTAAAGATGAGAAGACTTTTAATCACAACAGCTAAGAAACATTGTAGGAAGCTTGGTCACGTTGAAGGGGGGAATGATTATCATCCATTGGTAAGTTGTTCATTATATGTCTTTATATTGATTGAATTTGTAAATGTTTCTATCATTTTAACATTTTTTATATATAAAAAAATCACTTGATCATGATCATGGTTTCTTTGTGTCGATCATTATTATAAAGGTGGGGCGCCCTAAGGCACATGATATGGATTATCATGGCCTAGAGAATGTGGTTTTTCAAGTGGAGGAACATGGAGTTGTGAATATCAAAGATGAAGTTAATGATCCTATGGAAGAAGATGATCATGCGCTAGAAAACATAGTTGAAGATGATGGTCCAAATACATTGATCCATGACACATTTAGTGGTGTAGTTGATCATGATGATCAAGATGACTTTCATGATGTTCATGATTTACTTGTACTTGAGAAGGCATACGAGCCCCTTTATGAAGGCTCCCAAACAACTCTTCTCTCTATTGTATTGTTACTGGTGAACTTGAAGGTTATGAATGGTTTATCCAACATAACAATCTCACGGATGTTAAGGTATGTCATATATGTCATCTTTTTTCATCTATTTTTGTTGTTAGTTCATCACTAGTAAATAAAGGATGAAATATGTACCATTAATATTCTTTATATTAACAAATTGTTTTTTTGTTGTAGATTGATAGGTGAATTTTTGTTACCACCATCAAATATTTTACCTCTCATACCAAAATTTATCTACCATTATGAAATATATTGGAATGGAGTATCAAGTAATAAATGCATGTCCCAATGATCATATTATATATCATAAACAACATGAATTTGCAACAGAATTCCTAGAATGTCATATCAGTAGATAACAAACAGATCAACTAACAAAAAAGTTGCCTCACAAGGTTCTTCGTTATATTCCCATTATTCCACATATGCAACGATTATTTAGGTGTGAAAGCTTAGCACAATTTATGGATTACCATGCATGGAATAGAAGTGGAGATGACATTCTTCGAATTCCTGCAGATGGTTCTACATTTAGGGTCATGAGGAAAAATGGCCACACTTTAAAGAAGAACCTCATAATCTCAGGCTTTCATTGGCAGTGGACGGTGTCAATCCATTTGGATAGCTAAGATCTATTTACTTGGTGTGGCATGTTTTTGTTATCAACAATAACATTCCTCTGGATGGATGTCAATAAAGAGGGAGCACATAATGTTGGCAATGATTGTTCTAGGTATTTGCTTACATCAATTTTCTTTAACGTAGTAGCATCTCATTTGTCTTATTTGTTGCATAATGACTTATATTTTTTCATTTAATAGTTATGTACATTAATTTATATATATTACAGTAAAATGGTTATAATAATTATTAATATTTATGTTCATTCAACTAGGTAAGTATCAAGTTAAAGATATGAATGTATATATCAAGCCTCTTATCGACGAGTTACTAAAGTTATGGAATGGTGTCACTATGTATGACGTCTCTAGACTAATAGGACAAAGACAATTTCAATTCCATGCAGTGCTTGTATGGACAATTCATGATGCCACAGGGCTAACACATTTTTGTGGTATGTTATAACATTCGACTGCACTTTAATGATATTTAATTTTATGAAGTAGATATCATGCATATTTTTTAAATAATCTATTCATTATATATAATTATAAAAATTGACATATTTAATCCAATTATATATGATCTTGTAGGTCTTCAAACAAAGGGAAAATTTGCATGTCCAGTTTGTGGTCCAAAGATGAAATCTCATCATTCAACAAGTTTAGGAAATCAGGTGTTTGATGAGTATAGGCACTTCCTCCACAAAAATCATAAGTATTAAACTATTGAAAAACATATTTTCAATGGGAAAGAAGAGACTACATCAAAACCATGAAGAATGACACCTCGCCTATGGAAGTTGGAATATAATAGAATTAATCGTCAAGGTTATACATCAAATCAAATTTTTTATCTATCATATATGATATGTTTGGAATTTATATTTTTATATTGTGTTTTGTTTACTCATGTTGTAATTGACAATGATTGTTGTTAATTTGTTTAACTTATATGCTTCATAAAGTTCGTTAAGGCATTAATGGTCGGCTTCCATAGGGACTGAAAAGTTATCCCAGACAATTTAGTAGGTTTCCCTACTATGAGAAGCTACAAATTGTGCATTTGTTTGATACATTAATGCATATCAGAAAGAATATAATAGAAATGTTATGGAAAATATTGGATGGAGGACATGACAAAGAAAAAATTGTCAAAATTTGTATTAACATTTAGGAATCCAATCATGCAATGAAAATGCCATTCAATTAAATAGCGATGGAGACCAAATTAATATAAGCACCCTTCCTTGGTTATTAACGGAGCAGTAAAGCAATGCTATAAAAGAAGTCATACGAAAAATTTGATTTGGCACAGGATTTGTTGTAAACATAAAAAGTATCATAACAAAGAAAGGTGAATTTGGGTTAGGGATGAAAATGCATGATTGGCATACCTTCATTAAGGTAATTATTTTAGTATATTTTATATATATTTGTATACTGTATGTACTTTTCAGTGTATTATGTATACTAGTTTTGGAAAAAAAATGAAAAGATCATTTTATAATTGTTGCAGTACATTCTACCTCTATCTCTCCCAGACAACTTTAACAACAATGTCAAGCAAGTTATATATGATATTGGAAAATACATGAGGTAAGTAGCGATATTTGTTCAATTCGTTGTATAGATCTTATATTTTCCATTTATTTTACTTTTTATGTAATATATTATATATTTTTGTTAAATCTCATTAATATATTTGCACCTTGAATCACTTGTAGATGGTTGTCATCTAAAGAAATCCATAAAGAAGATATAAATTATTGGAAGAGAAAAATTCCTCGTCTAATGTGTGAAATGAAAAAGTGTCTACCTTCAACATTTTTCAATGCACAAGAACACTACCTCATACACCAAGTTGAGGAGATTGAATTGTGTGGACCTATACACACAAGGTCTATGTTGATGGTTGAGAGGCACTTGAAATTTTTGAAGGCTTTGGTTAGACAAAGATCACATCCTGAGGGTTCTATGGTGGAGGGATATATGGTATACCAGACCATGGTGTACATTACTAAATATCTTCCTAAGTTCACAACAAAGATCCATGTAGATCGCATTTGGGATCCCAACTCCATTAAAAAATTCAAAGGGGAGTACCTGATGGGGAAAGGTAGATTGAGGAAAGTGAGAGGTAATTATAAGATGGTCATGGAGATTAATTATAATACATTTTACATTGCCTTCAATTGCTTGAAAAGAAACAATAGAGAACTAGTCCAAATGAAAGAATCTTCCACACACAAATAGAAAAGTATTGGTATTGTATTACTCTAGAAAATAAATCTTTCACTAATGGTGCCTTATTTTATCTACTATATCATTGTAATTTCTTACTTTGATTATTCCCTTGTCGGTGTAACTTGAGATACGTTCTCTTGACTAAATGTTATTGGTGTAAGATGTGTTGTCAGGCGGTCCATTTTCTGTTGTTTCGATATCAACGTGTTCCTCTGATGAAATATATCGGTGTACCTCATGCTGAAATCCTGAGTGAGTCTATCTTTTACTTTCTTGAATAACCCATTGGTAGAACAAAAAGAATGTGTCTCTGATACAAGCCTTTTATCTTCATCGGAGTAGTATATGAGATTGGAATTGTCACTTTTCAGGATTTCGATAGCTGACGATGAGTATTTTGTTAGGGAAAATTTCATGAGTTATGCTGATATGCATTTCATGTGGTGCTACATTCTCTATTTGTTCATTTTTAATCAAAATATATAGCCCAATTTCTTTTGTTGATTGGTATGAATGCAATGTGCCTATGCCAATATTGTTCTATGTGCTTCCTCGTTCATGTTGTTAGCTCTAAAAAATGCAGGTAAAAATACCTCAAGAGGTTTTCAAACTCTTGGTGTGTTTCAGGGTAACATACTAGGCCAAATGGTTTTAGACCTTCTTCTCTTCAGGTGCTGCCAGACCTAGGTGGGTCTACCTATGTGAATGAAGTAGACTTGAACTATGTGATTCCTCTTACATCAGTCTATTCACAATGGAAATTTGAAAGTGAATAGATGTACTACTAATCTAGCATAAATTGTATAAGCAATATCAAAGAAATATGTTCAGTTAACAAATGTAAAATGATTAAAATGAAATGAAACTAAGTGATGAAATGTGAAGACCAGTGCTCTGTTGGGTATATGGAGTCAAGTAGAAATCAAAGACAAGTGACTTATGACTAGAAATAATTCAAACTATTTGGCACTTCTATGTTTATAACTTGTATAAACATGCAAGGATGCAATTATCAGATTCTTCTTTAATAATCCAAAATAATATTCCTAAGTTGTGAATAATCAAGAGGACTTTAATCTTTACTTGAAAGACCCAATTAATTATGCCACAAAGATACAGAAAATGTGCACTGATAAATTGAAAATATTCTTGATATATCAATTTAAACAACAAAGTAATATTAAATATGGAGACAATCTAGCAATATCTTCAATTAATTTAACAAACAATTGATACCAACATAGAGCCACCTAATCAAAGATTTTCCATTAACTTCATCAAAAAATTTACACATGCATCTTGGTCCTTTATGATGTAAACATTGTATCAATCCCTATTCTCCTACTTCTTCTATCTACTCATATCTTAATAATGTTTTCTTGGTCCCGGTCTCTCTTATTTATAGGAGAGGCAACAAGCTTCGGACCAAAAGACATGAATTTTGATAACAAAACTTAACTAACATGTAAAATATAATTGAAACAATTAACAACTAACACATGACAATTATGTTAATCTTTGAGTAAAATCCTGGGTCACCAAAGACCTGTGCAAAGCTTTTACTTTATGATAATCATCATTGATAGTGATTAATATTCTTCATCTGAATCAAGGTATTTCTCCTACCACTTGCTTATGGTTAAATCATTTAGCCACTTGTATACCTGTGCAACAATGAAGTTTGACAGGTGGCTTTTCCATCTACTATTGAGCAAGTTTCTGGCATCTACAAAAAACTTTGTATAACCATTATCCAATGCAATAATTCCATCAAGTAAAGCATGAATTTTTTCCAGATTGATATTACCATCACCTTGTATATGTGTCAAACATTGTGGAACCATTTGATCAAATTCATTTCTCCATTCATCCACATCCTTGAGTTGACCATCACCTTTAATGATTATAGGGCTAAAACTGTGTTTTATTGAATAAAATTAATTCCTTCTATTTTCTACCTTCTTCTTCATATCAATCAAATACTTATGCTCATTAATTATTCCTTTAACCATTTCTTGAATAGGTTTTAACCTTGGGGGTGCATCAGGATCTCTTTGTGTGGATTTACACAGAGTGGTTAAGATATGGTAAGTGGGCTGCCATCTTTTTTGCAATTCCTCTAAGATAGGGGAATTAGTATTTATTTTTTCTAGAGATTTTACCTAATGACTGAAGCCCTCGTGAACTCCACTTATTTTCTCTTTTAAAACTTCTACTCTATGCTTCAATATTTCCTCCAAGGTAATCAAGATGTTTCATTTGATATCATCCATATTATGATTCTTTAGTTTCTCAACCTCTTCTTTCAATTGTTGAATCTGTGGATCTTCAACTGAAGTAGGTGGATGATATACAACCATTTCATTCCCCTTTACATCTATGGCTTATTGCAATTGTTGTTTCAATCTAACATTTTTAATGAATAACTTATTTATCTCCTCATTTGATTGTTTGAGTTTTTTTCTCATACTCTTTCATCTTCTTCTTCTTTTCCATATTTTCCACTACATCTCTTGTAAACATTGTTGAATGCATTGTCATGGTTGCTACTTTTATGGTAGTAGTGTCCTTCATAGTTCTGACCAGAGCAGACCCTCTCATTTCTTGCACCACATCTAGAAGCCTAGGCTTCCTTGTGCTTTTTTGTTTCGTCCATAGGGCAAGGGTCTAGGTGGTTGGATTATATCATGTCCCTGATACTCCTTTTGAATCAAACTTTGCAACCAATTTGGGATCAGGGTGAAGCCACATAAGTGGTTTACACTTTTGAAGAGGAAGGAAATTTCAAAATTTTCCCATTCCTCATATCAAAAGGGTTCGGCCGAACTCTAAGGTTCGACCAAACCATTTAGTTGGTTCGGTTGAACCTTAGAGTTCGGCCGAACCCATGGTTCGGCCGAACCAACTAAATCCCCTATTAAAAAATCATACTAGAGTGGGTTCGGCCGAACCTAGGTTCGGCCGAACCCATTTAGTATGGCTAAAACAAAAAACACATTCATTTAATTGCTTTTTTTAATTGTATGTGTTGGTGATTCGGCCGAACATGGGTTCGGTCGAACCCTAGTTCGACCGAACCCTTCCAAGATGTTCGACCGAACACTTGTTCGGCCGAACCCCTCTTTTTTCATCCTTGGTTCCTAAGGCACCAGAATTGTTGAAAATTTTGCGTTTCGAAGCTCAATTTCAGAATGAAAATGGAGAAGATCTCAAAAACCCAACTAGTAATGGTTCCCTCAAAACGAAAGCCATCCAACTAATATATAATTTTGTATAAGTTTTACTATATTATCTATCCTGCTTTTTAAGTTTTATTAAATATAGGTTTTTCTACCAAAAAAACTCTCCTGCTCGCATAAGTGAAAAATAGAAGATTATCAAAAAAAAAAATTTAAAAATATGATGCACCAGATATTGGAGTCCTTGATCCAACAAAAAAGAAAAAAAATAATTTCGATACATACACAAAAAGTTATGCGTTATACGATCGTGTTATGTCTGAATTGTAATTGATTTAACTTTTAAACTTGATTAAAGAAAAAATATTCAATAAAAACTATCTAACTAAGTGGGAAGCACTAGATATCTGAGCTACAAATCTAAATTTGAAAGAATTGAATTTATCTTTCAAGGAAAAAAAAAAGTTAGCATTATAATTGCAGCAGAAGGCCACTTTTAAAATACATTTTGAAAACACTTCGGGAGATGGAAAAGAGTAATCCTCGATTCCAAAATTGAAAAATATTTTAGAATCTATTGTGAAAAAATGTGACAAGACTCTAGTTTGCATCATCTTCAAATTCTTTACGGTTTAATCGCTATAGGTGCCCGAATGTGGAGATTGTGTTAAAAAAAAAATATCAGTGTCCAGTTAGGCCAAAAAGTGTAAACCACTATTGTGGGATCACCCATCATCTTGAGATTTGATTTGATCCAATAGAAACACTTTGGAGAGCTCCATTCCTGGTATAATGAGCATGTTACTTTTCAACACTAACTCCCTTGCTTCTTTAGGAGTAATATTGACATTGTTAATATTTAACTCTGCCATTGTTTGTGCCTACACTTCTGCATGTTTTGAATCATCAGCTCCAATGAGGTCAATTTTTCATTTTGTCATCAAATTATTTCATCTTCATTTTTACCCAAAAATATTTGAACTCCCTAGTATGGATAAAGTCATCATCCTCCATGAATCTCAGGGAAGCAATAATTCTTTCATCATCCTGCATTTCATCAATGGGCTCCTCTGATATTCTCATCTTGGGATCATGAGGCTCAAGGATTTTCTATTTCTCTACAACCTCTTTCATCTCAGCCAAAGTTAAGACTGCCTCTTGTTCTTCATCACTTGACTCATAGTCCACTAGTGGCCCAATCTTCTATTTCTTGGTAGGAGGCTCATCTGTTTGAGATGGAGGAGATGGATGAATTGGTGATGAAGGTGGTGTATGTGATGTAGAGGTTGTGGATGTTGGTGGATGGGGTGTAGGAAGTGGGCCTAATTTATCTTCTTGAGCCTTTTTAGATAATTCATCAAATTTACCAAGGACTAATTGCATTCTTTTCAAAAAATCTGGCTCCTCATCAAAAAACCCTTTGAACTTCTTATCTTTTCCTCTCTCTTGATCCTCCCATCTCATCATCATTAACCATCTTTTCCTTCTTTCAAACACATCTGAAAAATATACCAGGTTTCTTATTACATCCTCTTCCGGATCAAATTCATGTGTTATTGCCCTCTTTGTGAGTAGGGTTCTTCTGATATTGTTGATGTGGCCTTCTGGATCACATATTCCCTCTTTCCCTGATCTGAGAGAAAAAATAGATTTTATAAATCTTTGCAATTCCTCCAACATATCTACGCTAATTGACAATTCTTCAAATACCGTCAAATCAGGTAGAAATGTGCCTTTTTTTGATTTTTCATCAAATCATGCTCCATCCAAAGCATTTTCAACATAAATTCTAAAAACAATACTCTGCTAGGCACAAATTTTGGTAAAATATGAGGGGCCTGATCACAACCATATACCCTAATGATGGTGTGTTGTGGCATAAAAAACAAATCAGAATAATGATGTGTAAAACCTTGATCCAGTTTGTATTACAGGGGTCTCATGACATCCATTAGGGATTGTGGTAATCTTGGTGTAGGAAAACCAAGCCGAGTAATTAGTCTAATGACAAAATCATCCCTAAATACAACATAATCACTTTGATTACATTTACTGTCCCAAATATAACACCAATTTTGTACTGGGAGCATAACTCCACTCTCATGTGTTCTCAATTTCATCTTCTTTTTCCATTTTGTTTCATTTTGAGATAGAATCAAATGACATAATAAGGAGTACTTTCTAAAATTTATGGGGGCCTTGGCTTCCCTAACCTGTAACAGATCTTCATGAATATGTTCCTTAATTAATGAAGCAAAATCAAACTCCACATTCGATTTAGGATGCTAGATAATCATGGACATTCACATCAACCTTATCGACATATTCTCCTCTGCATCAACTCCAAGAATTTTACATAATGCATAGTAGGTATTTTTGAACTAGGTCTGAAAGTCAGACACTAGAAAGGGTTCAAGTCTTGAAGAGTGAATGGGAAGGACTCTATTTTTTTCACCCATTTTCATGTGTAAGGGGAGTTCATCAATTCTATAGGTCCTTTTAACCTTCTATATTCTTGCTCTAGCTTCCCCAAGTCAATTATAGTGAAAGCCTGCTTGTTTAGGTCAAAACACCTTATTATAGCTTCCCTCGAGATATCTACTAGACATTGACCATCTAGAAGTTTGACCATTTTTGATGGGGCATGATATCTATTGGCCAAGGCTTTGATTAGCTTGAGATCAACAAAAACATTAAGAACAACTAATTTTCCTATGTCAAAAGTCCATGGGTTTGACGCTGGAACCCTTTCATCTCTGTTCCTATAAAAATACCAATATAAATTCCACCTAGACTATGGAATTATTGGGTCCCTACACCCCTGAGCTAAATCCTTAAAGAATTTCTTAGAACCCTTATCTACTAAACCAGGTAACAGGGAAAGTAATGATGACTGCAATGAAATTCTACTAGATTTATCTTCATTTTTAGTTCTTGCCTCTGATTTCTTTGGCGCCATTATTTAAATTTTAGTGAATGATAAGTAGACTTACCTAGAATTTTGATTGCTCTACAAAATTCTTCCACTATCGTACTTTGAGCTCACCTTTATTCAGCTTCTTCTAGCATGAGTGCATGAATTCTCAAATTTTCTTGTTAAATTTTGATATCATACCATATTAATTTCATATCTTAATTTCTTCATCATTCAAATCTTTCATACCAACCTGAATTTCATAATTCAATGTTGATTGATGTGGCTGGCCTTCATTGAATGCTCCAACAACAGATTACCACACTACTACATGACATTTTTCATCCTCCCGCAGTATAGCAATTCCTCCTTATCTCTATTCTTATTTCACCGCTCTATCGCGGGCTCCATTCCAACCCTCTGTGGTATGGAGGTGCATTATTACCTCTGTTCTTAGCTTACCTCTCTACTGTGAGCTTCATTTCAACCCCTCGCGGTATAGCGGTTCCCTCTATTAGTATTAATTATGACCTCGCTCTACCACAGGCAAGACATCAACCTTTCATGGTATAGCGGTATACAGTGTATTACTTCCTTTACCCACTGTGCTATTGTGAGTTGCTTTATTAGAGGCTGAGATAAGGTGATAAAAGGAAATTTTGACCTTCTGGATGGTAAAAATATGGTTTTTAAGGAAAAAAAATTGATTTCATATGAAAGGACCATCAGAATTTTGAATGAAAATTCTAGTTCCAACACACGTAGACTGGATTCTTGTAATGTTTTTATCAGTGAAGCTTGCTAGTTGTCATGCTGATATATTGTATCCTACCAATATAAACATAAAACATGATTGAGGTGACATAGATACTGCTTGGCCGATGTGTGATATCTCTTCAATTTGAAATGTGTGAACAATGGGTCTTGGATACATATAGTTCAGAGGTTTCTTATGAAATATAATAAGATCATTGGTAGTGGGATGTTAGGATTTTAGGCACATCAATTATAAATTAAGGTTGTATACCATGGTAATTAACTAATTATACATCATTTTTGAATTTCATTTTTTTTGATACAGTTGGTCGAGAGTGGGATGCACTACATTTGTACATCACAAATAATCTTGATTGGATGATAGTATGGATTGAACGATGTCAATAATCTGGTCACGCATTAACATGGGAAGGTGTAGCTCCATTAGTTAAAGAAGCTCATCGTAATGGAGATTCCAATGTTACACCAAGGGAAATTGATTTAGCATATGGTTTAAGAGATAAACAGATACGTATAAATATATTAATCTCCCATATTATTTAATTATTTTCAATTATATTCATGTATATATATGTTGAGTTTTTTTTCTTTGCATACATTCGGCCAAGAATAAATATGTTTATCAACTAATGATGCAATAATTTTTACATGTTTGACATATTGCAGGTGAAACACCACAAGGCTATGTGGTGCAATGGTCGTAAATTTCAAATCAAAAATTTGGATGACATGAAGAAAACTTGTGATTCTGGGATAACTGTAGTCTTTCAGGTGACTAATGTTTCATCTAGAAGCAGCATATATCCATAAGTCTCATAAAATTGATACTATGGGATTTTGGATGATATACTTGAGAGTGACTTTAAGTCCTTCAAATTAGTTATGTTCGTCATCCAATGGTATAGGCTACGATTGAATGAAAATGATCCTGAGAGAACTGTTATTGAGCATGATAATGGATTTACCATGGTTAATACAAGGTCGATCAAGCAAGCTAGAAATGAGCCCTATGTTCTTCCAAGCCAATGTGAGTAGGTATTTTACTCAGAGGTTCCAAGTAAACCGGGTTGGTCATTTTTTGTTAGACATGATCTAAGAGGAAGGTCGGTAAAGTATAATGTGGTGGAAGAAGATACCAATGAACTAGAAGATGATGTAGATGATGATCAGGATCAACAGTTAGTTGATGATGTGCCTAATGAATATGTTGAAGAAGAGGAACTAGATCATGATGATGTAGGAGTTAATTTTCATGAAGATGATATCCATGTGGATGATGAAATTATCAAAACTGATATCAATCACGATGATGATGATATGACCAATCCTTACAATTTCGAATCTGGTTTGATGATACAAAAAAAGAGTTGGATGAAGAAGAAGATCAATGACATTGAAATGTATGAGTTATGCAATTATATTATCTATTTGATATTGATTTCTTGATAGAATTATATTTGACTTATATGGTTACATAATTAATTCATGGTGTACTTTTTAATGTTGTTAATTCATGATGTTACAACTATCGTAGCTCTCCTAGAAATTTCCATATGATAAAATCCTAATTACTCTACGACTATTTATGATTAGATATTATTTTATCATATCTTTGGTTATTTCATTCCCAAAAAATTAGTGTTTCCTCATGTTGACCCCCCATAGTGACATGTGAATGGGGCCAACATTGATTTTTTTTCAATTTGTGCTTGTATGGAGTGAAACTTGATATGGTTAGCCTAGACGCATGCGTTGATGATATGGGAGGGTTTCGAGACTCAAACATGAGGTCATGCATGTTATGAAAGTGTATAGTAATCCTACTTATAGTGAAAGTTCACATGATAAGCTAACCAATGGCACTATATTGGAGGATAAACCCACCTATGAAATTAATTTAAGAGGTAAGGGATGCCTCTTAGTGGAATTTTGAGTCTTGGATTAATCCATAGTGCTAAAATTAGTTCTAGTGTTCTTCCCTTGGTGTTATATTTATCTCTACAATTTCCCATACTTAACCATTTCATCATCCCTTTTCCCAAGCTATTTTTATCATAATATAAACTTGGTCCAATCTCACATTAGCCCCTTAGTTAATTATCCATTTCCTCCAAGTTGACTGGAACCTTTTGTACCAATGCATCTATGTTTTCCTACCCTAATGGATCAAGACTTGACATCACCTTAACAATATTCTTTATGTCATAGCATATCTCTGAAGTGCCTTTGGCATGCCTTAGATGTGTCAATATTAACTAAATTGAATATATTAATTTTAAAGTCTCTTAACACATTCCATGACAAGAAAATGAATCATTTGGATTAAGGAGTACTTTCCTAAACCATTCCTTCATATTCAACAATCCCTTCTCACACCCACATCATAATTCATATTCATGTTAGTTGTAATGAGTGTTTTAAACCAGCAATCAATGAATCATAGGATAGAAGAAAACTTGTTATGCACAAGGAGAAGAAAACTCATTATGCACAAGGATAAGAATCAAAGAGACTGAAAGAATCGATTCACTAGATATGCTCCCCATTACTATAATAGACCAATATAAAAAAATAAGTCATAGCAAGAATAGGACCAAATAAATCTAGGAAAAGAAACCTTGTAGGCTACATTAATAAGACATTGATTGCAAGCATTTCTTCCATGATGTTTAAATGACAAAATATCAAATAGCTCAATCTTTAGTCAAGTAGTATTTCAATCATTGATTCTTAAATATTCATCATGATTAAACATCACATATCATAAGCATTTTTAACAATCACTAGGACTGTAGATAATATTCAATCATGTCATAGGAAATAAATCATCAAAAATTATAAAGAAAGAGAAAACCAACTATATAAAACAAATAAACCACCATAAAAATAAAAGATTGTAGAAATAAAATAAACTATATGTTGACATAGCATTTATATAAAATATATTTTTTGAATTTTATTGATGTAGGAACTTTTGACATAGCATCGCAGGACCCTAGGCGGAGATTTACTTGCAGGAACCAGCTGCATCCACCCACGAGGTGGAGGGATTCACGAGACTTCAACTGGGTGGGTGTGCAAGGCCATTGAGTCGAGGAGGAATACTAGGAACCATTTGGCAGGAAGAAAGCCAGAGCGAGAGGTGAGAGCACTCAGAAAGGGAAAATTGACCAAGGGACAATGACTATAAGTGACTTTTCCCCCACATTTAGAAATCTTGTTGCAAGTATAGTGATTTAGACTCTGTTTGTTCCCATCGAGGTGTTGCATGCTATATTTTGGTCAATTCGAGCCAATGTCCCATTGAAAAACCCAAGTACTACCTAGTACTGGTGTTTGGTTAGTTTGAATAGTCAATCTTCGAGATGTTTAATCAGTTGGGTGGCCATTTTTGGCCTGTGAACTATAGTTTTTGTATCTATCTTAGCATATTTTTTCTACTATAAGATTGAAAGGAATTCTCGTCACATAACAACACACGAAGTTCACTAGGGTTCAAATTTCTAAACTTCAATGAAATAAATTTACATATTGAGGTCCACAAATGATCAAAGGGACTAAAAACACATGAGTGCAATGAAAAATGCCTAGTGCCTATCCATAAGAGAACGTATAGAAGTAAAAGAGATGAAAAAAAGACAAAGAGCCATTAAAAATTTCTGAATATTTCATTGACTCAACCAAACCTCCAAAGAACAGTACAGATGCCAGCACTAGGGAAAGCTCGAAAGAGAACACTAATGAAAGTGGACCTTTTTTTTTCAAGTTCCAGAAGAGTATAAATGGTTTGAAGATGTTGTGGGTTTCTGGAAAATGGTGAAGGAATGTTGGATAGAGAGGGACCCAATTAGCCTCTTTAACTGGATTCTTAAGAAAGAAAGAAACTCTGATACATTTTGGGGTTCTTCTGAGTAGGGCCCATCTTTTATTATTTTATTTGGGGGACCCAAAAAACCATAAGGGTAGAAACGTATGGAGCTTAATCATTAAAGGCAAGGATCTATCCATTTAGAAATAGACTAAAAGGATGGTTGCATGAGGGGCTATTTCACATCAAAGGTGGTCCAAAAAAATTCATAGACTAACTAACTAGACACCAGTACTACCTCAGAGGGACTATTGTCTTCGAGGAAGGTGGTCCAAAAAATTTCATAGACAGGTACAAAAAGTAATAGCAACCTTCCACCAACTAACCCAATCAACCTCCAAGAAACAAGACAATGAATCCTCTAGATGTTCCCAAAACCCAAGGCTTCAAAACACAAGGTTGGTGACCCTACAAACCATTCCCATGCTTACCAAGTGATCTTTGATCATCAAAACCTTACAAGGTTTATTGATACATTCAC
>VDFB02000002.1:31092842-31149309 GCA_007258455.2 Sequoia sempervirens | reverse complement strand
CTATAAGTAGATTGTCACCACTCTTCATTCAACACGAAATGCCAAATGTAACAATTGTTTTGTTGCTTTTGTCAAGTTTCATTAACCAAGCTATTTACTGGGTTGAATAAATTTGTGTTATGACCCTTCATCTCTTTAAAATAATTAGACAATATTAGCGAGATCAGGAAGGGGAGAAAACTAAACTCCTTCAAAATAGGGGTAATTGTGGGTTTGTTGGTTTTCTTTGTATACTATATACTTAGTTCCTCTAGGATAAATAAGTCACTTTAGATCATTTTCTTAGTTGTGTATCCCAACTAATATAGAGTAATCTTTTTCATTTTAATTGACTACTACATAATAGTTTATGTGTTGAAAGAATTGTTTCCATTCTTTGTAGTTTTTAGCATTGGAATACAAATCATATTTAATTTCATGCCAATATACTTCTTTCATAAAGATATTTGTTTGAAATAAGTGCTTCATAACCCATCTAATCAAATCATAATTAACCTATCAAAAAGGAAATAGGAATTTTCTAAAGAAAAGAACACTTGACCCAATAATAAGTGTATGGCCTTCAAAGAAAGGAGTGCTCCACCTTAGCAATAACAACTACCTGATTTAGACCTGGGTATGTGCAGGATCATGATGGGCCAAAAAGTGGCAACATGAAAAAATTAGCGTTTTGAACTTGCCAAAAAAGGCAAAAATCCCAAGTTGACTTCTTTTTTGGGTTGGGTTTCAGTACATTGCTCCATAGCAATGCCCAAGCCAAAGTACTAAAAATTGGATATCTAATTCAAATCGGATATCCAATTCGTGTCTAATATCTAATTTGAAAAAAAATTAAAATGTAATATTTTGGTGCTATAAATCAGATATCCGATCTAAATCGGATATCCAATTTTTGTACACATATACCCAAGAGTAACTAGGAGGTGGAGGGTGGGAGAGAGAGAGAGAGAGAGAGGGAAAGGGAGAGAGAGAGAGAGAGAGAGAGCGAGAGACAAAGAGGGGGAGAGAGATAATTAGGAGGGGGAAGGGAGAGAGAGAGGAGGGGAAAGGGGAGATGATATATAGAGAGAGAATTAGGAGGAAGGGAGAGGGGAAGAGGGGAAAAAGGGGAGAGGCAGAGAGAGAGAGAATTAGGAGGGGGAAGGGAGAGGGGAAGAGTGTTGAGAGGGTAGATAGAAGGTTTAAGGGTTTAAGTATTGAGACGAGTGGAGAGACTTGAGATAGAGAGAGAGGAGTGGAGTGGGAGAGAAATAAAGGAAGGAGGTTAAGGGTAGAGGTGAGGGTTTAAGGTTAAGGGTTAAGGTTAAGGGTTTAGGGGTTTAGGGAGTTAAGTGAGAGATAGAGGGAGGAGAGAGAGACCTAAGAGAGGGAGAGGGGGTAGGATATTGAAGATACTTTAGAGAGAGAGAGGAGTTAGTGGGAGATAGACAGAGGGAGGGAGGGTTAAGGGTAGAGGGTAGATGGTTTAAGGGTGGAGGGGAGAGAGATAGAGGGAGTGAGTGAGTGAGAGAAAGACCTAAGAGAGGGAGAAGGGGTAGGAGGGAGATACTTGAGATAGAGCGAGTGAGTGAGAGAGAGACCTAAGAGAGGGAGTAGTAGAGAGAGAGAGAGAGAATTAGGATGGAGAAGGGAGAGGGGAATAGTGTTGAGGGTAGAGGATAGAAGGTTTAAAGGTTTAGGGTGTAAGGGTTTATGGTTGAGGGTTTAGGGATGAGGGGCTAGGAGGGAGAGACTTGAGAGAGAGAGAGAGGGAGGGAGTGGGAAAGAGATTAAGGAAGGGAGGGTTAAGGGTAGAGGGTAGAGGGTTTAAGGGTTAAGGGTTTAGGGTTTAGGTTTTAGGGTTAAGGGGAGAGAGATAGAGGGAGTGAGTGAGTGAGAGACCTAAGAGAGGGAGAGGGGGTAGGAGGGAGAGACTTGAGATAGAGTGACTAAGTGAGTGAGTGAGAGAGAGAGGCCTAATAGAGGGAGTAGTGCTAGGAGGGAGAGACTTGATAGAGAGAGAGGGAGGGAGTGGGAGAGAGATAGAGGGAGACATGATTAAGGGTAGAGGGTAGAGGGTTTAAGGGTTTAGGGTTATGGGTAGAGGGGAGAGAGATAGAGGGATTCAATGAGAGAGAGAGGGAGGGAGTGGGAGAGAGATAGAGAGTAGATGGTTAAGGGTAGAGGGTAGAAGGTAGAGGGTTAAGGGTAGAGGGGAGGGAGATAAGAGTGAGTGAGAGAGAGAGAGATACCTGAGAGAGGGAGAGGGGGTAGGAGGGTGAGACTTGAGAGAGGGGAGGAGGGAGAGAGATAAGGGGTAGAGGGTTAAATTTAAAGGTAGAGAGGGTTTAAGGGTTTAGATTTTAAGGGTTAAAGGTTTAGGTTTAGGTTAAGGGTTTAGGGGTTTAGGTTAGGGTAGAGGGGAGAGTGATAGAGGAAGTGAGAGAGAGAGAGAGACCTGAGAGAGGGAGAGTGGGTGGGAGGGAGAGACTTTAGAGAGAAAGAGGGTAGAGGGTTTAAGGGTTTGGGGTTTAAGGGTTAATGGTTTAGGGTTTAGGGTTATGGGTAGTGATGGAACTTCAAAGTTTTGTTCTTTGTGTTCTATTTCATCTTGCCTTGTGTCTTTGGTCATCTATGGTGTTTGGTAAAATCCTAAGGTTGGGGTTTTACCTTCATCTTCATGTAAAACCCTAGTGTTCATCTTACACCTTGGATGGGATCTATTTGACCGTTACTTTTTGGGAAGGTTTTAAAATGACTTAAGCCCCATCGCTTCGTCTAGGCTAGGCTTCCCATTTCATCTACACATTTCCTTTTTCTCAACTTAGGTTGATGTGTGCCAACATGTGAATGATTTTGGATCACATTGGAAGATGTAATAAGTTTATTTTTGGTCCTCTCTATCTTCTGGATAAGACTACATTATGTTTGTGTGGCTAACCTATTGAATTTATTATTTGTATTCTCTCTTGGCTGATGAAATTGTGTTTTGAGGTCATGCAATCGATATAAATGCAAGAAAATTTTGGATGCAAGAAGTGTGAATGTGGGATACATTGAATACCTACTAGACAGAGTGTGAAAGTGTTGAAAGAAAGCTCATATGTTCTTGAATTCCTTAGTTAGTAGAGTTTTGTGTTGACAAATATTGCAAATTCTTTAAATCATTTTTGTATCCTACTCTGAGATAGTGAATCTCATCAAGTCCTTGTACCTTTCCCCTAGAGTTGTGTTATCTTTAGTTTTGCAAGTCTTTTATCTTTCTCTAAGGTAGTTTTCCTTATTTTGCAAGTCCTTTTTGACATTGAGCCTTTATATTGTGAGTTAACTATCACTATGGTTTTTCCTTCATTAGGTTTTTCACATAATTCTAGTGTTCTCCTATGCATGTGTGTTCTTTGTTTCATCTTTCTTTGTTTTTGATCTAGATAGAAGTAGAATTATTGTATCTTTTATTTTCAATGGTTGTTGAACTTGTTAAGTATTTAAACTGTTATATCTTTCAATACTCCTAAATATTTTTTGGTTTTGTTAGAGAGTTTGAACTATGCTAAAGGTCTTAAGTTCCAAAGTGGTCTATGTTTTTGTAGATACTGATTCATCCCCCTCTCTCAGTATTTGGTTTGTTCAAATATTTTTATTAGAGCCAAGTTCCTCTAAAGAAGCTTAAAAACTTGAGGCAAATATCTAGGATATCACATGATGGTTCATACAAGGGTCCTAGGCTTGATGGGACTAATTACGCTTTCTAGAAATTGAGAATGGAAGGCCACCTAAACTCTCTAAGGTTTGGGGTTCAGCAATAATTCAAGGATGGTTATGTTTCTCCTTCTACTCCAATAGATCCAACTATAATTAGCCTATATGAGTGTAATTCCAAGGCTAAGAATGATCTCTTGTGTGGATTGGCTGATTCAAAACTCTTGAATGTGATGAATCATAGTTTTCCTAATAATTTCTAGGGAAAGCTTAGCAGTATCTATGAAGGAGATACAAAAGTAAAGCAAGCCAAGATGTAAATTTATAAGAGTAGATTTGAGACACTAAAGATGACCGAGGATGAATATATTGCAAGTTATATGTTTTGGGTACATGGAGTTGTTTTCTAGCATCATTGGTCTTGGTGGGGAAGTAAAAAAATGAAATTGTGAAGGTCTTGTGATCTCTCCCTAAATCCTATAGTCATAATGTATCTACTATTGAAGAATCCAAGGACTTGGTTAGTACTTAATGAAATGTTTGGTGCTCTTACTACCTTTGAAATGAGAGTTTGATAAAGATGTTTCAAAAAGGAAAGTTGTATTTAAAGCTAACAAAAAGATTGTTGATGGGTTTTTCTACACTTCTCAACATAGACAAAGAACAAGTGCAATGTATCTCTTGAAAGGTAATTTTTACAACTAAGTTTTAGAAATCACCCCAAGGTCTCTTGGGTGTTAGGTCATGACAATGCTTGGAATAGTTCAATTGGTTGATGCGATTTGCTAGTAATCACAAGGAGGCCTTTTTTGTTCACTAAGCTTAGAGAATTGGGTTTGCAAATGGTGTTTTATAAATTCTAGAAATGAATGAAAGGTTGCTGCAAGTTCAAAAAAACAAGCTAAAACTCCTTCTTGCTCATTAGACTTGGCTTTACATTGATGCTAGAACTTTTTTTTAACTTCAAATTTCAAAGAAATAGCAAAAGCGGAAGGGGTTAGAAGTTTCCTAGACCTGCAACTAAGGATGAACAGTAATAATGGAGGATTCTCCAGTGGACAGACTCCCTAAAACTGAGTTCCACTTAACCAAGGACAACCCACAATCTCATGAAACTAGTGCAATCTTCAAAGGTTCATTGCAGATTTTTCAGAATGTTCATTCACCATTAAAGCATGAATAATAGCTAAACTTAAGTGCAACACTATAGATAAAATTAGACTAACTTTACACAACCATTTATCATCAACAAATAGCTAAAAGTATGAGCTAGAAATGCATCAAACACAACATCATACATCCACCATTAAAGTTCAACAATGAACTACTAACTAACATAAGCTAAGAATTGAAAATAACAAAGTTGAAATGCAATATTTGGAGATAGATTCATGCACACATGGAGAAGAAAACACAAAAAACCATCAAAATAATGTTTTTCTCATATATTTTTTTACAGCATGTCTTTACACAACTCATCTCTCTCTTTTGAAATGAGAGGATGGCCCTATTTATAGTTTTCAAAAAGTGAAATAAATGGACAAGATTAATTTACAATGAGTGGCCAAGATTCATTTTCACTTAAGGTTTCACCTATCCCCAATATATTACAATATAAAATAGACTTTTGGTCATTTCCCTATTTCATCTTCTAGTCTATTTTGTCTTGTAGTTGTTTTTGTCTTATAGCTATTTTGTCTTTTAGCTTCCTTTTTAGCCTTTATAACTACTTCAGCAAATATTCATCATCAATGATAGGATTCCCAACCTCCTTCTACATGATTGCATACTCAATGAACTTGTCAATCATAACTATGAGCTTCTTCTCCTCATATAGCTCAGATTTGAGGATCTAAAAGGCTATCTTCTTGAGTCTATCAATGATTCACTTGCTTTTTTTGGTACACTTTGGTGTAGCCTTTATAATCTGCTTAGATTGAGTTAAAGACTTTGAAACAAAATCCATGAAATCTGGTGACAACATGTCCCCAATTCTCTATTCCATCTTCTTGTGAAATGACAACTTGATCTTCTCCAAATCTAGCTCTAGAGCGAGCATTGCATAGTCACTCATCATTTTTAGATAATCTCTAGTATCTGTATGGTGCTTAGCAATCCACTCATAATCAAGCTCTAGTTTGTGCAAGGACTTCTCCAAAATCTCCTTCCTATAATTGAGATTCATCTACCATGTTTAAACCAACCAGTGATCTTCCTTTGGCAGCTCTAGCTCCTTTTCCCAAGTTTCCTTAGAAAGCTTGAGGATGCACTCCAACTTAGGATGGGTGATCCTATATAGCTTGAAGAACTCCTTGCAGGTGTTTATCACATCCTCTGTGCCTATTTCTGCAAACCCCAAAATTTATTGTACACTCTGGTTGCATGGCGAATGACCATATCACCATTATACACCACTCTATTGAACTAATCGATAGTGGATTTGGTCTAGTACTTCATCTTTTCCATCTTATTTATTTCTTCTTTGGATAGGAGAGCTGATGCAGATGATTACACTAGAATCTCTTCCTTTGTGGAAGTCCACTATTGAAAGTAAGTAGTGAGGTTTGCCACTTGTGCTTTCAAATCTTCTTTGGTGGACTGATCCTTGTTCATCTATTGTATACTAGTGGACATTGATCCTTGAAGATCATCCATCTTCTACTCATGAGATGTTGGGCCTAGGTTGATCATGGATATCTGGTAGTATTTCCCTTGAATGGTTCTGGCATTTTCTTGCTACTTGGGTGGCAATTTGCAATGTTCAAGACCCAAAAGCATCAACTGTGATGTGGGATCAGATATTAGGCTGGTTCTCCTTTCAGGTCCTTGTTTGTGCTCTAGCTAGTATTTCCTCTAATCTCGCCTTTGGATCAATGACCACTAGATATTTCCTCTTTAGCTATTGTTCCAGCCAGGCGGGAACCTCTCTTTGACCTTTTGGTGATTAATGATCACCTTCATCTTTTTTTCTTTATGTGGCTACTCTTCTTCATCACTAGGAGCCCTTTCATAATTCTTTTCCTCCTCATCTGGCTCCTCTTCTGGTGTAGTCCTTCCTATATTAGGCTCGATGGAAGCTACATTTTCTTCAATGATATTTTCCTCTTGCAACACCCTCTCTTTATTTTCTTTATATTCATTTTCAATGTTCTGCCCAGGCTTAGTACTCTTTTCTTTTATCTCCTCTTCTTCTTTATCCTTTCCTTCCTCCCTTTCTAGAGGAATCTCTTCTTGCATTATTCCCTTATCTTAGCTAGTTTCTAGGGGTTTCTTGATTATTTCTACCTTTGGACCTATGTCCACTTTCTCTTCCTGAGAGTGGTGCTCCTCTAGGTGTACTTCTTCTTTATGCTCTCATGGTGGTTCTTCATTCAGGTATTGGTCTGATGTCTCCACCACATAGTGATCATCAAGACCCTCAGCATCTTCCTCTTCAGAATTTTGTGGTCATTCCTCACCAAAAGCCATCTTGTCTAAGTTTATACTTAATCTACCCTCCAGATGTTTAAAATAATCATCTCTATCAAAATCCTCAGGCTCCTTTATTACATCCCTTGCAGCCTCTTTGTGTTGCTCTATTCTTATTCTTTCCATTTCCTCTAAGATTTTCATTGTCGCTTCCATCTTTGGTGGCTCGGTCAGTAGGGGAGGGAGAGGTAAAGCAAAAATGAGTTGAGCCATTAATGCTTGGACCTTGGGTTCAAGGATTACCTCAGAGAGTTCAATGGGAACGCTCCACTTATATGCTATGAAAGCTTGTGGCAAGATGGGTGGTGTCATAGATGTTGATGGTATAGAAGGCAACAGATTGGAAAAATTAGTTAGTGGAATTGGGAGCAACAAAGATGATAGTGGGGAAGTAGTCAAAGAGGAAGAGTCTAATACCATTATTGGAGTAGTAGGTGAGGTAGAGGTGAGGTGGACTGATATGTCCACAGTGGGAGAAGATGATATGGGTAGGAATTTGGAAGTGAAAGGTGGAGGAGTGGTGACAATGGTGGTAGTAGCAAGAGCAGAAGTGGTGGGTAATGAGTGAGGCTAATTAGTTTCTTCTTCCTCTTTGTGTTGAGGCTCTTCCTCCTGAATGGTTGGAATTTCAAGCACAAATGTCACCAATATCTTTGTCCTCTTGGATGTCTGGCCTTCAGTTTCCTTCTTGGAGTACACCTTTTTTTGGGCTTGTGCTTAGGTGCATCCTTTCAATTCTTAGATGTAGTAGCAGGAAGGGACTTGGGAGCTTCACCAGATGATGCCACCATGACACCATTATAAATTTCACTTTCAAGCTCATCTTTGAGCTCCCCGTATGTCAATTTTGTACCTTGTTCTTTCAGATGGGAAATTTTTCCATCTACCCATTGTCTAGTTCTATGTTGAATGGGTTGGGTGAGAATGTCGAGGTTGGTGACCTCTTCCTCATTCCAATCAATGACCGGCAAGGGAATATTAGCCAATGCATGGTATATTTCATCCACAATGTTATCATCCTCAACAATTTGATCAGGTATAGGAAATAGATTAATGGAATTTACAAATTGAGCTATCATCCTCATATAATGACACATATGAACCTATTTATCATCTCTATAGTTGGCCCAAAAGTATTCAATTTGAGGGTGGTGAGCGTACTATCTCCTAGCTTGATTTTTTAGTTTATCATTATGATCCACTCTTCCTCTATCTATATGAAGATCTATGTTATATTCTTCCAAATCCTTTTTAGAGTGTTCAACACACCAGGTAGTGGGCCATGAGTACATTCACTACCTGAATGTTAGTGGATATGGCACCCAAGGTTGATGCTTGTCACTTAACAATGTATGGGAAATTTGTAGGTACTAAGAAACCTCCAACAAAATAATCTAATCATTAGGGTATAATGGAAACTAGTAGGGTTTTCCTAAGAACCCTTCTACCCTAATGTAGGTGAATTTTGGGAACTGAATAAATATATACCCAAAACCTTTTATAAAATATTTGGTATTGTGGGTTACTATTTTTTTTAAATCTTCTCCCAAGAGTGTAATTATATGCCTGATGAAGACATCATTTACTCTTTTGTATTCCCTTTTGAAATTCATGTATTGCAACTAGGGATAGCAATCATATACTTTGAGTTCTCCCTTCCTAGTCCCCAATGTTCCTTCATAGAAGAGTTTGTATATGAATTTCACTCTGAGGAGATAGACCAAATATGAAGTCATATAAAACTAGGAGGTCTTCTTCATTGTCATGAGCTAGTTATGCAGGTTGTCACTTATCATCTTAGCCTAGTGGAATTTAGCTTCACCTCAGAGGATTTCTTCTACAAAGTAGAACATCCACTCATCGAAGAACGTAGCAGTCGGCAGGCCCATCACTCTACTCAGGAGAGTGACTAGATCATGGTATTCCTCAAATAAATTGCTCCTATATAACTTCTGAGGCACCTTGTTGGAACTGCCCCTTTTTTCTTTCAACCAATTTTGATTAATCATTCTTTTGTATCAAAGAGGGTCTTCTTACCAAACCTTCTGAGAAAACTCCTTTTCTACCTCCTCCATGTTTTCAAATGTTGGGATACCAAATGTTTTTCCAATAAACTTGGTAGAAAAATCTTCCAATACTCTTCCATCCTTACCAATTATTTTCCTATTGGAGTGATAACACTCCCGATAGACAATGATTAGCTTCAGAGCAACCAAAGTCGGTGGGAAGCCAACTTCCTTTGCAAGGACACTTTCCTTTATCTTTTGTGCATCCTCTATGGTGGGAATGACCATCACCCTTTGGTTGAATTCATCAATATTCACATGTCATAGGTATGTATCTAAGACTGTATCCCAGTAGGAGGCAATCATAGAGGTGCTCTCCACACTGTGAAACTGATACTTCATTTACTTTTTTTCTTCATTTCCTCTAGGTGTTATTGCAGGCTTCTTTCCCTTGTTGACCTTTCCAACGAGCTTCCCTAATGATCCCTTCACAAGTTCCATAAATTCTACACGTAAAAGGTGTAGTAAGTGTTTTGATAGGTTAGGGAGATAAATGTTAGTCAAATCCTACAAATTCAGGGTTAGATCCATTCATATATTCTCAAAACATCATAACATCCCTCATAGTTCACCTTTTGGAGCTTGTTTGAGTCATTTACAAGAATGTGGGTTCCCCTTAGGTAGAAGCCATTGAAAATCAAGTCATTAAGGAATGGCACATGGAAGGGGGAAGTCCGCAGGTGGCCACCAATATGGAAATTATTGTATGGCATGTTTGATGGGTAAATTCCTTGGGAAGTGGTTGGGGAAAGTACAAAAATAGGCTATGAGATACTTCAGTTGTTTTCCCTCATTACATTGGCCATTTTTGGCTTGCACGGGAAGGAGCAATGCGAGCATTGTCAATGAGAAGGATGTTAAAGCTCTACTGTTAAGGAACAGTGTTGGGTGATCGATGACCTACTGTGGAGTTCCACATGGCAGAAACTGTAGGGTAAATTTCCCTCTCGTGTTCTTGAATTTTTCAAAGTTAATACTTGTGGAGTGGGGTAGTGCGAAGGCCACATGGTGGAAGGCCTATTGGGTTATCACTGTGAGGAAATGATGATAAGATGATGCCCACCTACAAGTGAAAGCCCATCTAGGTAGACCCATAGAGGTTCATTTTTTCTGAGATTCACCAACCAACTTTGAAGTTTAGCATAGAGGGAAAGGTTCCTGCAGAGCCCGCTTTGTGGAAGAATGAGTGTGATCGACCATTAGATAGCGACGAAGGGAGGATGGATCCCCGATGACAGATACCCACATCGGTGGGCTTGCATGCACATTTTAAGCTTCTAAGTTCACCTAAGACCCCAAGGTTTGGGAAGGAAACAATGGGTGTAGAGTTTGCAAGGCAGGGCGATATGAGAGTTCTACCATTAACAACGGTAGTTGGGCCATGGCAAACTGCACGCGATGACCCACAAAACTTTTGGACTTAGTTGATTTCCAACGTTTGTTGGGTTCAATTTCTCATGGTGATGATAGAGATGGAACCTACAATGTGTGACAACATTAAGGTTCGACTACCAATGGAGCAACAATAAGATGGGGGCTACCTCTAGGCGGAGTCCCGTATAGGGATTTCTTCATGGACTCAAAAACTTGGCCATTTAAACTTCAATATTTTTGGGTGATGACAAATAGGAATTGCAAGGTCCATGAGGTGGACCGCAGGTATCCTCCCTCCATTAAATAATGGTTGTGGTGGAATGAAGTTCAACATAGACACAAACATGTTATTTTGATTGGCTTTAATGAGTTTTATGATGTTGGAGTAAAATCACCAATGTGGGGCTGAAAGTAGCAGAAGGTTTTGATGACATTGTTGGGATAAATCAGGGCTCGTCCCTTAGAGATTTTAAACAATTCTCAAACCCTAACTGCAAAAATATTCTTAACAACTAAAATGCCTGGTAAAAGAAGATAGTGTGAACTCACCTTGAAATCACATGAATAATCTAAGCAAATCTAGCTCAAATTCGATGGGGGAACCTTGCATAGGTGGGAACTCTATTTTCTCCTTCAAAATTCAAAAATTGCAAGGTGAAAATGACAACGGAGATGCCTCTATTTATAGGAAAATTTCCATTAGTGGTGAGCATTAATTGTTGGTATGAAAGAACCTAGGTAGGTGAGGTGCAGAAACTTGCACTTGGTTGGATGTTCAACTAAGACCTAGATGGAAAAGGTGGCTATGGGGCCCACCATGCAAGAAGACGCAGTAGGGAGGACACTACTTATTGATGAAGTGATAATGGTAGTCTGCATAAGGAGACCTACATATGTAGGTCCATTGGGCTTAAAGGACACAACGATAAATGGAAGATGAAAATTCATAGAACAAGTTTCATAGCTGCCAAAGACTTAGTGAAATTTGAGGTAGGTGATTTTGGTTAGATGGAATTTGATGAATTTAATGCATGTGACCAGTTTAAGCTTAGAAATAGGGGCACATAAAATGAGATGAGATAAAAACAACCTGGAAAGAATGAAAATGGAAAGAGGGGGGTACCTGGTCCGAACGGGGTGTGTGTGCTATAGGCACAAAAAATGGAAACTCCTCTAGGAGAATGCTCCCAAGAATTCTAAGGGTAAGGATTCATTTGGAACCCAGAATATCTAGTTTTGTAGACCAAGAGCCAGTTTCCCCAAACGAACTAAAGAATTAAAGGAGGATAGAATCCTTATTTGAATCAAATCAAAAAATATCTCAAGAGTGTGCAGTGAATTCGTTCCTCTCCTTCAGAAACCACATAGGACAATGATCAATCAGTTGAGCAAAGCTACGTAGGTAATCTAACCCTAAAATTAACCTAGACATTGCTTTGCTTTCAGTCAGGAATCCATAGCCCCAATAGAGTTGTCATCCTGATCCCCACAAACATTTCTCTATTGCTAGTCAGGCATCCATAGCCCCGATAGAGTTGTTCACACACCCACATAGTTTCCTTTTTTCAATATTTTCCTTTTCTTTCTTTTCTTTATATTTTCCTTTTGATGCTCTTTTATTCAATTGTATAAGTAGTGAAGCTTATAGTGGGGTTGGAGATCGTAGTAGTCAGTAGAGAAAATTTAAGATTTTTCACTTGTCATGGGGTCATGACAACTATCGTATAGCTCATCAAGAGTATTTAAGGTGTATATCATGTGTAATCTGAGATAGATGTGAAGGGATTCAAAATAAGGGTTTTGTCCTAGGTCAAGCCTGAGTTCAAGTGAGGAAACTCGCTTCAAAGAAGAAAATAGAAACTCATGGTAACTGATGAAGAATTTTCCAAGGAACACAAGGAGCATGTAGCAAAGTGATCCTTTTGTCAAAGCCAAGCATGACCACTATAACAAGATCAAAAAACACCCTCAACAAGGTAGAAGTTGAGAAAGTGAACAAAAGAAAAGAAAAAGAAAAACACAAGACGGGAAACCTACCCTAACTACATACAACTATATACAAAGATTGAGCTTTGATAGCTTAGGAAAGGAAATAATTCTTGAGGTACTGCCCATTGATAGGAAATGGGACATCCTCTCTAGTGAGTGTTTTAAGGTGAAAGGAATTATCTCCTAAGATCTGAAAAATCTAAAAGGGGCCAAGCCAGAGCTTGTTGAATTTTTCATGTCCCCCTTTCTTCTCATGGGGCTTGTCACAACATAGGACCAAATCTGTGATCTGAAAGGCTTTAACCTTGGCTTAGTGGTTGAACCATCTCTTCACTATGCCCTAATGTTTGGTAAAATTTTCTATAGCTTGGATACAAAATTCTTCCAAATGAAGCAGATCAATTAAGAGAACCAAATTGCGTTCTCCTTCCTTGTAGGTATTGATGAACTAAAGCATGGGGATCTTGAAGTGGACTAGAAAAAAATTCTCTATGCCATAAATGAGGCGGAAGGGTGAATTTACTAGGGCTACCTTATGACATGTGCAATCTTCCCATAGAGAAAAATACAGCCGGGTATGCCAATCTTTTGGGTTCTTATTGAGTAGCTTTCGAATGACAGTCAGTAGGTTCTTGTTTGTGGATTCGGCTATGTCATTCCCTTGGGGATAATAATTAGAAGAAAATTTAAGCATAATTTCATAATCAAATTCCCAACTGGTAAATTTGAGGGAAGCAAATGAAGGGCCATTATCACAGACCAAGGTGAATGGACAACCAAAATGATTTAAAATAAATCTTTCCAAAAAATTAGCAACTACTTCAATTATACATTTCCTACAAATAATTCCTTCAGTCCATCTAGTGCAATAATCAGTAGTGGTTAGAATATACCTATGGCCTGCAGAGGATGGTGGGTTTATTGGACCAATAAAACTAAGACCCTATTGAACAAAGGGCCTTACCTCAACAACTAGCTATAGTGGGACAACAACCTACCTTTCCCTGCTGGAAAAAATTTGATAGATGTGACAAGATCTAACATTGTTGTATGCATCTTTTAATAGCATTGGCCAATAGTACCCAACCCATAGGATTTGATGGGTCATTGAGGGACTGGACCGATGACCAGTTTTGAACCTATCATGAAACTCTTTCAGCACTTGGGATGCCTTTGCCTTTTCCAAGCATCTAAGATAAACTCCCTCATGATTTCTTTTGTACAATATAGATCTTTGTATCATGTATATATTACTTTTCAATATTAGGGCACATTCCTAGGCTCCCTAAAGCTATGATGGACACTTGTTGTTCATCAAATAGTACACAATGTTGTCATACCATTCGTCGGGAGAAACATCCTCCAACTGATATTGCTACATCGCGAGCTCAAGTTTTGTTTTTTCCATCATGTGAGTGATGGCTTGTCCCTAGACCAGCTTCATGGGATGAATCTCCATGTCATATTCTTGCAGTAACGTGACCCTTTTTTCTCTTCTTTCTCCTAGTTCATTCTGCATTAGCAAGGTCTTTATAGCCTGGTCTGGAACAATGGAAAACACTTTATTCCTCAGGATGTAATGTTTGAATTTCCTAACTCCTCGTACCAAAGCATATGCTTGCTTTTCCACATTGTGATAAGGCAACTCAACATCCTTCAATGGAATACTCATAAAAGTAATTGGGTGCCCGTTCCCTTTGTCATCCTTGCACATTAACATGTTGACACATGAGTGATCTGAAGCAAAATAATAGATGTAGAATGGCTTCAAATAGTCTAGGCTAACTAGCATTGGAGAATCCACAATATCCCTCTTAATTTCCTCAAAATACTACTTGGCTTCTGATGTCCACTCTACTTTGGCATCTTGCTTGTACATGACATTCATCAGTTTGACTATTTCTACGAAGCCTGTGATGAACTTCCTAACGAAGTTGATTTTTCTGAAAAAGGACTTCATCTCTTTTTTGCTACCTGGAGGTTGAATTTTCAAGATGTCCTATATGTGCTCTGGATCTATGGAGATTCCATTCTCTGTAATCATGTGTCCTAGTATTTTTTCCTCAGTGACTCCAAAGATGCATTTCTTTGAGTTCAGTGAGATGCTGAACTCTCTGCATTTTTGGAAAACTTTTGCACAAGTTAGAGATGTAGTCTCCTCTTTTCTTTGAAAACATAGTGAGGTCATCCATGTATATGATGATGCACTTTCCAATGAGATATTTGAAGGCTATGTACATGGCGCACTAAAATTTTGCACTTGCATTGATTAACCCAAATGATATCCATCTATAGGAAAACATTCCCCACTTCATAGTGAATGTCATTTTATGTTGATCTTCAAGTTGCACCATCACCTAGTTATATCCAGAGTAGTCATCAAGATACAACATTATTTGAGACCCATTTATGTTTTTTAATACATCATCCAAGGAGGGCACCAAATAGTTGTCCTTTTTAGAAGCCCTGTTTAAGTTCTGGAAATCCACACACAATCTGATTTCTCCATTATTTTTTCTGACTGAGACCAATTTGGCCACTCATGTGGAGTGTTAAATGAGAAAGATGATTTTGGATGAAAGAAACTTCTGCACTTCCTTGAAAATAATGGTTTCTAATAGTGCATTAATCAAGTGATGACATTGTTGGAAGCATCTCACATCTGGCTTAAGGGGAATGGTATGAGTGATAATTAATGCATCATATGTCTTAAGGTTTTCATATCCCCAAACAATCACATCATGATAAGTGTGTAGGGAATCAACAATCCATTTTCTTTCCTCTGGAGTGCATATTTTTCTAATGAAAACATTATTAACCTCTTCTATAGTACCCATGTTGTAAGTATCACATTGGTTATCTATTGATTCCTTCTTAGTATACTAATCTTTGTCCCTGATATGATCCAAATCAAATATCCTCTCTAGTTTAACCATTTCTCAAGGTATGGTGTTGGTTTTTAAATTGATTACTCCCTCAATATCAAGCTTATCTTCTTGAGGCTCTTCTTTATCAATGATTTATGATGCAAATACATTTGAACCAGTGATGAAGTTAAGAACATTCTTATCGTCATTAAAAAATTGAAAATGAGTAACATTATTGGGTACTGGTGGGGTAGAAGTGAGCTCTACAGTAAACTTCTTTAAGGTTACCAATGAGAGGGGTTGTAAGGTGTTGGCTTCCTGGGATAAGGCATCAGCAATCTGATTTTTGCTACAAGGGATCAACTGGATATTGAACACATCTAACCCTTCTATAAGGTCCCATACCCTGTGCCTACAATTTTCCAACCTTCTCTCATGACAAGAGTACAATTTCCTAACTTGTTTAACCACTAATTTAGAATCACCAAAGACTTCCAATATTTTGAACTTCATCCTCAATTCCATTAGTAATCCATGGACTAATGCTTCATATTATACTACATTATTGGAACAATAGAACTGTAATCTATGGGCAGAAAAATACGTCTTACTTGTAGGACTGATAAGCTTGAAGACTACTCCCGCTCCTTGCTTGGACTTAGATCCATCAAAGCGCAACATCTAGAACTTGGGGGAACTCTTTCCTTTGAAGTTGATGGAGAAAAAATCTACTCTTGGTTGCACTTTTGTCTCTATACTTCTAGATAGTTGCTTGCACCCGAGCTAGCCTTGATCCTATTGTCTTCCCATTCGCTCTTTTGGAATGAACTATGCTTTCATGTGTTCCACCGCTATTTGGCACAAGAAGCACTCAAATTTGAAATGAACCGCATCATGTACTCTACACTAGCTAGGCAGCAATAACTCTTTGAAATCCATCCTAGATCCTAGAATGAGCTAGTCTTGCATGCACTTTTGCATGAATTTTTGGAAGCCATCAATCAACCCAAGGTGGCCATCTTCTTGGCATTCTTCATCCTTGGACTCAATCAAAAAATTTGTGCTATTAGGAAGAGGAGTCAAATTGGTATCGGGAATTACATAGCATGAGGATCTCTTTTGTACCTTCTTCTTCCTCATTTTGGAAGACAACGGGGAAATAATTTCCCAATCTTGCTTCTACGAATAAAACCTCATTGGTATTGTTGTACTCTGTGATCATGAACTTCATCTAGGGTTCTCACTCGATGAGGATTTGATTAGGCAACCCTTTCCATGGCAGCCATATATGTGAGTAGTCAGTTGTGACATAGCCATTCAAAGCCTATTTAACATGTCTCCCCAGTATGATGCCATATGTGTTTGGGATATCTGTTACTTGGATATCAATCACTTGTTGCACCCTCAGATCAGCTACGATCTACATAGAGATCCTATTCATTTCCCCAGCAATGTTCACCTTTGTCTTGTCTAACTGAGTCACCTTACACATGGAAGGAGTTGGGGTTATCCCTAGTGCTTGGCATACTGCAAAGGGTATGACATTGGCCGATGCCCCTGAATCTAGAAAGAAATTATATAAATTCTTGCCAAAGATGTGGATTTCCAACAAGAAATCAAGGGTTTCCAATCTCCCTTGGAACAACCCTATAGAAACATCAGCCTGGGCCACTTGAGCCTTGTCCTTATCATTCTATTTATCCTTTGTTTGCATTTGAATTTTCTCTTTGGTTGGAGGTTTGTCTGATGACTAATTTTCACTAGTTTGTTGGTTTGGGGGCTGATCAAGCTTCTTTCCTATGATTACCTTGATCACCAACTCATTATCAATGGTGCAAAATGGAACTCTCTTTTCAAGGGCCTCTTGAACTGGTTTCAATGGAGTGTTTCCATTCAATGACCTAAAGAATGCATTTCTAATAGTAGACACCCTAAATAATTCAAAGGCTGACAAACTCACTTTGACCTCTTTAATTCATCTGCTACATATTCCCCTATTTGTTCAACTTCTGCCTTAGAGAAAGTTCTTTGGGAGGGGCTAGCGGGCTAACCTTGTATTTGATTCTAATCTCGAGTCTGATTTGTCTACCTATTTCTATTGAAATACTAAGTAGGCATGTGGGGATAGGTTGGATTGTTTCTAGCACTAGGATCAAGATGAGTATTAAAATTGTTGGGAGGAGTAAAGGTTGTAAAATGACCACAAGCTTGCCTATTTCATAAATTGTAAGGAGTCACTCTTTGGTGGAACATATGGACTTCATCCTCATGTTGCTCTTCCTCATCAACGGGACCATTATCTATTGAATCAAAGAGTTGAGATAAAGAGCTCTCATTACTTACCTCTTTTGCTTCTCCCTCCTTGCCTGCAACCTCCTTCTTGGGTGAGTTGCTTTCACTTTACAGGAAAGGAGATTTCTTGACCACCAACACTTAGGAATCTTACGACTTTGATAGAACAATGTCTCTGCAACTTGAGCCATCAACAAAATTTTGGACTTCCATTTGAAATATTTCTACAACAGTTTGGAACTCTAAGCAATCCAACTCAAAATGCCTATTGGTCTTGTGAATTCAACACCATTCGGATAAGGTAGCATCATCCAAATAAACTTTGCTTGTAGACTTTTCGACACCACTTGGTTGGTCAAGAGGTGTGGGAATGCCTCTGTTGTTTGGCCTAGTGTTCCAAGTTCTATTATGCCTTTATGACAACCTTCTTTCAAAGTTTTGTCCTGAATTCTGGCCTCTTTTGTAATTCTGGCCTGAGGATGTACCAAAGTCATAATTGTCTCGATTGATGTTCACTTGGATGCTTCTCTGAGAAGCCTATAGTTGGTTTTTTTGGTTCCTCAACTCAGTTAGTTATTCAAGCTGATCCTTCTTTGCATTACTTTGAGGTGACACCAAATTTTGAAGGAAAATGGGTTGCGTCACAGGTTGGTTCTACTAGGTAGTTGGGAATTCTGAATTATGTAGGTATGTAGGCACTTGGGGTTGTTGAGTATAAGCCTCTTGTTGCGGGGATTGCAAGTAGTGAGACACTGATGAAGCTTGATTTAGTGGTTGTGTTAGGTGTGGCATGATTGACAACTATGGTACTTGGTTCAATAGTGGCGTTTGATGAGCCAATGCATGAGTAAGCCCTTGAATTTGAGTTGGGTTGGCAGCTGGCACCAATGAGGGCAGTGGACCTACAATGTGTTGTCCCAAGTCAGTGCTTGCTTTTGCTGCTTCTGTGTATGCATCTACCAATCTCGCAGGTGGTTAGTGCATCCTCTTGACCAAAGTAGATGTAAGATTATCCAAGGCAGCATAGTATACCAACCTAGCTGAAGGATCATCAACTACATAAGGCACCTACAAATTCATGTAATCCTTATGAATTATGTCATTGAATGAGTTGATCAGCTCATTGACCTCCCTTCTTATAGAATGAACTACTGATACAACTCAGTGGAGTTGATAGCAACTTTGAACTTCTACAAAAAAGGTGGTCTTCATGTAATCCCAAGAAGTGATAGAACCAGTTAGTAGATGGATGTAACAAAAAAATACTTCATCCCCCAATGAGTAAGCGAAGATCCTACAATCCACATCTTCATTTTCAATTTGTATATCCTTTAATGCTATTTGGAAGATCTTGATGTGCTCCTCTACTATCCTTTGTGGGTTATGTGGATAAAACTTGGTGCAGAATCCCTCTAGATTCTTTGGCATGTCATGGTAGTCATTGAAGGATAGGGGTGATGGATTATTACCCAACCAATCCATTGGGGGAGGTGGAAGTGGCAACTACTGTGTTATAGTAATTAGGGTTGAAATGGGGTAGTAGTTGGGGCAGCGCCTTGGGTGTGGGAAGTGAGTAATTCTATTGATGGGTGTTTTTTCATTTCTCAACATAGACAAAGCACAAGTGTAATGTCTCTCTTGCAAGGTAATTTCTGCAACTAAGTTTTATAAATCACCCCAAGGTCTCTCGGGTGTCAGGTCATGACAATGCTTGGAATAGTTCAATTGGTTGATGTGATTTGCTAGTAATCACAAGGAGGCCTTTATGGTTCACTAAGCTTGGATAATTCGGTTTGCAAATGGAGTTTTATAAATTCTAGAAATGAATTAATGATTACTACAAGTTCAAAATATCAAAGCTAAAACTCCTTCTTGCTCATCAATTTGGCTTTACATTGATGTTGGAACTTTATTTTAACTTCAGATTTCAAAGAAATAGCAAAAGGGGAAAGGGGTTAGAAGTTTCCTAGACTTGTAACTAAGGATGAATAGTAACAATGGAGGATGCTATAGTGGATAGACTCCCTAAAACTAAGTTCCACATAACCAGGGACAACCCACAATCTCGTGAAACTAGTGCAATCTTCAAAGGTTCATTACAATTTTTTAGATTGTTCATTCACCATTAAAGCATGAAAAACAATTGAACTTAAGTGAAACACTATAGATAAAACTTAGAATAACTTTACACATCCATTTACCATCATCAAACAACTAAAATTATGAGCTGGAAATGCATCAAACATAGTAGCATACATCCAACATTAAAGTTCAACAATGAACTACTAACTAACATAAGCTAAGAACTAAAAATAACAAAGGTGAAATGTAATTTTTGGAGATAGAGTCATTTACAAATGGAGAAGAAAACACAATAAACCATTAAAATGATTCTTTTTTCATATATTTTCTACATGTCTTTACACAACAATCCATCTCTCTCTCTTTGAAAATGAGAGGATTCCCCTATTTATAGTTTTCAAAAAGTGAAATGAATGGAAAAGATTCATTTTCACTTAGGGTTTCACCTACCCCCAATATATTACAATATAAAATAGACTTTTGTATTTTCGCTATTTTGTCTTCTAGTCTATTTTGTCTTGTAGTTGTTTTTGTCTTTTAGCTGCCTTTTCAGCCTTTATAGCTACTTCAACAAATATTCATCATCGATGGTAGGCTTCCCAACCTCCTTCTATGTGGTTGCATACTCAACGAACTTTCTGATCATAGCTATGATCTTATTCTCCTTGGATAGCTCAAATTTGAGGATCTAAAAGGATATTTTCTTGAATCTATCAGTGATTTTCTCCCAATATTTGGTACACTTTGGTGTAGCCTTAATAATCCACTTAGACTAAGTGAAATCTCTTGTAGAAAAATCCATGAAATCTGGTGATAGCATGTCCCCAGCACCCTGTTCCATCCTCTTATGAAATAATGGCTTGATCTTCTTCGGATCTAGCTCTAGAGTGGGCATTTCATAGTTAGTCATCATTTTTAGATAATATCTGCTATCTATATGGTGCTCGGAAATCCACTCATGATCAAGCTCTAGTTTGTGCAAGGAATTCTCCAAAATATCCTTCCTATAATCAAGATTCATCTGGCATGTTTGAAACAGCCAATGATCTTCCTTTGGCAGCTCTAGCTCCTTTTCCCAAGTTTCCTTAGAAAGCTTGAGGATTCTCTCCAACTTAGGATGGGTGATCCTATATAGCTCAAAGAACTCCTTGCAAGTGTTTATCATATCCTCTACCTATTTTTGCAAATGCAAAAATTTATACACTCTAGTTGCATGAAAAATTCCCATATCACCATTAAACACCACTTTGTTGAACCAATTTGCAGTGGATTTGGTCCAGTTCTTCATCTTTTCCATCTTATTTATTTCTTTGGACAAGAGAGAAGATGCAAAAAATTTCATTGGAATCTCTTCCTCTGTAGAATTCCACTATTGAATGTAAGCGGTGAGATCCACCACTTGTTCTTTCAACTCTTCTTTGGTGCACTAGTCCCTATTCATCTATTGTATAATGGTGGAAACTGATCCTTGAAGATCATCCATCTTCTACTCATGAGATGTTGGGCCTAGGTTGATTATGGATATCTAGTAGTCTTTCCCCTGAATGGTTCTAGCATCTTTTCTTGCTACTGGGGTGGCAATTTGCAATGTTTGAGACCTAGAAGTGTCAACCATGATGTGGGATCAAATTTTAGGTTGCTTCTCCTTTCAGGTCCTTGTTTGCACTCTAGCCAGTATTACCTCTAATCTCACCTTCAGATCAATGACCACCGAAGCTTTCTTCTTTAGTTGCTACCCTAGCCAAGCGGGAACCTCTCTTTGACCTTTTGGTGATTCATGATCACCTTCCTTTTTTTTTTTCTTTATATGGCTAATCTTCTTCATCACTAGGGTCCTTTCATCATTCTTTTCCTCCTCATCTGCCTCCTCTTCTAGTGTAGTCCTTCCTATATTAGGCTTGGTGGAAGCTACATTTTCTTCAATGATATTTTCCTCTTGCAACACCCTCTCTTCATTTTCTTTATGTTCAATCTCAATGTATTGCTCGGGCTTAACGTTCTTTTCTTTTATCTCTTCGTCTTTATCCTTTCATTCCTCCCTTTCCAAAGGCATCTCTTCTTGCATCAGGCCCTTGTCTTGGCTACTTTTTGGAGCTTTCTCAATTATTTCTACATCTAGACCTGTTTCCACTTTCTCTTCCTCTAAGTGGTGCTCCTCTAGGTGTACTTCTTTATGCTCCCATGGTAGTTCTTCATCTAGCTCTTGGTCTGATGTCTCCACCACATAGTGCTCATCAAGGCCCTCAACATCTTCCTTTTCAAAATTTTGTGGTCCTTCCTCATCAAAATCCATCTTGTCTAAGTTTATACTCAATTTTCCCTCTGTATGTTCAAAATAATCATCTCTATCAGAATCCTGGGGCTCCTCAGTTATGTCCCTCGTAGCCTCTTTGTGTTGTTATGTGCTTAGTCTCTCCATTTCCTATGATATTTACATTGTCACAATGATTTGAGCCATTAATGCTTGTACCTTGGGGTCAAGGATTACCTTGAAGAGCTCATTGGGTATGTTCTGCATATATGTTGTGAAAGCTTGCAGCAAGATGGGCAATGCCATAGATGTCAATGGTATAGAAGGTGATAGATTAGAAAAATTAGGGAGTGGAGGTAGGAGCGAGGAAGATGATAGTGGGAAAGTAGTCTAAGAGGAAGAGTCTAATATTATTACTAGAGCAGTAGGCAAGGTGGAGGTGTTGTGGACTGATATGTCCACAGCGGGAAGAGATGAGAAGGGAAAAGATTTGGAAGTGGAAGGTGGAAGAGTGGCGATGGTTGCATTAGCAGCAAGAGAAGAAGTGGTGGGTAGTGAGTGAGGCTACTCAGTTTCTTCTACCTCTTCGTGTTGAGGCTCTTCCTCTTGAATGGTTGGCATTTCAAGAAAAAATGTCCCCATTCTCTTTGTCCTCTTGGATAACTAGCCTTTGGTTTCCTTCTTGGAGTACACCTTTTATTTGGGCTTGTGCTCAGGTGCATTCTTCCTCTTCTTAGATCTAGTAGTGGGTGGGGACTTGGGATCTTCACTAGATGATCCTACAGTGACACCATTATCAGTTTCACTTTCAAGCTCGTCTTCAAGCTCCCTGTATGTCAATTTTAAACCTTGTTCTTTCAACTATGCAATTTTTCCATCTACCCTTTTCCTAGTTTTGTGTTCAATGGGTTAGGTGAGAGTGTCGAGGTCGATGACCTCTTCCTCATTCCAATCAATGAATGACAAGGGAATATCATCCAAGGCATGGTATCTTTCATCCACAATGTTATCATCCTCAACAATTTGATTAGATACGTGAAATAGACTAATGGAGTTTACAAACTGAGTTTCCATCCTCATATCATGATGCATGTAAGCCTCTTTGTCATCTCCATAGTTGGCCCATAGGTCTTCAACATGAGGGTGGTCAGCATACTATCTCCCAACGTGCTTTTTCAGTTAACCATGAGGATCCACTCTTTGTCTATTTGTATGCATATCTATGTTATATTCCTCCAATTCCTTTTCAGAGTATTCAGCACATTGGGTAGTAGGGAATGAGTACATTCCCCGCCCGGATGTTAGGGGATATGGCACCCTAGCTCGATGCTTGTCACTTAGAAATATATGGGTAGTGTATAGATACTAAGAAACCTTCAATAGAATAATCCAGTCATTAGGGTAGTGTGACAAATGGAAGGGTTTTCTTGAGAACCCTTCTTCCCTAATGTAGGTGAATTTTGGGAGCTAAATAAATAGATACCCAAAACCTTTTATAAAATTTTTGGCATTGTGGGTTACTCTTCTTTCAAAATCTCCTCCCAAGAGTTTGATTATATGCCCGATGAAGGAATCATTTACTCTTTTGTATTCCCTTTTGAAATTTATGTATTACAATTAGGGATAGCAATCATATTCTTTGAGTTCTCCTTTCTTGGTCCCCAATGTTCTTGCACAAAAGAGTCCTTTGTATGGTAATTTCACTCTGAGGAGATAGACCAGATATGAAGTCATATAAAACTCAGAGGTCTTCTTTACTGTCATGAGCTAGTTATGCAAGTCATCACTTATCATCTTAGCTTAGTGGAATTTAGCTTCACCTGAGAGGATTTCTTCTACAAAGTAGAAAATCCACTCTTTGAAGAATGTAGCGGTTGGCATTCCCATCACTCTACTCAAGAGATTGACTAGATCATGGTATTCCTCAAAGAAATCACTCCTCTATAACTTCTAAGGCACCTTGTTGGAAGTGCCCCTTTTGTCTTTCAACCAATGTTTATTGATCATTCTTTTGCATCCAAGAGGGTCTTGTTGCCAAACCTTCTAAGAAAATTCCCTTTCTACCTCCTTCTTTTCAAATGTTTGGATTCCAAATGCTTTTCCAATAGACTTGGTAGAAAATTCCGCCAATACTCTTGCATCCTTACTAATTATTTTCCTACTAGAGTGATAACACTCTCAGTAGGCCATGATTAGCTCCAAAGCAGCCAATGCTGAAGGGAAGTTGACTGCCTTTGCAAGACCACTTTTCTTTATCCTTTTTGCATCCTCTGTGGTGGGATTGACCATCACCCTTTGCTTGAATTCATCAATATTCACATGCCCTAGGTATGTATCTCAGACTATATCCCAGCTGGAGGCAAGCTTAGAGGTGCAGTCCACCCTGTGAACCTGATACTGCATTTGAACTTTTTCTTCCTTTCCTCTAGGTGTTCTTCCAGGATGCTTTCCCTTTTCAGCCTTTCCCATGAGTTTCCTTGTTCATCCCTCAGCAGGTTCCATAAATTCTACACGCAAAAGGTGCAGTAAGTGTTTTGATAGATTAGGGAGATAAATGTCAATTAAATCCTTTAAATTTAGCATTAGATCCATTCATATATTCTCAAAACATCATAAAATCCCTCATAGTTCACCTTTTGGAGCTTTTTTTATTCATTTACAAGAATTTGAGCTTGGGGATGTGGGTTTCTCATAGGCAGAATCCATTGCAAAGGAAGCCATTAAGGAATGAGGTAGGGAAGGGGGAAGTTCGTAGGCAACTACCCACATGGAAATTCCTGCATGGCATGTTCAATGGGTAAATTCCTTGGGAAGTGGTTGGGGAATGTACAAAAATAGGCTATGAGGTACTTCAGTTAGTTTCCCTCAACACATTGGCCCTTTCTAGCTTGCATGGGTGGGAGCAATGCAGGCACTGTCAATGAGAAGGACGTTAAAGCTCTGCCATTAAGGAACATCGTTGGGTGATCAGTGACTTGCATGTAGAGTTCTGAATGGTGGAAACCTCAAGGTAAATTTCCCTTTTGTGTTCTTGAAATTTTAAAAGTTAATGCTCATGGTGTGTGGTAGTGTGGATGTCATGCAGTGGAGGGTTGTTAGGTTTTCACCATGAGGGAACAATGATAAGATGGTGGCCACCCGCAAGCAAAAGTTTGCCTAGGTGGACCCGTAGAGGTTTAGCTATTCTAAGATTCATTGATCATCTTTGAAGTTTAGTACATGGGAAAAGGTTCCTAGGGATCTCGCTTGGTGGAAGGATGAGGGTGATCAGCTGTTAGATAGCAGTGGAGGGAGGATGACTCCCCAATGTTAGATACCCACATTGGCGGGCTGACATGTGCATTTTATGCTTAGAAGTTTTCCAAAGACCCCAAGGTTTGGGAAGGAAATGGTGGGTGTGAAGTTTGCAAGGTAGGGAAATGTGAGAGTTATGTCATTAACAATGGAGGTTGGGTGGTGGTGAACTACACGCGATGACCTACAAAAATTTTGGACTTAGGAAATTTTCAATGTGTGTTGGGCTCAGTTTTCTTACAGAGACAATGGAGATGGAGCTTGCAATGTGGGATGATGTTAAGGTTTAGCTAATAATGGAGTGGCGATGAGATGGGGGCTACCCATAGGCAGAGTCCTACACAGGGATTTCCACATGGACTCACAAACTTAGCTATTTAAACTTCAATATTTCTTGGTGACAAAAAATAGGAATTGTGGGGTTCGTGAGGTAGACCACAGGGGTGCTCCCGCCATTAAAGAATAGCCACGATGGAATGAGATTTTGCATAGATGCAAATGTGTGATTTTGACTGGATTTAACATGTTTTATGATGCAAGGGCTAAATTTCCAGTGTGGGGCTGAAAGTAGCGGAAGGATTTGATGACACTGTTGGGATAGATTAGGGCTTGTCCCTTAGAGATTTTAAAAAATTCTCAAACCCTAACCACAAAAATACTCTTAATAGCTTAAATTCTTGGTAAAAGAAAACAACGTGAACTCACCTTGAAATCACACAAATAATCTAAGAAAATTTGGCTCAAATTGGATGGGGGAACCTTCGGTAGGTGGGAACTCTATTTTCTCCTTCAAAATTCAAAAATCGTAGGGTGAAAATGATAGCCAAGACACCTCTATTTATAGGAAAATCACCATTAATGACAAGCATTAATTTCTAGTATGATGGACCCTAGATAGGTGAGGTGTAGAAAATTGTGCTCGGTTGGACGTTCAATTAAGACTTGAATGACGATGGCGGCTGTGGGGCCTACCATGCAGGTGAACGTAGTAGGAAGGTTGATGCTTAGGGGGAAAGTGATAATGGCAGTCTTCATAAGGAGATCTGCAAATGCAGGTTTGTTGGGCTTGAAGGATGTAGCGGAAAATGGAAGACAAAATCTGCAAGATAAGTTTCACAACTGCCAAAGACTTAGTGAAATTTGAGGTAGGTGATTTTGGTCAAATGGAATTTGATGACTTTAATGCATGTGACCAATTTAAGCTTAGAAATAGCGGCATGTAAAATGAGATGAGAGAAAAAACAACCTAGTGAGAATGAGAATGGAAAGAGGGGAGTGCTCAGTCTGGATGGGGCATGTGTGCTATAGGCACAACAAAGATTGAAGATGATGATGTTGATCAGAATAATGACTTTGATGAGGTTGAAGCAAAATTTGTGAGAAGATTGAAGAAAGGCACTAGAAAATACAAAGGTAAGTTACCTTTCAAATATTTTAATTATGCAAGGATTAGTCATTTTACATCCAAATGTCCCCCTTATAAAGAATATTTTGATGACAACAAAAGAGAGAAGGCCAGAAGAAGTTTCTATTCTAAGGGGAGCAATTGTTCCTCTAAATAAGAAGATAATGGTTCAAATGATGAAATCCTATTTATTCCTTTGAAAGGAAAGAAGAAAACTATTGAGGAATGTAAGAGGTCCAACACCTTGCAAAGTAATAAGGTCAATGAAAGATCAATGCTAGTATGGATTTCCTTTCATGCAAAGAAAGAGGCAAATGCTTGGGTGATTGACAATGATTGTTCTCACCAGATGACTAGTGAAAAAGGAAAGTTCATCTATATCAAGAAGGTTAATGGTGGAGTTGTTAAGTTTGGTGAAGATAAGTCAACACAAATATTTGGAAAAGGTGATATAATCATTAATGGAAAGAAAAGAACTAAAGATCTCCTCTATGTCAAAGGAATAAAGAATAATCTTCTCAATTTTAGTCAAATGTGCAGCAAAGGATACAAACTTAATTTTCATGCTAATGGTTGTGAGATTAGAAAGGCAGGGTATGAAAGAATATATTTTGAGGGAACAAGGAAAAATGGTAATGTCTATCATCTAAAGGAGGTTAATTGAAGAATTTGCTTATTAGCTTAGTCTAGAAAATGATAGTTATGGCACAAAAGAATGGGTCGCATCAACTTTGATAATATGGTGAAGATCAGTTCCTCTCATGCAGCAAGAGATATTCCATAGATAATTAAGCCTACAAATACATTGTGCAAAGAATGTCAAATGGGAAAGAAAATAAAGACTAGTTTCAGAAGCAAGGAGTGCTCTATTTCAAGGATGTTGCAGATGATCCACACTGATCTATGCAAATCTACAAGGATAAGGAGTCAACAAGGTGAAAGGTATTTTATGTTTCTTATAGATGATTACACTAGAATGACTTGGGTTACATTCTTAAGAGAGAAATCAAAATCCTTTGATAATTTTAAGATTTTTAAAGAAAAAGTAGAGAATGAAATGGATGATAAGATCAAATGTTTAAGGTTAGATAGAGAAGGTGAATTTACTTCATATGAATTTGAATTTTTTTATGAAGATCATGGCATTAGGAGGCATCTACCTGCTCCTAGAACCCCTCAACATAATGGGGTAGTTTGAAAGGAAGAATAGGAGTGTTCAATAAATGGCTAGAGCTATGATGAAGGATTTTGATCTACTTGATATGTATTGGAAAGAAGCAGCTCAAGCTGTTGTCTACTTTCTTAACATAGTGAAATTGAGGGTCAATAGCACTAAGACCCCTTATGAGATGTGGGATGGAAGGCCTCCCATTGTTAAGTACTTCATATTTTTTGGAAGAAAATACTACATTAGAAGAGATGAAGGAGACCTTAGAAATTTTGATTGAAGGTGTGATGAAGGATTCTTTCTTGGTTACTCAACTAGGAACAAGGAATACAGATGCTACAACAAAAGATTGGGAAAGATTAAAAGTAAAAATGTCAAAGTAGATGAAGACTTGTGTCAGATGTCATAAGAACCAAAGGTTTGTGGATATGATATACTTCCCTAGATTGAAGAAGAAGAAGAAGAAGAAATAGAAGAGAGAGAAGGAACTAGAACCAATGAAAACTCTCAAAACTCTAACAAAGTATGTCTAGAAGAATCATTCTACAGATTAGATCATTGGAGATAAGGATGAAGGTACATTGACCAAAAGAATGTTTATAAGATAAAATGAGCAATTAAATTTTTGTTTGTTGCCAAAATTGGAGCCCAATAACTTTTTTGATGTTAGAAAAGATGATGGTTGGATAAAGGAAATTGAATAAGAACTAGATCAAATAGAGAAGAATTAGACATGGGAATTGGTTCCTAGACCTATTGATAAGAATGTCACAAGAACAAAATGGGTTTTCTAGAAGAAATTGAATGAAGACGGTGAAGTTGTGAGAAATAAAGCCAGATGGCTTTGTAAGGCATATTCACAAGTTGAAGGTATTGATTTTGATGAGGAATTTTCTTTGGTAGCTAGAATGGAGGGAATAAGGATATTTCTTTCTCTTTCTACTCGTAATAAATTCAGGTTCTATCAAATTGATGTCAAGTTAGCATTCCTAAATGGTGATGTAGAAAAAGGGCTATATATTAAGCAACTAGATGGTTTCTAGTTATCAAAAGATCTAAACATGGTTTGCAAACTCAAGAAAAAAATTTATGGTTTGAAGAAATCCCCAGAGCTTGGTATGCTAGATTAGATAAGTGCTTACTTTAGCAAGGATTCAAGAAAGGTACTTCTAATAGAAATATTTACATTAAGGTTCAAGAAGACAAGCTATTGATTGTGGTTGTATATTTTGATGATATCATCTTTGGTGGATATGATAATATGTGTAACAGGTTTTTAGAGGAGATGCAAAAGGAATTTGAGATGTCAATTATTGGTGTGTTGTCTTTCTTCCTTGGGCTTCAAATTGTTCAACAAGATGATGGTATCTTTATTTCTCAAGATAATTATGTGAGAGAGGTGTTGAAGACATTTGGAATGGAGGATTCCAAAATAGTGGTTACCCCTATGGTGATTGGTTATCACCTAAGAAAATATGATGAGTCTCCATAAGTTTATTAGATTCTTTATAGGTCTATGATTGGAGATTTACTGTACCTAACTGCTTCTAGACTTGATATTATGCATGTGATATGTTTGATTGCCAAATTTCAAACTAATCCTAAGAAATTTCATGAAAAGGAAATGAAAAGAATTTTTAGATACTTAAAGAGAAATCCATATTATGGCCAATGGTATTGAACTAATCAAAATGGGAAGAGGGTTTCTCTATCTTTGAGGGGATAGGGCTCCTCCTATTTCACTTTCTTGTTTCACTCAAGGAAACCCTAGAGATCTCAATCCAAGGATGGAATGAAGGAAATATATCTATTAAAGGTTGTCCTAGGGTATGATTAATGACTAAAGGAGGGTTCACCACCAAGCTAGGGATTGGAAAGATGAGAGTTGAATAAATCATGAAAAGTACCATGCAAAACCTAACTAGATGATGTAGGAAATGAAACTGAAATGCAAAATATCAATTTTGAAATGAATAGAGGTGCACCTAGAAGAGTGATGAGGTTAAAAAAAGATCCAAAACCCTAAAAAAATTGTTGTTTGATGTCCATTGGGACTCATATGACAATTTGAGGTGATTTAGTCCTAGACCAGGGTTTCTGTACCAAAACTGGAATCTAACAGTGTATGATATGAATCTCCTGAAATCTGGGAAATATACTATACTCGGACTCATATGCCACAAGTGGAATATCAATCCCACTGTACTTTTTTAGAAGGTTAAGATCTGAATCAGGCCTCCAATCTCTGATTTTCCTTCCACACATTGTTTCTGGGTCTGAAACTCTGATTTTCAAGCTCCAAGACACTTAGATATACAATCACACATGTAGAGAGAGATAAACTTATTGATTTGTTATTAATTAGGGTTTTTCCTTGGTCAAATCCCGTTTAGGTAATTAAACCTTGTGACGAAACAATGAAACATGAAATATGAAACATGAACAATGATATATTGAATGATGTCTTGAGATGTAAATCAGTAATCTGACATGAAGCAGAAGTATGTAATGTCAATCTTGATCTTGAATATGGATATGAAACAATGCTTGCAAATTGATCTTCAATGCTACATCACAACACTAGCTCAACAACATGCTTGATTCTTGATGCCTTTGACATGATAATGGATCTTCAATTTCTACAACAAATGATGAATAATTCTACCCTTGAATGCCTTAGAAATGCTCTTATAAACTCTATTGACACTCTTGTGAAGTCTTTCAATGATTAAGTCTTGATAGCTTGTGTTGATATCATGAAGGATTAGGAAAATAATGATTTTAGACCTTTTTTATATAGTAAATCCATCTAATTTCTCATTTATTAGATCTCAGAGGCTGACATTCATGAAATTTGAACTTAAAACCCCGATTTCCCACTCAAAACCATTAAAAGGGGCCAAATGGCACTCATATGCTCAAGGTGGGGTATGGGTCCCACTAGGCCTTGTTAGGTGGAGAAAATGTCGGGGAGTTAGAAATTAAGTATATTTGTTGATCTTGTTGGGATTTCGGTCGACATAAGCCTCAGGATGCATAATATAGGGTATTCAGGGCCTATTAATGATGATATGAAGGTTGTAAATGCAAGAGGTCCCAAAACTCAATGTGAAGGTGTAAATAAATACACTTTACAACATTAAATTAAGGCAAAATCAGGTTTATTTAGCTTAAAAGAGCCCTAAATCCAATGTGAATGTGTTAAAAACATTACAACACTAGATCAAGGAAACAATAGGTCCATTTGGTTTACAAGTGCCCTAAATTTAGTGTGAAGGTGTAAATGAATACACTTTGCAAGACTAAATTAAGGCAAAGTTAGGTTTATTTTGCTTAAAAAGGGCCCAAAACCTAATGTGAATGTGAAAAACACATCACAAAACTAGATCAAGGAAACATTAAGTTCATTTTAACATTAATTATTCCCAGATTAAGTAAGGAAAAGGGATTCTTTTCCTGTTTCCACATTTAGCCCCCACTTTAGTTAGAGGATGAATTTGCTTCAAACTCACACTAAAGTAGACATTCAAGAGGGGTCCAAGTGTACCAATGTGGATGGTATAGGATAACAAAGATCAAAGGAGATGGCCAAGCCCCAGGATCCAAGATCCTACATCAAATCAACATAAGTATAAAGGATGCACACAAGGTGTATGGTATGCAACATCAAGATACATAATCATGCAATGTCAATAACTAAAAGAAAGAAAAACAAAAATAAGCAAAAAACAAAAAGAAATGGATCAAGCCTCGATCGTTTGTCCAATGTGATGTGGATCAAATCTAGGCTATTTTTCCAAAAATTCAAGCTCACTCTGAGGCAACAAAACTTTAGGTTGTCTAGTGGGTGAGTATCCAAAGGGTGGCTTAGTGAGAAAGTCACGCCTTTGTATCAACTTCTCATTATAAAATGAGAAAATCATGCCCACGTTTAGGCTTCTCATTATACATTAACCATACCAAAGCTATACCTCCTAATAACTTTGACAAGGCACCAAATAATAATGAACTTCAAGCTTCATGAGGCAAGTAAAGCTTTGTATGCTTGAAACTCATGAACAAATAGGACGGCTCCACAGGCAAGCAAAGTGTGTTATGTAAAGTGGCCATATAACAATTGTTATAAATGCAAAATAGTGTAAGGTGAATTCAAAGGGATTTTTCTCAGTTCTTATAAGGTATATTCTTAGGGAACATCATGTTTAGTGTCTCCAAGAGAGGACAAGTCAAAGAAATATCATGCTCTTGGAGGAAATCAAACCCAATGATGCCACTAAGAAAAGGACACATCACAAGAATAAAGAAAATAGCACAATGGAACATGAGTGTCGATGTATTCCCCCACTTTAAAGTGGTTTCTAACATCATTGTTGTGAGCAATTTCTTTAAAGTAGAATAAGGCATGATAGCTTACTCAGAAATCTGTATGTCAAGTCATATGTTTCCAATAAGCTACATCATGAAAAAGTAAGGGGTTTCCCCCAAAATGTATAACTTAGTACATCACATGTGAGTCAACTTAAGGCATGTCATCCACATCCCAAGCTTTCTCTTATATATGAAAGGCAGTCAACTAGCCAAAAGAGACAATGACAAGTGACATATGAGGACAAGGCTACTTAACCCCTTGTCCCCACTTAGTGCAGGACAAGGATGAGCCAAAATGATTGACGAGAAACATGCTAGAGTGAAAATTAGTATCAATTAGAGGAATTAGGTGCCTCAATATAAGGAGGATCACCACACTCCTTAAGATGTTGGATTTTATTACTCAAAGCCTTACATTCATTAGTAGAATGACCATGAACTCTATGATATGCACAAAATGAACTCTTGTAGTAAAATTTATTTTCTGTTCTTGGAGGGAGAGATATCAAACGGTCTTGGAGGAGTCTTCACAAGATACCCTCTTGATCAATGATAAGAGATGTTCCTTTATTTTGTGAAAAAGATATCTTTTGCTTAGTATTAGGTGTCATACTTACACAAGAATCTTTAGATTGTGATATTTTGTACTCTCATTTACAGGAGGGTGTAAAATCTATCAAATTCAAATCATTAGTGTTTTGCATGATGAAATTGATGTTAAGTGAGGATTTTCTTGTTTCTTTCATTTCTTTCAAAGGATAAAACCAAGAACACTAGTGTTTATCAATTTAGGATGTACTAATGTTAAAGTTGTCTTAGAGGAGTCTTTTGTAATAGTGTTGATATTAAGCGATAGCTTGTTGGTTTCTTTCGAGGGACAATAACCAATACCACTAGTCGTTCCTTGCGGGTTAGGCTCTATAGGGACATGAATACCTTGTTCTCTAGCACCACATCCTTTTCCAATTTATCCAATTTGTTTTTGGCAAACAAGGACAAACAATTGAGAGGGGGGTGAATCAGTTGTCACAAATTATTTAAAATTTTCAATCTTAACTCAAACTTAGCTCAATTTCAAATTTGATGCATGAACAATAGACCATAAAAAATAAACACATCAGAAACACAGAGAACACCAATATTTTTTACGTGGAAAACTTGTTAGGGGAAAAACCACAGTGGATGTTAGTCCACAAGATTATACCCTGTTAAAAGTATAAGAATAATAATGGGAATGCACATGCATTCAAGCACATTTCCTAGAGCTCACTTCCCAAGAAAGAGAAATATGGATTGGATCTATAGGGTATGAACTGAGAAAATAGCTTCTCTAAAATCCTAATGATAGTTCTGATTAAGGACAAAGACACTCCTTCACACTTCGCTCAAACTTCTTCACACTTTTCTCTGCAATTGAATGATATTCACACATACACACATAGGATCACATTGAGCACTCTTCAATTCGAACAAACAACTCTTATATATCTGAAACATGAATTTCATCAACAACTTCATCGGCCAATAGAAATATGAAAATATAAAACATATATGCAATGTTAGTTACCCAAATTTACAAATAAATTTTCAATGTGAATCAAACACCATTAGCCAATATTATGTTGTGGCCCAAAACAACATCCCCGAGCATGCAAAACATTCAAATTTTAATCTCCAAGGATCCACAACATGTTACAACCACCATGTTGGCCAAGAACATGAAAGCCCAAAAAAATATGAGAAAAATATTCGACCACGAACACACCGGTCAATGCGAACATGCGACAAAGATAGAGAATGATCTAGAAACATCCACACACAACAAGAACCAACATAGAGACATCCACACCAACTGAAATTACTAGAATCATATCAACTTCACTAAAGAATACTAACTGAAACCACAAAAAAACTGTCAGAACACAACTATTCATAACACGATCAAAACTTCACGTGGACCTTTGAAACTTCTGGTGGATAAAATAGATACTCTCAGCAATAAACCACTTAGTCCACAACAAATGATATTCAATGTATTGAGCAAGACACCTTCATGACCTTCACTGTTCCACTAGCAACCTGCAACATTTTCTTTAACAATTTTCTCAATATCCTCAACATATACAACCTTCAATACATCAATGCTAATAGTGTTGACATCAATGACAACCACATATCAGAAACACAACCACAACATCAAATAATCTCCCCCTTTGGCATTGATGGAAACACATGATGTGAAAAACACCATCAACACAACTCTCAATCAACACTTACTCCCCCTTAGATTCTGACTCTTCTTCCTTAACCTCTTCTACAATATCTTCACCCCACAAGGCTCTTCTCCCTAGATAAGAAACATTTTTTCACATGACTCTTCTCCCCCTTTGACATCAATGGTAAAGAAAAAAATTATCTTCCCACATACAAGCTATAAACCACATATCTGCACATCTGACTACTCCCCTTGAGTAGCAACCATGGAAACATCAATCTGGATCAAAATATAGCTTTGAAGCATATGGATTGATGTAAGTAAATGCATCTCTAATTCATATCAGGAGGGGTAATCACCCCTATCATTCCTCAGAGATACTCAAAATTATCCTTTGGCAATGGCTTGGTGAAAATTTTTGCAACCTGTTCTTTGGTAGGCACATACTCCAATATGACTTCTTTCCCATTCACCTTTTCCCTTAGGAAATGAAACTTGATTGATATATGCTTGGTCTTAGAGTGTAGCACTAGATTCTTTGATGTTTTTATTGCACTTGAGTTGTCACAGTATATGGAAATAGGTTCATCATATACTACTTTGATATCTTTCAACATCTATTTCATCCACATCACTTGAGTACAATTATTTGCAGCAGCAATATACTCTACCTCAACAATAGATAGGGAGATGGAATTTTGTTTTTTTCTCAACCAAGACACTAGATTCTTCCTTAGGAAGAAAGCACCACCACTAGTACTTCTCATGTCATCTACATCTCTTGCCCAATCCACATCAGTATATGCAATCAATGTAAGATCATCATCTGTAGGATACCAAAGCCCAAAATAGTTGTTCCTTCAAAATATATGAAGATTCTCTTTACAATAGTCACATGAGATTCTTTTGGATCAGCCTAAAATCTAGCAACCATACATACAACATTCATGACGTTTGGTTTGGTCTGAGTTAGGTAGAGAAATCTACCAATCATTGACCTATATCTTGTTTGATTTTCCTTAGGAGAATCATCATTTTGTGTTAACTTGCATCTAATTACCATGGGTGTACCAACAAGCTTTGATTCTTCCATGCCAAACTTCTTCAGTAACTCTTTCACATATTTGGAGTGAGATATGAAAATCCCATTGTCTGTCTGAGTGACTTGCAATCCTAAAAATAAATTCATCTCACCAATCATACTCATTTCAAATTCACTTTTCATTTCATCAAAAAACTTCATACATAAATCATCATCTCCTCTAAAAATAATGTCATCAACAAAAACTTCAATAATCAACTCTTTATCATGGTCCAACTTAAAATACAAGTTGTTATGGTATTGCTATCAGGATTCAATCGTGTAGTTTCGAGTCAAACTCATTGGTCCAACTTAAAATACAAGTTGTTATGATACCTCCTACTTATCAATACAAGTTGTTGTCAATAGTACCTTTATTGAAACCAAGCTTCAATAAGTATTTATCCAATTTAGCATACTAGGCTCTAGGAGCTTGCTTGAGTCCATATAGAGCTTTCTTCAATCAGCAAACCATGTCTTCCTTGGCAGTCAGTTGAAATCCATTCAGTTGTTCAACATATACTTCTTCTTCTAACTCACCATTCAAAAAATTTGACTTCACATCCATTTGATAGACTTTATAGTTCTCATATATACAACATATGCAAGAAATAATCTTGTAGCTTCAATTCTGGTAGTAGGGACAAAGGTTTCTTCAAAATCAATACCTTCCATTTGTGAATACCCTTTACATGCCATTCTTGCTTTATTCCAAATCACTTCACCTTGTTCATTCAGTTTATTCAAAAAGACCCATTTAGTACCAATCACATTTTTATCTTTAGGTCTAGGAACAAGAATCCATGTATCATTCTTTTCAATCTGCATCAGTTCTTCATTCATAGCTTCCATCTAGTATTCATCATTGCAAGCTTCATTGAAATTTTTAGGCTCAGTTTTGGAAATTAGGCAATAATCTTCTGTAATCCTTCTTCTAGCCTACACACTTTTATTCTTGTCTCCTATAATTTGATTTTTAGAATGATTCAATCTTACATACCTTGGAGTTTTAGGATTCACTCACACTTCTGGTTCTTCTGTTCTTTCTTTTGTACTTGCACTTGTCTCTTCTTCCTAACTTTCTTGATTTACTAGAACAATTTGAGCATGATTCTATGTTTGAGAATTCTTCCCTTTGTCTGAACTATCTTGTTGGTCATCTAAATCATATCCACACTATCTAGATGATCTAGCAGAGTCCTCATTAACTCTGACATTTGCACTTTCAACCATTTTTCTCAATCTTTTGTTATAGCACCGGTAAGCCTTGCTCTCGATAGAGTAACCTAGAAAGATTCCTTCATCATTCCTTGCATCAAACTTTCCTATGTCCTCATCTCTCTTAATGTAGCACTTGCTTCCAAAGATCTTGAAATATTTAACAATAGGCTTATAACCAAACCATAGCTCAAAAGGAGTCTTACTAGAAATTCCATTAACATTTACCTGATTTAAAGTGTACATAGCAATGTTTACAACTTCTCTCCAATAGATATGAGGCACATTTCCTTCAATCATCATTGTTCTAGTAGCATCCATAATTGTTCTATTCTTTCTCTCTACAACTCCATTTTGTTGAGGGGTTCAAGGAGCAGAAAATTGTCTCTTCATTCCATGTTCTTCACAGAAAGAATTGAACTCCCTGGAGGTGAACTCACCACCTCTATCTAGCCTTAAGCATTTAATCTTCAGACCTTTCTCATTTTCTACCATAGCTTTGAAACTTTTGAACTTCTCTAATGCTTCACATTTTTCTCTTAAGAAAGAAACCCATATCATCCTAGAGTAATCATCAATAAGCATCATAAAATACCTTTCTCCTTGTAGACTTTTGATTTTGGAGGGACCACATAGATCAGTATGCACCAGCTCTAGTACTCCATTAGAATGATGCTTTTTACTTTGAAAAGAGACTCTAGTATTTTTTCCCATCTAACATTCCTTGCATATTGTGTTAGCAGGTTTCACTAGCTTAGGTAGATCTCTCACTACTTGAATGGATCTTACCTTGACAATGTTATCAAAATTAACGTGACACAACCTCCTATGCCATAAATAGCTTTCATATACTTGAGCAATTAAACAACTTACACTACCAACACTTAGGTGAAAAATATTACCTCTTGTCTTTATACCTGAAGCAATCATATTTCCAGAACTTCCAAGTATTGTGCATCTTCCATCCTTGAACTAAAGATCATAATCCTTGTCCACCATCTGTCCAACACTCAACAGATTGTGCTTTAGACCTTCAACATAAAGGATATCATCAATGTTATGTTTCCCACCAAGACAAATAGATCCTCTGCCACGGATCACACCAGCATTGTTATCTCCGAATCTTACAACCCCACCATCATATTTCTCTAGACTTACAAATTTTCTTTTGTCACTAGTCATATGATGTGAGTATCCATTGTCAATAACCCACTCTTTCTTCTCTTCAATTTGGGCTGCAAGAACTTTCTCAACTTTAGCAGATTCAGTAGCCACTAGATCATTTTCCTTGATAGCAATGAAAACCCATTCATCTTCATTTCCATTTTCTTTATCATATTCTTAATCAGTCACACCTTCTTCAACAAAATAACACTTCTTTTGAAATCTAGGTTTGTAGGGCTTAGACCTAGGAACTCTTTCAGGACACCTTGAAGAAAAATGGCCTATTTTATTGCAAGAGAAACATTTAATAGGAAATTTTCCTTTATACTTACCTTGTCCTTTTCCTTCTTTCTTCACAATTAGTGCTTCTAGCTCTTCAACCTCTCTTTCTTCTTCTTCAATATTTTTCATCTCTTCCTCATATTTGAATGCATTTCTAGAACTTTCTCTCAAATTATATCTTTGTATGTTTCTTCTGGATACAAAAGCCTTAAATGGAGATTCAGTCTTAGGGGCATAATCATCAAATTCACTTAATTCAAAGGAAGCAAGTTTACCAATCAACATATTCCTTGTCACATTTGTTACTGATCTGAATTCTTCAATAGCATGAGATTTTGATTTGTAGAAATGAGGCAATGATTTGATCACTTTAGCTACAATTTCTTGTTCATCCAAGGTACCACCAACACATATAATACCCATCACAATTTAATTTACTCTTTGCATAAAAGAAGAAATATGTTCATCTTCACCCATCTTCAAATTTTCATACTTTCCTTTCAAACTCTGTAGCTTAGCAAACTTCACATGTACATATCCTTCATACAAAGTCTCTAGCTTCATCCACATCTCATGAGTTGTCTTCAAACCTATCACATTTGTCATTTATGAATCCATCAGAGCACTCAACAAAGTTTCCATAGCCCTGATATTATTCTTAACATATTTAATCTCACAAGAGTGGAAGGACCATTCTGAGGAATAGTATATTTGTTCTTTGTAATCTTCCTGAAGTGTTCACCTAAACATCTCAAATGAAATTCCATTATGGTTTTCCACAGTGAGTAGTTTGTTCCATCAAATCTAGGACTGTCCTTCCTTTATGATGCCATCACGGATCACCTCAAGCTTTTAAACTTCTTCAAAGGAACCTACTCTGATACCAATTGTTGGAAAACAAGGAAAAACAACTGAGGGGGGGTGAATCAATTGTCACATATTATTTAAAATTTTCAATCTTAACTCAAACTTAACTCAATTTCAGATCTAATGCATGAACAATAGACCATAAATAATCAACACATCAGAAACATAGAGAACACCAAGATTTTTTATGTGGAAACCCTGTTAGGGGAAAAACCAACGTGGATGTTAGTCCACAAGATTATACCCTATTAAAAGTATAAGAATAATAATGGGAAGGCACATGCATTCATGCACACTGCCTAGAGCTCACTACTCAAATACAAGAGGGCTCACTTCCCAAGAAAGAGAAATATGGATTGGATCCGTAGGGTATGAATTGAGAAAATAGCTTCTCCAAAAGCCTGATGATAGTTTTGATTAAGCACAGAGACAATCCTTCACACTCTACTATGCAATTGAATGATATTCACACATACACACACATGAGCACACCGAGCACTCTTCAATTTGAACAAACAACTGCTCTTATATATTTGCAACATGAATTTCATCAACAACTTCATCGGCCAAAAGACATATGAAAATATAAAACATATATGCAATGTTGGCCCAAATTTACAAATAAATTTTCAATGCGAATCAAACACCATTCGCCAATATTATGTTGTGGCCCAAAACATCATCCTTGAGCTCGCAAAAAATTGAAATTTTAATCTCCAAGGATCCACAACACATTACAACCACCATGTCGGCCAAGAACATGAAAACCCGAACACATATGAGAAATTTTTTTACCACGAACACACCAATCAACGCGGACATGTGACGAAGATAGAGAATTATCTAGAAACATCTACACGCAACAAGAACCAACATAGAGACATCCGTAGCAACTGAAATTACTAGAATCATATCAACTTCACTCAGGAATACTAACTGAAACCACAAAAAAACTATCAAAACACAACTGTTCATAACACGATCAAAACTTCACACAGACCTCTAAAACTTCCAATGGATAAACTAGATACTCTCAACAATAAAAACTTTAGTCCACAACAAATGATCTTCAACATACTGAGAAGGAAACCTTCATGACCTTCATTGTTCCACTAGAAACTTGCAACATTTTCTTTAACAATTTTCTCAATATCCTCAACATATACAACCTTCAATACATCAATGCTAATAGTGTTGAAATCAATGAAAACCAAATATCAACAACACAACCATAGCATCCAACCATTGTTTCATAATTTCATAAACTTTTCCATAAAGCTTTTTCATTTCTTTTGGATTTGGTGGTTGTTCATAATCAAGCTTATCAAAGTTTTTTGTGTAGTTTCTTTCTTCGTCTAAAGTGGTTGAAGTGGATGCTTTTGAAGGGTCATCCGAATTTTGTGTTGACATTACCACTTTTTCTTTTCACTTTTTCAGATTCTTTGTTTATGATCTTGTATTTTCCCATGAATGTTGGTTTAAAATCTAAGGAACCCCAATCATCTTCTAATAACTTTGTGACTTCCTCAATGTGTTTTTCTTTGTATTTCTATCACACGGGTTCTATTTGTGTAGTTGGTGTCAATATTTTCAAAGGATTTTATTTGTTTTTATCAATTTTTAAACAATTGTTTGGTTCAGGTTCAGCTTCGAGTGTGCACACTTTGTTGTTTTATACATACTTCATTATACAATGAAGATTAGAAGACACCCCATTCATTGCATGAATCCACGATCTTCCTAAAAGAAGGTTGCATGAAATATCATGAGGCATAATATGGATTTGTATTTCTAATGTGGCCTTTCAAGCTATAATAGGCAAAGTGATCACACCAAGTGGTTATTTTCCTACATTTTCAAATCCCTTAATAGATAAAGAGTCAAGTTGAATTCTTGATTTATCCACACCAAGCCTATCCAAAAGGGCTACACTACACACATTAAGGGTTGAGCCATTGTAAACATGTGTTATTTTTATTCCCCATCCATCATAGCAAACTATTATCATGAAAGCATCATTTTTTTTTTGCAGTTCCAAAGGAGGGAGCTCATTTTGGTGGAAAAAATGTTAGCATTTAATCCTTGAATCATGGCTGCTATGCCATTTGGTTGCACATTAGAAGGGATAGGAATTTGTTGTAAATCATTTTGAATCATGTTGTGATAATGCAAGGAGGCTTGAATAAGATCCCATAAGGATATCTTAGCAGGAGTATTCTTAAGGTGTTCAACAAGATCATACTCCTTTCCACTTTATGAATGAAAATGGGGAGGACCGAGTAAGATAGGATTAGATGATTGGAGGGATGTTGAAGGTGTTTTTCATGGTTGTGGATTGTTTATAGTGTTATATGTATGAGTAACAATATTATAAGTTGGGTGTTGTGAAACATTATGCTTAGGTGGGTAAAGGATAGGTTAATGTTTGTTTCGAGTTGGAGGTTCATGTGAAGGTGGGTAAAGGATGAGTTGAGGTTGAATAATATTAACATCCCTTAGTGAAGGAGAGTCTAATGTTACTTCATCATCTTCATCTAAGGAAACCATATCACTATTGTCAATGTTATCATTTTCTTGCACCATGATATTCTCCCTAGGAGGAGAGTTTTTAGGAGAACTACAAGCTAGGTGTTCATGACATTCAAAGGTTGGTTCTTCTAAAATTACTTCATCGTAAGTAGGGGAATGATCAATGGTTGAATGTTCTTGTTTATCAATGATGGCATCCTTTTGTTCAATAATGTTTTCCCTAGGAGGAGAGAGAAAAATAGAACTCTCAATTCTCACTTGCTTGATTGTTTAACACCAAAATATTTTCTTCGCAACTAGGAGAGATAATATGAGAAGAAAAAATATGATTGTCATGATTGTCCATGATTTCATCCTTTTTCTCTAAAGTATCATTCTATTGTGTCATAACTTCTAGCCTAGTAGGAGAGTTAAGAGGTTGATCACATTCCATCATTATATTTTGTAAAGTAACTTCATGGCAAATAGGGGAGGCATCAAGAGAAGGACAAATATGATTTTCATGCTTATGAATGATTGAATATTTTTTTTCAAATAGGTATTTCCAAATGTTAGGGACATTATGAAGGAGAGAAATAACATTATAACTTTCAATTCACGTGTTCTCCTCCCAAATGTGATTTTCATGATTGTTCTCAATTGTATCCTCTTTCACTAAAGCATTTTCACAATTAGGGGAGGTGTTGAGGGATGAATTTAGACTAAATAAAGTAGTGGACATTATCTCATCTTCTTGTGTTATAATATATTCCCAAGGGGTAGGAGGAGAAGGGAAAGCAATACTTTCATGATTCTCAACAATTGCATCTTATTTCATTGAGATACCTTTGTCACTAACAAGAGAAGTATCAGGAGAAGAACAATTAAGATTATCATGGTTATTTATTCTTGTATCCTCTTCTATCACATCATTCCCACAAATAGGATATATAAGAGGGGGTGTAGGTTTAATACAAGCATCAACATTTTCACTCTTGCACTAAGTGATTCTCATAACTAGGAAATGTATTGAACAAATGACTAACATGCTTATTGACTAAATTTTTCTTTACAAACTTGGAAAACGAAGATACTAACATTTTTGAAAAGTAATATATACAAACTTAGAATGGAAAGACTTAAAATGTAAAGGAATGAACTAGAATGAGGGTAAGTGCACTAAGATGGTTCCCAAAAAGGGGGGCTTAAGTGGCCACTTTTTTTCTTTTGAAATCAGGAAATACTAACCTTGGATGTGAAATTGAGAATATCTACACTCAAAATTTTGAGATGGAACAAAAACAAGTATCAAAGTGCTCCGAGCCTACTTGCTAAACTACTAATTTATTTTGAAAATTTTTGAGATTAAGGGGTTCAAAAGAGAGATGTACACAAATTGTTGTTGTTTTTGTCAAAAAAACATAACATAGCAACTCTTGTATGACCCTAGCATGGTGAACTTTTTTGTAGTATTTTTAAAATAACTATGGTTAGAAGTTAGCTAACAGTATCTAGTTGATGCACAATTTTTTTGATAATTTTTTAATGAATATTTGATTTTTTACTAATTTTCTAAGTGGGCACTTCCTAAAAAGCAGAATTTTGGTCGTGCTCCCCCTACAAATTTTGGAAAGTAATATTTAAAAAATAAAATAAAATAAAATTGTAGAATGGAGTCTAGTTTCTAAAAATGTAATTTATTTGAAATTTCGATGAACGGTTAATTTATAACAAAAAAACACCAAACACTACTTTTTGACAAAAAATAGACATACAAATAAAAGAAATTATGGATGAAAGGCTTAACATTGTTAGAAAGTGAAAAAAATTATATCGTTGGAAAGCTAAGAGAACCTAACATTACCCATGTGTTTGATTTTGTTGAAATTGAATCAGATGCAATCCTGACAGTGAGCACAAACCCAATTATGTGAAAAATTGTAGAATTTGTAAAAACATGTCTCTGGTCATTGGGAATGCCCTCTAAGCCTTTGGGTTGGTATTCCAAGGAAAATACCAAAGCTAAGGCTCAGGGATTCCCAAAGAAAAATATAACGCAAGCGAGTTATGTGTTAGTTTTGACATTTTTTGCTTCTCTGGGGAACATGTCTAGCAACACATAACGCACTCGCATTATGTATTCCTTTAGTTAAATGCCACTTTATTGAATGTTTGTTGAAATTTTTGTATGTATACATATGTTGGTGTGTCATGCATGTATGTATGTATGCCTATATGTATGTATGTATTCTTGTGGGAGAGAGGGTAAGAGAGGGTGGGAGTGGGAGAGAGTGGGAGAAGGGTGTGGGAGGAGGGAGGCAAGCGCAAATCAACAAAATCAGGCATCGGATCAAAAATCAGAAATCAGGCATCAAAATCGAAAATCAAAATCAGAAATCGAAATCAAAAATCAAATCAAAATCAAAATAGATCGCTTTAAATCAACAAAATCGGCAGGATCAAAATCAGGCGCAGAAATCAGGCGCGTCAGATCATCAGTCAGGATCAAATCAAAACGCAAAAATCAAAATCAAAATCAAAATCGGCAAAATCAGACTCAAAGAACAAATCAAAATCAGGCGGCACTCAATCAAAAAATCAGGCAGGATCAACAAGGATCGGCAAAATCGATCGATCGAAATCAATCAAATCAAAATCTGCGCATCAGGATCAAATCGACAAAAAATCCGTCAAAATCAAAATCAAATCACGAAATCAAAAAAACAAAAAATCAAAATCTTTAAATCGAAAGATCCAGCATCAACATCAATGTTTTTCATCAAAATCAAAAAAAAAATCATCAGGCGCATCAAATCGGATCAAACTTTAAATCAAACATCAAAAATCAAAATCAAAATTTTAAGATCAACAAATCAAATCCAGCAGATCAAAATCAGAAATCAAAAATCAAAATCAGGCAAATCAAATCAAACAATCAAACTGCCGAGATCCGGCCTCATCAAAATCAATTTTGCAGATCAAATCAAAATCCGGCACGTCAGGCAAATCAATCAGATCGGCATCAAAATCAGCCAGATCAAAATCAAATCAAACTAATCAGGCGCAGGATCGACTTTGCGTCAGGCTTTGGAAATCAAACAAATCGCTTTAAAATCGCGTCAAACAATCGATCCGTCAAAATCAAAGGATCGGCAAAAAATCGGATCATCAATCAAAATCACGTCGATCAAACATCAAAAATCGGCAAATCAAAATCGAAAATCAAACAATCAGAATCAAATCAAAAAATCAGCAGAAATCAGAAATCGAAATCAAGATCAGCTTTGCATCAAACGCTCAAATCATTTTGCCGCAAAATCGAAAATGAGGATCAAGCGTCAAAGATCCAGCTTTTTGCGTCAAGCAGACAAAAATCAAAATCAAAATCGGCAGAAATCAGGCATGAAAATCAAAATCAAAACAGATCGAAGATCGGCAAAAATCAGCGGATCGGCGTCGATCGGCATCCGAAATCGGCGCGAAAAAATCATCAGGCATCAAAATCATTTTAAAGGAATCAAAATCGGCAAAATCAAAAATCAAAATCTTTAAAATCAAATCGAACATCAAAATCAAATCAAACTCGGCATCAAAGAATCAGCATCAAATCCAGCGCATCAAAATCAACCAAAATCAAAATCAAAAATCAAATCGAAAATCGAGCATCTTTTGCATCTTTTCATCAAATCGAATCAAATCTGGCTTTTGCATCAAAATCAGGCAAAAAATCAAACTTTAAGATCTTTGCGCATCAAAATCAAACATCAAAATCAAAATCAATCAAAAAGAAACGTCAGAAATCAGAAAATCAGCGTCACGTCAGGAAAAATCTCAAATCATGGTCAAAAAATCTTCAAAATCAAGCAGATCAAAAAATCGATCATCGCGAAAATCAACAATCTCAAAATCAAAATCCAGAAAATCGAAATCAAACATCAAAAAATCAAAATCATCAAAAGATCAACAAAATCAGCATCGATCCATCAGACATCAATCAATCCGTCAGATCCATCCGGCACCCGTTTTCATCTCAATCGCGAAATCAATCAAATCAAATCCATTTGCATCAAAACATCAAATCAGATCGGCATCGATCGTCAGCTCAAATCAAAAATCAAATCAAAATCAAATCAAATCAAATCCGCTTTTGCATCAAAGCGATCAAAATCAAACATCTGCGTAAAAATCAAACGCGATCAAAAAATCAAATCAGGCAAATCCAGCGTCGTCAGGCGCAATCAATCCGAAATCAGGCGCGTCAATCAAAATCATCAAAATCAAAATCAAAATCAGAAAATCAACTGCGGAAATCAAACTTTGCGGAACAAAATCCGTTTTGCCGTCAACCAAAATCATTTTAAGATCAACTTTGAATCAACATCCAAAATCAAAAAAATCAAATCAAATCAGGCTGCAAATCAGAAATCAGAAAAATCCAGGCAAATCAAAGATCCACTCAAAATCCAGATCCAAAAAATCGCTTAAATCAGGCATCAAAAATCAAAATCCGTACCATCATCAAAATCAAAATCAAAACATCCATCAGCATCCAAAATCAAGCTGCGTTCCGGCAATCGAAATCTTGAAAAATCAATCGAAATCAGAAAATCACGCGTAAAATCAGAAATCGGATCAAATCGAAAGATCCAGCGCATCAGCAAAATCAGATCAAATCGAAAAATCAAAATCAAAAATCAGATCAAAATCAAAATCATCCGGCATCATCATCAAGATCAAAATCAATCAAAATCCGGCATCAGCGCGAGATCAATCAATCCAGGCTCGAAATCAGAAAATAAATCCGGCAAAAAAATCTTAAGGCGTCAAACAAATCCGAATCGAAAAATCCGGCATCGAAATCAGGCGCGTCAAAACATCGGCAAAATCAAATCCGAAAAATAAATCCGAAAAAATCGAAATCATCAAAATCCAGATCATCGTAAAAATCAGTCAGATCTCAATCAAATCATCAATCTTTTCAAAGATCCATCAAAATCAATCAAACGATCAACAATCAATCAATCAATCGATCATCAGAATCTCGAAATCATCAGTCAGGTCAAAATCAGTCCGGCAAATCAAAAAAATCAAATCGCTTTTGCATCAAAATGAAGTCGGCGTCCATCGATCAACGTCCAGAAATCAAAATCGAAAATCGGGTCAAAAAAATCAGAAATCGAAAATCCGGCGCATCAAAGGGTTAAAGGCTTTGCTCTCATTCCATTCCTCCACTGCCCTTCCTTCCTCCCCTCTTGTCCACTCCCTCTTTCCCTCTCTCTACCACTGTGTGCCAAGCCACTTAATCCTCTACCCTCTTCCCCCTCCACTCTCCACTCCTTCCCTCTCTCTCTCAATTCTCCTCCCTCTCTCCATTATCTCTCACTCCACTTTCCTCCACCTATCCTCTGCTCCCTCTACCCTTGGCCACTCTCTCCCTCATCTTTCTCTCCACTCCCATCTCTCTCTCGACCCTCTCCCCCCTCTTGCCAGTCCACTTTCCCTCTCTCCCCACACACCATTAAACCGCTCCGCCATCCACCCCTTCCCTCAAACCCCCTAAAACCGCCATCCCTCCTTTCCCTTGGCCTTTCCCCCTCTATCTGCTCACCAATTATATACTCTTTCGATCTCTATATATACCCCCCCTCTACCCTTAACCCTCACCACCAAGGTACATAAAACCAACTTTATTATAATCTTTGAACACATTATAAATAAGTAGAAGTTTATAGCCATTTAGCAAATTAGTATTAACATGTTATAACTTGTAGGCATTTTTTGTCACCAAAAGCAGGTAAAAACACCGTGTAAAAACCAACTTTATTATAATGCGAACACATTATAAATAAGTAGAGACATGGCCATTTTAGCAAGAATTAATGTGCTCGCGTTATAACATGAGCACATTTTTTATTGCACTTAAAACGGTAAAAAAACACAATATACCCATGTTGTCAGCCCACATTCTGCATATTCTCTTGGTTATGTGCTTGCTCCGACAAAAAGTAGCTTTTTGGTGGTTGAGTGAAGTGTGCATGCATGATTTTTAGATTCCACCACCTTTTCCATGATATTTCCATCACCTTTGCATGAAATAGCAGAGTTTTCACATTGAAAGGCATATAATATCAATTTAAGTTTGAATTACAGTGATAACTGATATACAATTGAAGTTTGGAGGGGAACAAGCTTTTGAAAAAGTCAAATTTTTGAGGAGTTTGAGGAAAGAAGAAGCAAAGGCTACATAATTGGGTAGAAATCCTCCATTTGAAACTTTTGTTTTTTAGGTATATGAAGTCTTTGTACATTTTCTTTCATTCTATTATTTCTTGATTTCATTTTTGTTGTTTTGCTTATTCCATGTTGATTAAATTTTTTGTTTTTCATGTTACAACCTTAGGTTGTCAATGAAAATTTTAAATTACACAATTCTATACACTTTCCTATTACATTTTTAAACCACATCTCTTTGAGGCATTTTGTTAAATTTAATAATTGACTTTCTTTGTGTATGCTTCCAAAGCTTTCATTGAGGTATTTTGTCAAACAGTTATACAAACTAGCTGAGTGCCTTGTCTATGCTACCAAATTTTCCATACATGTCTCTAAAAAATTGGAATATACTCCTAATGCATGAGGGGGAGGCCTGCAACATACAAACACACAACTCCAATCTACAAACAAATTTACAATTTACAATTTCATCAGGACCTCTTCTTTCAACAAATTCACATTGTTCAGCTTGTAGCATATCAAAGTCACTCAATCGGGTATAATTCCCCACACAACCTTCTCACTTCTCAGTAGACCCCAAAATCCAAAAAAACTCTTTACTTAGGTCTCAAAACAAAAGATTTTCCAGGTTTTAGGACCTTGCATGCTCAAATAGGTTTCCAATACAAAAACCCTCAATTTGTTCATAAATATCTAGGGTTTTCTATATTTCACAACTCCAAGGCCTTCCAAGCCTCACCAAATCATCAAACAAGTTTCTCAGGGTCTGCAAAAACAAAATAAACCTTCATCCGGCCTTTAGCCTCATTAGATCTCAAAAACACCACTTTGGTTCCTCCTTTTCATGCCAAAAACTCACATTCTCAGCCTAAGATAACATCACCAGCCCTATAGATTCCTTACCACTATTAAAAGAAACATGAAACTTGAAAACAACATATTACAGGACTTTCCTCTAAATCACAGGTCACCATAGTAGGAGGAAAGGCTTCATCTTTAAATTAAAGTAAAACTCATACCCTGCTGGTCTGTACAGACTGATCATGAAGAATGAAGTTTTCATTCACCGAAACAACCAAAGGAGTCTAAAAATAGATTGAAGTCCAAGTTAATACCTTCCACCACAGTGCTTTATGAATTTATAATCATGGGAGGCTTGTACTAGGCCGTACATAGGAAAAAGAAACTGAAAACACAAAAAAAATACTTGAAACTCCATTGTTTACGCGTTGAGTAGAGCACCAAATGCTCAAAAAAAATTTATTGAACCCTTTATTCAGGCTTGTATGATGTTTTTATACATTTTCAAATTAGACATCCCAACTTCCTTCAATGCCCATACCACCCTTGAACCACCAAACCTTCATTAAGCCTAAAAGTACTAGTGTTAGCAATGGTTTGCTTAATAAGCTTCATTATGAAAATTTGTTGTTCTACAGACCTAGGGCCATTTAGAAACCTTTATTTTACCCATTAAAGAGCCTTTCAACATATCCAACAATCACCAATGCTTGTTTTGTACCAAACTACACAAATTATTAAGTTTTCTATGCTTTTAAGGGCCCAAATTAGCCCACTTTTACAAAGGGGCCACCTTCAAAACTTGTCCAAATCTCCTAAAACCTTGGGGAAGCACTTTATATCTATCAAAACTTAAAATTATAGCATTATATTGCAGAGATTCAATCATTTACCACCCAAACCATAAAACCCTCTCCCTAGGCTTAAAAACCCTATGTTTTATTGAATGTAGCACTTGCCAAACACTCCAAAACTTGAAAACTGTTGAAACAAGCCTAATATACCCTGATCATGCTCAATATAACATAAAATAATACTTCCCAACTCATAAACTCAATTTCAGTCACCAAAAGCTCAATTTTGTTAAGGAAAACTCAACATTTCCTCATTTGGTTTGACGCCCAATCCAAGATCATCCTCCATCCAAGTTTATCATGGCATTTTATAATATTTCCCTCTTAAAACAAACCACTTCAACTTCAAAAACTAACATTTGAAAGAGGTGACCATTGGTCTCCCTCTTTAATAGACTTTTACAACCCTTCACAATTAGTTAATTTGACTTGACTTAGCACTTTTTGCACAGGTAAAATTATTCGTCATGCTGAAGAAACGAACTGTTAAAAGGAAAAGCTAATAGATGATCAACTCCAAGCCTTCATACATAAAGAGAAAAAATGAATGAGGGAATATTGTGAAAAGTAGAAATTGGGAACGATTGACGAAAACAAGCCAGTTGAAGAGGAACCTCAACCATCAAAAAGAGAAAAGAAATTGGCAACACAAAGGGCATGAATGTGAAAGAGTCATGCTAGGGGAGATGCAAATACCATAGTTGGAGACACACCCTCTACCACAAGTGAATATGAAGGGACACCATTAAGCACAAGTGAATATGGAGGGACACCATCTACCACAAGTGAGTATGGTTGAACAACATCCACCACATTTGAAGTTGAGAGTACATCATCACTCAAATTTGATGAACAAGGTATGCCATCATCCCCACGTGAACCTCAAGGTATGTATTCTATTCCACCCTCGGTCGAAGGTATGCAATCTAGCCCACCTCAATTAAATATTGATGAAATTGCTAATGTTGAGATGTATGTACCTAAGAGAACACCACCTAGAATTTTGTGTAGAAAGCCAAATATTTTGATTAATATTGATGAGGATATTTTGCAGCACATGGAAGGTAAGATTCCATAACGCACTTGTATCCATGTTAATTTGTTTGATGCCAATGCTATCATGTCTTATTTTATTTTGTGTATCTGTAAGTAACCTGGTAAGCATTGATTAGTGTCCCCTTGCAGAAAATGCAGATTTCTGAGCCATCCAAGAGAATCTCAGGCATAAAAGTAATTCAACATCCCTATTTTGATGATCTTGAAAAATCTCAATTATGATTTTCAGCCATTACAAAAATGCATGCGAAGCTTGGTGAGGGAATTTCAAGTTATTCATTTTAAGTTAACCTTATCATGAGCACAGTCTATGATGTAGACATTATAGGAGCATCTCGAATTTCAAGATATTCTAGATTCATCAGAGGTGTTGTGTGCAATAGGTATCTTGGAATTCGCAATGAAGATGTATGACCAAGAGTGACTAAGTTGACATACTGCCATGCCTATCTATAAGTGCCTTCCATTTATTTTCATTTCATTTGCATTTTGGATGAGCTGTTTCTTTTTATTCTTCTACTTTACGTACATCTGTAACTAAACTAGTAAAAATTGATTGGTCTCTCCTTGTAGAAAATGTTGATTTTTGAGCCATCAAAGAGAATCTCAGCCAAAAAAGCAATGCAACATCCTTATTTTGATGATCTTGACAAATCTCAATTATGATTTGAAGCCATTATAAAAGAGCATGTGAAGCTTTGCGGGGGAATCTCAAGTTACTCATTTGAAGTTAACCTCTAAGTGAGAACCTATGATGTAGACATTATAAGAAAATCTCAAATGTATGAGTGACATTGTAAAATATCTGTGAAAACATGGTACCTAAGCCATTGTAATGAGATTTGTACTTTTAATGACATTTATTGAAATATTGAAATTTGGTGCAGGGGCACCAAGGTTATTAAAAAAATTTGGTTCATGGAATTATTTTAAGTTAGTAAATTGTGTTTTGAGTAAATTGTCAATTGAATAAGGTCATATTACATGGTTAATTGATTTATAATGTAATAAGTCATGTTAGTTACAAGCTCAACAGTTAGGCATGATTGAAAAGATGTAGAATCATTTGTAAAGGCTATATTTAAAGCCTCTTGAAGGCTCAGACACAATGTAATTTTTGTGCAGGAGCACGTAGTCTCCTAGTTGCAAAATTTCACTTTTTGAAGGTTGATAGGTGGTCAATAGATTAGATTAAGGTATTTTATGTTTATTTATGCTAAATAAGGTCAATCAAGACCATTTAAGGTGTATTATGGTGAGTTTTTGAGTCTCGGTGGTCAAATGTGCAAACACATGCATTCTTGCTACAAAATTGTTAATATTAGAATTTGTAGCCTTCTGAATGAAAATCTTTGAATTTGGTTGTAAATGTGCAAGAATGAGGTCTAAGAGTTTGATATATGATTTAGAGAGCTTGGTTTTCATGGAGTTCCTTTCAAAGCCTCTGCTTTTATTGTTCCTATGGTAAACTATTTGATAGATTTGGTGGAATTACCTTTCTTAGTAATCACTATTAGTTCAAGATTGAGATTGTTAACCATGAGAGTAGATGAGAGAGTTTATATCATGTATCAAAACATTAAGCATGCATTCTTCTAGCCAATGGAGAAGGAGATGATTACTTTGCTTCATTTTCATTTGCATAACCATATCAAGGCATGGGAACCAAGAAGACAAAGGATGTTGAGTTTTATGTGGAGGTAATGGATGTGGTCCAAACTTTAGGAGGGGCAAGAAGGTCAATGTATGATTGTTAACCTTGAGAGAGTATGACTTGGGAAAAAGGTATTTGATATGGCTATTATTTTGAAAGACTTCAAGCGGGATGTACTTCGCATTGATGAAATTCCTCAATCTTCACTTGATGGCATGAAGGAATGGTTGAACTCCATGGATATAAGGTTTTATGAAAGCATAATGAACTTGAACTGGTTTCCAATTTATTGAAGATGGTGGTTGGGAATTTTTCAATATGGAAGCTAGTGATTCTAATTCTGATAATTTAGAAGAGTTAGAACAAGGATATATGAGTTCCCTCTAATGTAGAAGAGGAATCAAATTCAGATTTCATGTAGCCACCATAGAGAGTGTTACAATCCAACAAGATGGAGGGAATTCTTATATAAGGATACTTTTCAATGTTGTAGGTACCGACTTTAATACCAACTACAATGGCAATATTGAAATTCCCTAGCAGTATTTATGTTGAGGAAATTTCCTTTGTATGGCCTGTATTTCAATTAGTTGATCCATATTTGTTGATATTTTCATAGTAGATGGAGTTACCTTTCTTTTGAATCCATTTAGAAGGTTTTTCATAATGTTTTGTGCGTTTTATCATCAATTTACTAAAACCGGCCTGAACTTGTACATTTGAAGGTTTTGAGTCAATAAAAATGGCTTTTTGACCCATTCCTCTTTTTGTAGCCTCTGCAACTTGAGGAATGGGTCTGCACTAACATTATTAAGGTGTGGGAATGATGTGTTAGTGTTGGGGAGAACTGAAAGTTAGATGCGTGTGAAACCCATGTGTGTAAAAGTGAGTTTTCTTTAAGAAAAATGGTGGTTTTGTAGAGTCAAATTGTGTTTTTGTGTAGGGAAGCATTATTTTATGAATGTTTGAGCTTGTGTAGGGTATCAAAAACTTGTTTTAGTAATTTTTAGGTTGTGGTTAGCTTTGGAATTATCATTTTCAATAAGCCCCTAGGGTTTAGGCTACAATAGAGGGTTTTGTGGTTTACCCATTCTACGGTGTTATAACTGAGCTCTGATTGTGGATTTTGAAGTTTTGACACCTTAGAATTGCTACCTCAAGAGTTGGTAGGGTTTGGATAAGTTTACAGTATAGAGCCTTTGTTCAACCAGATCGATCCCTTAAGGGTCCAAAGGGAAAAATGGCTGCAAACTTCAGCATGAGATTACTTGGACACCGTGATGCTTAGAAAATTATCATCTAATCCTATGGGATCATGTTGGGACCCTCTAAAATAACCTCTCTTGGTTTTCATTATTTCAGAGTGGTTTTCCTATGGTGTCCAATTTTCAGTTGATGGAAAAAGTGTCAAATGCAAGTAGTGGAAAGTTGAAAGGTGCTACAACTTTCGTTATGCAACTCATGTGACCAAACGAACTATTCTAATGCATCTGAATAGAAATTTTTTATGCTAGGAATGGTCTTCTTTCACACCCAAACACGCAGAATCACTCCGAGCTACATTCAACCAGATCGATCCCTTAAGGGTCCAAAGGGAAAAATGACTGCAAACTTCAACATGAGGTTACTCAGACACCGTGACACTTAGAAAATTCTCATCTGATCCTATGGGATTGTATTGGGACCCTCTACAATAACCTCTCTTGGTTTTAGTTATCTTGATGTGGTTTTCCCATGGTGTCCAATTTTTTGTTGATAAAAAAGTGTCAAATGGAAGCAGTGGAAAGTTGCAAAATGGTGCAACTTTCGTTCTACAACTCGTGTGACCAAATAGACTATTCCAACACATCTGAATAGAAATTTTTACGCTAGGAATGGTCCTCTTTCACACCCAAACACGCGGAATCGCTCTGAGCTACGTTCAACTGGATCGATCCCTTAAGGGTCCAAAGGGAAAAATGACTGCAAACTTCAGCATGAGGTTACTCGGACACCGTGATGCTTAGAAACTTCTCGTATAATACTATGGGATCGCGTTGGGCCCCTCTACAATAACCTTTCTCAGTTTTCATTATCTTGGAGTGGTTTTCCAATGTGTCCAATTTTCAGTTGATGGAAAAAGTGTTAAATGGAAGCAATGGAAAGTTGCGAAGTGGTGCAACTTTTGTCCTGTAACTCGTGTGACCAAATAGACTGTTCCAATGCATCTGAATAGGAATTTTTACACTAGGAATGATCTTCTTTCACACCCAAACATGTGGAACCACTTTGAGCTACATTCAACTAGATCGATCCCTTAAGGGTCCAAAGGGAAAAATGACTGCAAACTTCAACATGAGGTTACTTGGACACCATGATGCTTAGAAACTTCTCGTCTAATCCCATTGGATAGAATTGGGCCCCTATACAATAGTCTCTCTTGGTTTTTGTTATCTAGCAGTTGTTTTCCTATGGTGTCCAGTTTTTAATTGATGGAAAAACTGTCAAATGGAAGTAGTGGAAAGTTGCAAAGTGGTGCAACTTTCATTTTGCAACTCGTGTGACCAAACAGACTATTCCATCACGTCTAAATAGAAATTTTTATGCTAGTCATAGTCCTCTTTCACACCCAAACATTCGGAATCACTCCGAGCTACGTTCAACCGAATCGATCCCTTAAGGGTTCAAAGGGAAAAATGATTGCAAACTTCAGCATGAGGTTACTCGGACACTGTGATGCTTAGAAACTTCTCAGATAATCCCATAGGATTGTTTTGGGCCCCTCTACAATAACCTCTCTTGGTTTTTGTTATCTCAAAGTGGTTTTCCCATGGTCTCTAGTTTTCAATTGATGGAAAAAGTGTCAAATGGAAGCAGTAGAAAGTTGCGAAGTGGTGCAACTTTCGTTCTACAACTCATGTGACCAAACAGATTGTTCCAACATTTCTAAATAGGCATTTTTACACTAGGCATGGTCCTCTTTCTCACCCAAACACACAGAATTTCTCTGAGCTACATTCAACCGGATCGATCCCTTAAGGGTTTGAGTGTAGTATGTTGAAATAGGCCATTCCACCTATTGTTCAGGCCATGTCTCGGTGATATGGGGCTGATGTAAGTAGGACAGGGAGGAGGAATAAGAAAATAGTATTAGTAAGGGCATTGGAAGAGATTACTAATGTTGCCCCTATTGAAAATTCAAAATTGAGGCCCCTTAAAAGGAAGGCTAGAAGAGGTGAAAATAAGAAATTTCTTGAAAATAAGTTAGAATAGGTTGGAAATAGGGTGAGATTGTGGAGTTTGATGTGTTCAAAAGGTCTACAAGGAAAGGGGAAGTAAAAAGTATGTTATGGCATGACATGCCCTAGCTGGGAAAATAGGGGTTTTTAATGAAAAAGAGAGGTTTAAGGGAGTAAACAAGGGTAAAGTCAAGGGGCAACATAATTTTGTGGTCAATTAAGTTTGTGTAGGTAGAATGAAGAGTGTTGGAATAGGTTTTGAGGTTCAGTTTCAGGTTCAGGTTCACGTGTTTTGTTCGCCGGTTTGGCCAAAAAAATTTGGAGGGGGGTTCAGTTCGTTTTGGGTTCGTTGGTACAAAAAACATGTAAAATATATATATATATATCTATGCAACCTAGAAGCATGAATTACGATTAGAATATCACATATCACCATATAAACAACAAAACCACCATAAACTTGAATTTCATTTAAAATAACAAAATTGCCAAAATAAATGTGTTTATAACCTGCAAAAAAATGTGAATAAAATCACGCTGTTTTTTGGGTAAAAAAAATCATGAGACCCTAGCTTCTTTCTTACTATTATGATTTGATATATTTTTTCCAAGCATCCATAGCTTGTCTGAAAGTACTTTGTTTAGGATTTTAGCCATAGCAGCAAGGCAGTGAATTGTTTGATAAAATGCTTTGGTAGACATGTATGAAAAATGTGGTAGCATAGACAAGGCAGTAAACTGTTTGAAAAAATGCCTCAAAGAAATGTGGTTTCATGGTGATGGAATCGCATGACGAATGCCATGACAAGCAAATTTCTATGGGTTGTCATGGCATTCCATCACCATTGAGACCACATTTCTTTGAGGTTTTTTTTCAAATAGTTCGATGCCTTGTCTATGCTATTGCTTATTATTATGCTTTGATAGATTTTTTCCAAACATCCATAGCTTGTTTGGAAGCACCTATTTTAGGCTTTTAGCCATAGTAGCAAGGAGGTGAATTGTTTGATAAA
>VDFB02000002.1:30909924-31092742 GCA_007258455.2 Sequoia sempervirens | reverse complement strand
CCCCAATTGACCTATGATGAAGAAACTATGAAGACCATATTAAATATGATAGTGGAAAGTTTTTAAGACCTTGATGAAACTGATAGCAATCAATACTCTAGAAGAGTTGCTATATTGAAGATCTTTTCATAACTCAAAACAAGTATTTTTCTGGTTGAATTGGGTATGCAAGATCGAATATATTATTTGATCCATTACCTCTTCATTTCAATTTGGAGTGAACAAGAAGAGGATGTAGTTGCAGCAATGAGAAACATTTTAATTTTAACTATCAATGAGATGGATGGCATTCCAAAATCCGTCTTAACTTTTCTGTTAAACATTCATGAACAAGAAGGAAAGAATTCCTCTACTGCTGGTATGTTGGTCAGAGATTTGTTCATTCAGTGTGAGAGAAAATTGAAGCCACACTTGAAGAAGACAAAGCAGAAAAATGAGGTAGTCATTAATGCAGAAAACGGAAATAAAATGTTGTTTCTCAGGAAGTACCTATTGATATGTAGTTGTCCACACATGTTGAGGATGAGTGCAATGAGGCAACATCAATTTTGAGTACACATGAAGAGTCTATGACAAGGAATCAAGAAGACTTCCTTGGTATGCTTGTAACAACTAATGAAGAAATCAGTGATATATCTTTACATGAAGGGCTCATTGAAGACAAGAAGGATGAAGTTTTAAAATCAGCTAGTAATGAAGATCCTTTACTTCACTTCAGTGAAGATGACATGAGTAGTCATGGATTTGAATCTTTTGATCATCAAACTAAGCTGTTGGAGAAAAAATTTCATGAAGATATCAATTTTGGTGAGTTGGGAGGTGTCTCATTCAGAGATTCACCATTCCAAGAGGAGTACGAAGGGCAATTTCCTCTTGATCAAAGTAATCAGCCCTTCAACATTTGGGATCCAGGTGTGAAGGCACCTAATTTTGTTAAGGAACTTGTATGGGATAAATTTCCCTTTGATCCCAATAAAGAACAAAATTCAGATTTCATTGCAAGCTATGGGATGGCCTTTGGAGGAGAAGTTGTTTTTGACAAAATAGCTTGCATGAAAATGTCCCATAATGACCATTTTAATTTGGTTGCAGCCACTAAATAAAAGTTTGTCGCTGCTAGAACTTTCAGGTTTGCAATCAATAATGACTCATTGATCAAGTTGGGGGCTTTTTTTATATATAATCAAGGAGACAGTGAAGGGGAAATAGAGCTAAAAGACCACGGGGCCTTTGCTGATGAAGAGTTTAAAAAAGTTCTCAAGTTCAAATCAGATTTTCCTCTTTATGTAGTTGATTGTGAACAAAGGTGCAAAGAATTGGTAGGATTTGATTCTCTTCATGACCTTGAGCATTTTTAGTTGGTGGGTGGTGAAAAACAAGAGTCTTGGAGCAGCTATGGGGGCAACAAAGACAAGAAACAGAGTTCTGATTTTGAAATGCAGCCTATCAGCAGTTCACCATCCTTGCATTTTTGTGAGTGGAAAGGTCAATTCATGTTTTTTGTTGAGGATGAAGTGCATGCTTTATTTAGATTTGACCGCTCACATAGTTCGATTGAAGAGAGACATGGAGAAGTTTGGGATGGAGTCACTCTCTTTAATCTGCAACTTATTAAAGACTCCTTAGTGATTATGAAATCAGAGTATCTATGCTGGATTAATGATCGGGATTACACCTACGAATTCACAAAGATCATTGGTGCATTTCAAGGATGTGAAAGAAAGGTTGATAAGCTTACTTTTGAGCTAGAATCAACAAAGTGCATGTTAGCGAATGCTCAGTTGGGTGTAATGGAGGTAGGAGACCAGCTAGCTGATTTCAAACATCCCCGAGAATGTGGGGACGAGTTATACTCTGTGATTGATAATCCTCTAAACTTGCTTGTAAGTGGATGCATAAGAGGTTTAGAGAATTTAGTTGCCATATGGGATTTGTTGATTCATGATGACTTTCCCATCTTTGACATCAAGGTGTTGTCAAAACTTGTTTTGGTAAGACATTGTTTACATGCCTGACAGTTTATCCTTTGGATTGAGTAATGCTCACACTAACATGTCTTGGGAGTTGGATTGGAAGACAATGTTTGGTTCAGGCTCCCTTGTTTTTGAAACTTTCATGGATAGACTTCAGTGGTTCACCAAAGAAGTCAATATTTTCTTGAGTGTGCATTTGGAGTTGTTTGGCACTTGGGAATGTGTTGTGAATTTCTTCAGGGACGTGGTGGATCGTTCTTGGTCAGGTATCCTTGTTTGGCATCCTCAATGTGAAATGAAAAAACTTTTGGGGTATGGTAGGAAGGTTCTTTGGAGGGATAAGGATCAAAATTTCAGAAATAATGATGTTGTTCCCTTCCTTACCAACCACTTGATGAGATTGGAGAGAAATTTTGAGCAAAAAATGGTTCTTTGCTGTGATGGAACCGGTTGTATGGGTGTTTCTAGTTTTGAATCTAAGCAGATTGGTCAAATTGAATGAGAATTTTCAGTATGGCAGCAGCTGTTAGTTTCTTAGCATGTTGATTTCTCTTAGATCAGATGTTGAGACATTCGATTTTGACTTGGTGGGCAGCTAGTACGCTCATATTTTCACTTCACAATCTCTCTTCAGAGATGATTTTTGGCCTCAAGTAGGAAGAATGGTGGTTTGGATTGATCAAAACCAGTTTTTGGAGAGAGTTCGAGTTCTTTTCATTGATTACCTACACACATTCTTTGATATCTATATTTGGGGCAGCGAGTTAGTAACTGATTTGGTTCACTAGTTGGAGACTCTTGAACTGAAATATGTGAAGATTTCTTGGAGTTTTTTTAGTGATTGTATATCCTCTTGGATTGAAATGGAGTGTGGAGCATGGTTCTTGGTTTGGCATTGGTTTGATGACTTGTTTAAGAACATTTTTGTTGCTAATCAGAATTATGACAGCAAGGTTTGGAGGTCCTACAGACTTATATGGGACCCGTGCACTGACATGTTTGGTGCAGTGTCTTTTGTGGATCGTGACATGTTGCTCCACCTTGAGAATTCAAATGTTTTAATCAGAGTAGCGCAACGGATTAGAGGAATAGTGTTCCTGAGGATGATTTGGAATCCTGGTATCACTTGGGTTCGCTATTCAGTAGCTAAAAAAGATGAAGCTAATGTTGGCCTTTTAGAGTTTTCTTCTATGGTGTTTCTGATTAGTTTTTATCAGGAGGCTTTTTGTATTGGCATCCAGCAATGCAGTGCTTACATTAGTTGGTGCTACCTTTCTCCTAGGTTGATTTGGGACCCAAGGATCATATTTAGTTTCAGTTTGGTTCAGCATAGTGTTTTTGGGTTGGCATTAAAATTGCTTGAGGACAAGCAATTTTGGGAAGGGCAGATTGTTATGTCCCCATTTTAGCTATTTTCCCTTCGGTGACTAATAGCCTATTTCCAGAAGCCCGTAGGCTCGTCAGAGGTTAAGTTAGGGTTTCCTATTTTGTAGGGGCTTTGAAGCATTTTTGATGGCTTGCATGTTAGAGTTTCTAATGCATGTCTGGTGGAGTTTTTTGGGTTTTCAGAGAGCTTCGTAGTGGTACGTTTTGCAAAAGCATTGGACATTTTTTCAGAATTTACTATTTTTAGTAAGTTCTATTTTTGGCAATGCCATCTTGGGCAGTAGCATCAACAGTCAAATTAGTTTCCATTTCGGGCAATGCAATTTGGAGCATATTTGGCTTTCAGCATTTTGAGGCTCATTTTGGGTAAAATGATTTATTCTAAGTCATTAATGTTTTAATTTCTTATTGGCCCCCTTGGCCTAGTATTAATGACTTTAGGTTGTTTTAAAAGGTGGCCTTTGAGGCAGACGCCTCATTGAGAAATTATTTAAATATTTCTAAAGTAAATATTTCTCCTTAAGTCTTGGATGCCTAGAAAGGTGAATATAATGTTTTAAAAATTAAAATATTTCAAAAGTGAAATGGGCATCTCTTTTGGAGGGAAAAAAGATGGAAGCTGAAGAGCCAACAGTCATCTTCAATTCTATAAAAGCAGGCCATTGCTCATTCATTTATCATCTTTGGAAAAATATAACAAAATGTTGTTGGATAGAATTCAGTACCCGGCTAAGGGGAAGCTTAGCAATTTGACTCCATTCTTTGGGCCTGAAACTATGGTTCCCTAGATGGTGGATTGAGAGTGTGCTTCATCCAGAAGTGCACATTGAGCTTCAAAGTTGAAGATTTTGTAGTTTTTGATAATAATTTTCATAATTGTGTTTGCTGGTCATATCATGGCTGAAGGAGGTTTTCATTAACAGCTTTTTGTATGATTGTTATGTGCTTCTGGGTATTGAAGAAATTGATTCCTAGTACATGGGCGGCCCTTCCCACAGAAGAGCAGAATTTAATTCAAAGTATTTAATTTTATAATGCAAAATTGGCCCTCCCAGCCAGGCCGTACCATTCAGTAGAGCATTGAAGTTTGTGCCAAATAATTGAAGGGAATTTGATGCAGTTTCAGTGTTGCAACAGAGGCACCTATCCTCCAAAGAGCCTTTGCATTTCATTTCATTCCATTCGGAGGTATACTGATGAAGTTGTGAGCATTTGATTGAATTTTTGTTTGCTGGTTGTTTATTTTTCAGTTTGCTGGTTTGAAAAATCAGATTGCTTCAGGTTCAGATTTTGGTTTGATTTTCAATAATTCAGAAGGGTATCATAGAGAGAGATCATCTTCTATCAGTTGTACTTTGATTCTATTGAAAACACTTGTTATTTGCAGTAGTTCTCTACATTGTAAGGCTGATAACAGTAGTACTGTTTCAGTCCATTTATTATTGCTTTATTTGTGTTTAATTATCACATTTTTAACCCCTGGATGGTTTACCGCCAGTGTGGAAAAAGAACTTGTTAATTCTCTCATTTGTACCCACTGAAAAGTGGTGAATTCCCACTCACGAGTGGATGCCCGCCGCAGCGGATGAATTAGTTTGTTTTGTAATCTCTTTCCCCCCACTGATTTAGTGGAAGTGCGGAATTCTTTCATGGCTGGTTCACCGCCTAGTTATTTCAGTTTTGTAATTCTTACTCCGCCATATGTTAGCACCTCGCCTTCAAAGGGATCTTGTGTGCACATTCTTGGCGTTGAGTTTTATCATTTACTTCCAACTTAGCATTTCAAGTTCAGATTATTGCTAACAATCCCATCACCATAAGCTATCACCTCGCCTTCAATAGGATCTTGGTGAACTTTCTTGGTGAAGGTTACTTTCAAGTTGGATATCTTTTGGGATCTAACGCTAACATTTGGCGTAGTGCTGGTTTGTGTTGTGGAAACATCGAGAATTCAAAGGAAAAAATTAAGGGGTATATTTCAAGTTGTCTTAATTAATTAATTTAAGCTGACTCAAAATTGGGAACATTACAAAGAGTCAAAGACATTAGTAAACTTCTGAGTTAAATTTGTAGTAGAAAGGGGGTGAATCATTACCAAATTTATCTACAATCACATCAATGTGTTGATTATGATGCACATCTTCACAAATGGTAGGGAACTTCTTTGCTCAAGCGCGAGGAGTTTTTCTATAGACTTTCCTTGCATTGTAGGCCCTTTGTGCTTAGAAGATGAACTAAAAACAAATGATGGTTTCAAATGAGTAGGTTGAATCTAGCTTTGCCACTTACTTGGATGATAGGACTCTTATTGCATATGTTTTTAATGAGAAATTTTGGTTAGATGCATGGAAAATTGCGCAAAATTCAAAGCCTTTGCTCAGATTTTTGAGACTAGTTGATGGGAAAATCCTCCATGCATTATTTCCATGAGGCTATGGATAGGGCCAAGAAGGCTATGATGACCAACAATGATGTGGAGAAATACATGATATGTGAGACTATTGATGACATATGGGATTAGTAAATGCATTGCTACCTCCATGTTGTTGGATACTATCTCAATCCAACATTTTGTAGCGAGTTCTTTAGAAATAATGTAGAATTGATAGAGGGTTTCTTCAAATACATTGTGAGATTTCCTCATTTATTGGAGTAGTGGGCAATATTTTCTCCAATGAATGTGTTGTAGCAGATAGGACGACCTTGAAACTAGGTATTTGCAATCGACTTTGCCTTTTCTTTCTTTGGAAGTTTTAAATTTGAACTTCTAAATACATTAGAGATATTAAATAGTTTATAGATGATAGAATATTAATAAAGTTTGTTTTTGGTCAGTGCATTCAATGGTGATATATTTTTGGAAAGGATGCCAAAGACCTACAATGGGTGGCAATGTGTATATTGAGCTAGCCTTGTAGTTCTTCGACTTGTGAGCATTCTTGAAGTGTGTTTGAAGTTGAACATGTACACTCCAAATCATAATTATTTCACTCAAAAATAGATGAATGATTTAGTGTTTATTCACCACAACCTTGGCCTTTAGCTCAAGAAAATTCAAGGTAAGAAATTATTAAGTTAAACTATTAAATTCAAATAATTTTGGCAACTTGCAAATTTGAAATCAATTTGAATTTGTTGCATTGTGTGCCTACTTGTTCCATATACTTCAAAAAATTATGCTTTCAATTGATAATATCAGCCAAGGATTATGATTGGATTGACTTTGACAAGAATGATCTAGACTAAAATGGATCACAAATGATGAGGAGCCATTGCTTGATGATGAGGGCCTTAGCCATCTTGGATAAGCTATTTGTTAAACATGAATGCAATTAATTACTCATAAGCTAGGATGTTGTTGCTTCAATATCACTATCTATAGCGCCCTTGTGGAGTGTAGCCTCATAGGCGCTTGCTCTATTTTGTTGCTTTGTGGTTTGTATTTTGTAATTTGTAATCAATTTCTAGGTTTGAACTTTGAACATAGATACAGAGAATGACTATGCACCATGTTGTAATCAATCAACAACCTCAAAATTAATAAATGAATTCCTTATTTCTTGTTTTACACTCTTATTTTGTTTGACTTTCTATCTCTATGCAATTTATTGGGCATTAAATATTAAAATCACTTTTTTTTTCTTTTTTTAATGTAAGTTTCAAAATATTTTAATTTCTTGATTAATTGAATTATGAATATACTTTTGGTTTCTGAACCAATCCTAAGAAACATTTTTGCTACTATGTGTAATTCTTCCATTCGTCAACTTCTTGACCCCATAGCCCAATGGACTAGGCTATTATGGGTTTGTTTTTCTTTCAAGCAAGAATTCCCTTGTGAGGGGCCACAAATGTAGTGTAAAAACACTAGCATAAATCCTGGGCTTTAATGTTATACATTATATAAGGCCTTGCCTTGTAGTGCCTAATTAATGCCTTTTAGGCATGAAGCATCAAACTTTGCCTTGTCCATTTTAAACAAAAGTTCTTGAACCTTTGCTAAGTATCAATCTTCAGTAGGTTTCATCCAATGGTCAATGGGTCTCCATACAACATTAAGGCTTATAAAACTGAGAAGTCAAATCCCTCCTTTAAGATGTTTTAATTTGATGGCTAGCAGCATCAATGTAAAGTGCAATGTGCTATAAAAAACTAAGTTGCTCTGCCACATGTCTCGTACATGCAGTTTTGAAGGAAAAGAAGTTTGAATGCCATCTGAAAATTCTTCTTGTTGTTGATCATGTCTTTTAATCGGATGAAACAGATTTGAGTAGTACTCCTATAAAATTGTGAGGCAGTGCGTTTATGAAGACAATTTGTAGGGCCTGATTCATAAATAAAAGTACAAAATGCTATCTGCAATCAATCTTTAAAAGATCTCATCCATTAACTCACCAGCAATGAAGCACCAAAAGGAATCAATGATGTGATTGAAAAGATTATTCTGCATGACAGCTAATTAGAGCTATGAAGAACATTTGAAGCTATTAGCCTCTATGATTTCTGCCTGTTGTTGATCTTCAAGGATCTCATCCTATAGCTGGCAGGCACTAAAGATGATGCTCTATTCACCAAAGTTCGAAACAAGCATAGTGGCCCAAACAACTGTTCAAAGGATTGAACTTAAATAAAATATTAAGGTCTAACTCATCCCAAAGTTCCCATGTGGTGCACTTTTATGAGAATTTAGTAGGGCTCAATGCCCATAAAGAGAAGGTAGGTGCCAAAAGGAAGAACAAGCAGGAATACACATGGCAGCCAATCATGGAACCTGAAGAAAATAGCTGAAGAATCCCCATGAGCAATACCCAATTTATTTTAGGATTTTTCCCACCATCGTCTATGGATTGGGTGTGTGTGTAAGGCATGATTGCAGTTAATGGGCCTCCAGTCCTCAAGCGAGTCATGGTATATTATGCCCAAACAAATATCTTTCTGTGGAACTTCACAAAAAGATTCTAAACATATTGGCTTGGAGCCCTAAACAAAGTTTATGATCTTGTGTCCAATGGAAATTATCTGCAACTTGTGCATCTTATGATTTTTTGCAGGTTGATGTGGTGCTCATGCAAGAGGTGGTTCCAGGAGAAGGAATTTGGATCTGTGAGGATGATCTAGGATTTTGCCATTTTGAAGTATCTATTTTATTTATGTGTTTTGAACAATAGATAACAATGAATGTGGAACATTTTATGCCACTACCTTGAGGGCAAGTTTTCTCTAATAGACTAGTTAGCTTAAGGGTTTTTTCACCTTTGAAGCTTTCTGCCAGGTCTTTGGCCTTGGAATGTTTTCCATTTCTCTTAAGAGGTTTCATGGTGAAAAAATCAGCCTTAGCATTTACTTTTCTGCAAGTTGATTGTCGTTGAGTCTTTGAAGCCATGCGCAACTGGTTATTTCTCTGGAGCACTGAGTAAAGGTCTTCTAGTAATCTCACCTTGTACTCTTGGCCTGAGTTTATGTCGATGGTTCAATCTATTAGCAGCATTAGATTTCTTATCACTTGCAGATGATTATTATGCTTATTAATGTCAGATTCAGAATAGTAGATTTTTTGTGCTATTCTTCATTCAAAAAAGGCTAAGAACACTCTTTCTTGGCACATCATCTCTTTTCATCTTATGCTTTAGATTAGTCTCTGCCCCTTTTTGTCTGCATTTGTTTTTCTTCCTACTTTGTGTCCTGAAGTTGATAGGTTACATAAAGATGGAGAGAGCCAACCTTCTCCAGAGGTTATTATGAGATTGAGTCTGTCACAGAACTTCCCGTTGTAACAACCAGATTGTGGATGCAATCTCAATCAGACAGTTCAGAGAAGTAACAGTGTCTTCAAAAGCTTTATTACACTTTACCTTCCAAAAAAAGGTGAATGGAATAGACCTAAGAAAGTAACAAAATAACCAATGTTTTTGTCAACAAAGGTATGTTTCATAAATTGCTGCTCTACCATGGATATAGCTAGGCAAAATGCTTTAAAATATCTGAAACAATTACCTAAATCTGGCAATGAATTTTATAATAACATTTGAGGTGCCCAGTATCCTTCTCTTTGCACACTTGACAGTCTATCTGGGAATCTAGCTTTAGTTAGCCTATCCTTGCTAATCAAGTCTTAAACAGTATCTGCAAACCAACGACTCTTGAGTTTTAAGGAACAGGGATCATTGAGATGGCCAATTTATAGCTTTTGTAGGTCATTTCAGGCTCTTTGAAAAAAGTTCTACAATCCTTTTGGGCAGAGTACTTACAAATTTTCCCAAATAATTATATAAAAGTCTTATCAAAGTACAAATAAAGTTACTCTTATAGAGAACATAAATCCCATTGCTTCGTTAGAATTAGAATATAGTCATGGAGTTATGGATGGCAGTGACAATGGTTCATGGAAGAGTTCCTATCAGTGTACGTATCTAAAGACAAAGTGGACTGTATTAAACCACCTAAATTGTACTAAAACATCTTCTGTGTTGGCATTTATGTTGTTTGATGGCTTCATTATTTGTCTTACAGGTAGGATTAAAAGAATTGTCTTCTAGCTTGGTGTATTGTTTAATTACAAATCTGAGATTCATTTAGCATGTTAAGTATTTAATCAAGTCATTATTCTGTTTGTATTACAGCATTAGGTCAATTGTTTGCCTCAATTTGCCCAGCTTTTCTGGTGGCTTAAATCCTTGGGGTACACCAAATGATAGAAAATCTCGAGAGGTGAGTTTTCATGCTCAGGTTTGGAAAGCTTTTCTTGTAATTGTCCTGCTTTCTATATTTTGATTTTGTGTTCATGATAATCATGTGATTTTTCATACTTCCTCTTCTTATTTTTACTTGCAATGAATTCATTAAAATATTGTTTAGGTTGTTGAAATTGGATGCATCTTTTAAGTTTTTACCACAAGGATTATGCTGCTGCATATAGTTCCTAACTTTGACTATCTTTTATTCTTTATGAATGGCATGAAGAGAGGATTGACTCCTCCATATGTAGATGATGGACTCATAGAAGTGGTTGGGTTCCGAGATGGTTGGCATGGACTTGCTATACTGACTCCCAACGGTCATGGAACACGCCTTGCACAGGTCTGCAAGAGACTACTTTCTTTAATTAGATAGTGGCCACTATTCTATAATACTGCTTGTACTGTTTACTTTTAACTTTTAAAAGGTTATTTTATTAGATGAAACTGTTCAAGGTAACAATCCACAAGCCAAGAATATTTGTTGTAGAGTAGCCTATTGGCTTCTATGATTATCTTGGGTTTGAGTCCTACCAAGTCCATGTTCTATAGTCTATAACATGACGTCTATAGCTAGGACAAACTGGATTGTGGCTTAAGGGGAGTGTTGGAGGTAACGATAAAGACTATACCAAGTCAATTAGCTTAGTGGTAGACCAAACAAATTAGACAGTCTTAGTTTGAATTCCATCCTATCCATGTTTTCCAACTAGAATTCCACTTACACTTATTCTTGAAAACAGACATAATATACCTATGCCATTATTCTCATTATGTTTGTGTATATAAACCAAATGTGCATAATAGTGGATATTTATTGTGCATGTGATAGAACATTTACATCTCAAAAGCTGCAATGCATGATTACGTAATATTTTGTCTGTGCTTTGTGGATGCAGTCACGTGGTATTCGTTTTGAATTTCATAAGGGGGCCGCAGATCATACATACATGAGGATGGATGGAGAGCCCTGGAAGCAGCCTCTTCCAACAAATGATGACACTACAACTGTTGAAATATCTCATTTTGGACAAGTTACAATGCTTGTCACTGAAAACCGTATAGTTAAGAGCATACATGATGCAAAGGACCCTAGCACTACTGCTGAGGTGGAAGCTGATGAAGTAGAGGAAGAGAATGGAGATGAAGAAGAAATTGAATTAAGAAGAAAATTTGGTGCAGCAACTACCTTCAAAATAGATGCGGCTCATGTAGATTGATGATTTGTCAATTGCCATTATTCATTTGTTCCATCGATTAATGCAGTATATTCATAATATACTCTTGTAGGAAGGATAATATCTTTAGTAGGGAGCAATTTACTTTCATAGTGAATGGGTATGCAATTTGTTTGATGGCGTTTGTATTTTAGTGGATAAGGATGGACAAATGTTGGGGGTCATCAACACTACTTGTTGTAGCATATCATGTAACATTAGAACACATTTTTTTTCAAATAATCAACAAGCTCAATCTATTTGGATAGCCATCTATATTAAACTACATCTACACCAAATCGTTTCCTATCTTCAGAGGGTGGACTTCTTAAAATATGAAAAATGGTTGTTCTTTAGTAAAGTCATCACCATTGTGAGCGTCCCTTGAGAACATCATTGGCTTGAATTTTATAATTCCAAGTCGTGGGACCTATTTTCTTGCAGTAATAACGTTCATTCTCTCATATATATCTTTTTTTGATATTTTACGATTGTTTCTTGAGTATAGTGCAAACTTAGGTTAAAGATCATCCTTTGTATCTCTTGCAATTGTCCCCTTGTCTTCTTCTAAGAGAGTTGGAATCACATCTTTCAAAGTTTAGGGAGGTATTTGATTAAGAGTAAAAGTGATATTATTGAATATAGAAGGTAAACTATTTAACAAAATGACTTTGACATCCTTATCATCTATCATAACATTGAATTACTATCTATCTAATGAGATCTTATATTGCTTATGTGATGAGACATAGTAATGACATTGGTCATCTTTAATGTAAATAGCAAAACCAATAGTATTTGATTAAGAGTAAAAGTGATATTATTGAATATAGAAGGTAAACTATTTAACAAAATGACTTTGACATCCTTATCATCTATCATAGCATTGAATTACTATCTATCTAATGAGATCTTATATTGCTTATGTGATGAGACAAGTAACGACATTGGTCATCTTTAATGTAAATAGCAAAACCAATAGTGGCTTTGGCTTTACAATCTTTGTGTTGCACAATTTGGTAACTTATTTGGACTTGTAAGTGATTTTCATTCCTATTTTCTATTCTCCTCAAGTTCTTGTTCATCAACCTTGTTATGAATGAAAAATGCAACCTATGAATTTCCTTCACCCTAGTGACTAGTATTTCTACAGAAAATGGTGTATTTTTGCCAATGATTATGTGGTTTAGTGATTGGTATTTTCATAGAAAATAGTGATTCTTTGCTCATGATTTTGTGCAATTAGTACCCATGAAAAGGCTTGTGATCTTTTGTATGGCCCGTGACTTCACGGATTGGACATAGGCGTGATAGACTTAATTGTTGGCATAGGTGATTAAATGTGGTTGAGATCCTTCGATGGTGGTGTGAGACTTTCCTGGAATCTTGAATAGATGCATTGACCCTATAAATAATCAACTTGGAATAAGCACAAACACAATATGATATTATGAAAAAAAATGGATAACTACTATAAATGAGTTCATATCCTTATATGGTGTTTGAGAGATGTAATTGACAATTAAAAATGTGACACTTGTCCACACTATTAAAATCTAATAATGACATAATAGTTAACTTTATTACACACCCCTAAAGCCAATAAGGTGTAATTGACTGTATTACAAAAAGGAAGCCTTATACCATTATGCATGATGTAGCATTTCTTTTCTTGACATCTTACAATATAAATTATGCATCTTATTATTTATGCCTTCGAGTATCATCAATCATATTGAAAATGGAATAATGAATTGTTATTGTACATATCCTTTTAAAAAATTGCTTCTTTTGCTATTCTTAAATGTTTTTAATCTATTTGTATTTTATAATTTCAAATAATATCTTGATATATTATTTTTATAGTCATCCCTTCGTATTTGTCAAAGTGCAATTTTTTTGTTGTCACCAAAACCCATCCCCCCATCCTTGAAACTCAAAGAAATATTATAATATACCTTCATTATGGGAAATTGTACAACAATATACCAGATTACTAACATATACTATAATCTTCTTTTTTCAAGACATAATTGGAAACAATTTTGTTCAATCCACTTTACTTGCCAACACTTTAGTGTCTTCTAGAATCATCTTCAAGGATTAAATTAGAGTGTACTTTACTTTGCCAACATTTGGCATATACCATCTAGACCTGCTTTCAAGGATAAATTAGATCATACTTTTTTCCCAATGTTTTATCTATAGGCTCCTCTTTAAGAATAAATTAGATCATACTTTACTTTGTTGACATTTTGGGTGTAGAAACCTTGGTAATGTGGGTTGAACACATTTCTTTCCAATTACATGTCTTGAAGATGAACGCTTGTGGAAATAATATGAAAATAATATTGCTTTTCCAATATTTATAAGATCTAAATTGCAGTATTTGTGAGAGCCAAGATCAATTGGTCAAGTGATGTCACTTGGTTGAGTTGCAAAAGAATGCAATGCAAATGTAACTAGTTAGAAATGTGTTAAATCCTCAAAGAGTAGGATGTACATGTAGGATGATGAGTTTGAGTCACTGTAGAAGTGCTCAACTCAAGGTGGCAAAAATGCTCCACCAAGTGGCAAATAAGGAATGCCACACATGAGGTACCCATGTACAATGAAACTCTCCTAAAAATGGAGAAAGGTAGAAAACCATGTGGGAAAAAACTACCCTCCAAAATGGAAATGATAACAAGAAAATACAATAAAGAGAGATACTGAAGCCTCCCAAAAGTTGATGCTCAACTACTTCTTGTGATCTACTGGAAAGAACCTATGGATGCACTCGGTGAAGCACCTATGAATTCTAATGCAACAAGATATAGTGGAGGAGATAAATTGTTCATACTAGAAGTGGAAAAATGAATTTGTGAGTATGAATCCAATGGAGCAAAGTGTGAATATGTATAAACGTGAGAGAGTTGATCAAGCTCACCCATTGCAAAAATATCTCTACTTCGAGGGTCTCGAATTGTCATTGAAGTTGATGTAAATTCAACTATCTTCTCATATTTTGTAAGTTGATAAATGGAAAGAATGTTGTTTTCCAATTTAAGAACAAACAAGACATTAGGAACATTCTGATTGCATATCTCAACTATACCTTATCCACAAACACATATGAAAGTGTTATTAACTACTTGTATTTTGTTTAGATCAAAAGGATAAAAGGACATGTGCACTTCTGGATAAGGAGACATATGATATGATGCTCCTGAATCAAGAACTCATTTATCAATCTCTAAACTTATAATAGCCATTAGTACTTTTCTTTTAGATGTTGAACTAGATGATTCTTTGATGGAGATAGGAACCCCTTGTTGCTCAAGATGCTTAAGGTGGTATATATTTTTCTTCATACATTTGTCTTCATTATACCCAGTTTTCTTGTAGAAAGCACACTTCACTTTTTGTGCTTTACCAATTTTTATTTCGTTGTCCTTTTGTTTAGTTGCAACAAGAACTTGTGGCTTTGAATGTTGCATGGCACCCATTTGAATCAGTTTGTCTTGCTCCTTTGTGAGAGAAACAACAAAATCTGAGAGTGATGGCATATTGTAGAGTGCACCAAAACATTCTTTGTTGCATGAAAAGTAGAAACAAATACTAAATATTGAGGACCTAATTTTGAGAAGATACTTAGGACCAAGTGTTCATCTTGTTTTTCTATTCCACTTTGTTTGAGTTGAAACCTTAGCAAATTTAATTTACTAAAGAACTTTTGTATTGTGTTAATATCTTGTGGATTAAGACATTAATTCATTCTCGAATTGATGTCCCTTCATGACATCTTGCCTACCAAACAAATTTTCTAATGTTGTCCATGCATCATTAGGTGTTGTGGTAGAATCAATGTGAAAGAGAAGGTCAAAAGAAATGAATGTACACAATGTTCCATAGGCTTCATCATTTCAATTTTGCCATTTTCATTTTTTAGTTGCTCATGTAGGTTCAAATTCCAAACCCATAGAGACACAATGCAATCCTAGTTTATCGAGCTTTATCTCCATTGATTGCTTCCATTCATAGAAGTTAAATGGAGTTAGGGTTATGTCCATATTGCAAAATAACACACAAGACAACCCCCCTTGATTATGATTTTGACTCACCCTAAATTTCAGAACTTTATATGTTTTAGTGCATATAAAAAATTTGAAGTAACGAATAATGACACTATATAATTGAGTGTGATATTGTTTTTCAATGAAATGGGCAAGTGATATTCACTTTTACAAAAGCATTATTCAATGTGAGTAGCTAATCAAATGATACAATAATCATATGTGCTTAATTTTCCACTAGAAACTAAAAGTTTGCCTTTTACAAGAGGAGACAAAAAATTGTGTTTAACAATACAACTTTTACATCATCTCGATGCTACACTAGTTTGTCTGAGAAAGAACACTCTGATGACTATTCACAATTGATTTTTTAACTTACCATTCAAAATGAAAAAAAACCCTTGTAGGTGCTTGATGGTTAAAATGACAAGTTAGCATAAAACACAAGTTGAAATAGTAACATTTAAAACTGGCAGCTATTAAACCGCTAGTGGTTAGTACTTGTAATGTACCAAAACTGTAATACAGTGTATCATGTATACAGACCTATCATTGTCAATTACAAATTGAACACAAACTCTTGCTATTTAAGTGAGATTCCAAGTCAAGAGGCCGCGTGGAGAGTCGTGGACATGTTTGGCGCCTCGTGGAAGCAACACCAATGTTTTTATTCACAAATAATTGCAAGTAAATACCGATTCAAACATTGGCAAGTGCAACACAATGAGGCCCAGTCAAGAGGCATGGAATCGGGCGATGAAAGGCAAAGTTGGTAAAAGGCTATTACTGGAATTGTGCCAATCAAACAACCTTATACCTTGTTGTTTCTTCCTTCTTGCACGGCCTTTGCTAACTTCCTTGCTGCATGTCAAGGATCGCACACCAATGGTAAGGTCGCCTTGTGATGCAGATGGAAACTTCATATACAACGACGTAAATGCAAGCAACTAATGCCACAAACAATGGGATTTGGAGGCCTGCAACAGAGATTTATTGCCAACAAAAAGAAATGCCTTTGTATTTGATCGAACCACCTATGTGGGAAGAGGCCGTAGAGAGGGGCAACTATTCCTTAACATATGGCGCGGCTAGGGAGAATGGTGGTCGACAGACAAAATGGTACAATGAGTAACTTTAAAAAAACTCCATATACTGTCTGATCGCCACACCAAGGTTGAGGCCTCCTCACATATCCTCTTCTATCGAAAATTGGCCGATGAGAATGTTGGAAGGCGTTGGAGATGGCAGATAGGGCCGCATAGAATATGATGCTGCTTCCAGTGGAATAGTAATTGTTGCATTGGAGTTGTTGAAACCCTTGCCAGTAGATATGTTTGGCGCGTAATGTAGGAATACTAAGGATCACTAAGGGTAGGGAGGGGTGAATCACTGATCCAATAAATCAATCACATAAACTTAATTTTCCAAAACTTTAGATGTTATATTTCATGAGAAAACATAAAGGTGTGCAAGTCACAACATCACATGTGAATCACAAAACAACACAACACCAAGGGAAGATGAGACAAAGTATTTATGAGTGGAAAAAGTTTAAAAGGGTGAAAAAATCACTCTCAATAAAAGCTTTATTAGGCCATACTAGCCAACACCTTGCTGTCTACAAATTGTGTCTCACTAACAACACAAGCCTCACTGACTAGGATCTCACTGATCACATACAAGCCTAACTGGCCATCTCACAATATGTCTCACTAACACCTACCTTACTGGCAAAACAAAGCTGATAGGAGCACCCACTCCTTATCACTCCAACTCCAAGGTCTCACCGACCCTTGCCTCGCTAGCAAAACAAAGCTGATAGGAGCACCCACTCCTTATCACTCCAACTCCAAGGTCTCTCTAACCACTGCCTCACTGGGAAAACAAAGCTGATAGGAGCACCCACTCCTTATCACTCCAACTCCAAGGTCTCACTAACCAATCTCCATGGTCTTACTGACCAACCTCCAATCTGAATACAGGAAAAAAATAGATTACAGAGGGTTTCTCTGTTTCACTTCAAACCACTGCTCAAGCAAAAAATTCATCAAAGTTTTCTTTCCCTTATCTCAACATTTTAGCATCATTCTGACAAAACAAACAACTTTGTGACTACAAAACATATCATCATGCTTTGATATATCTTCATACTCACCTTTCACAAACCTGTCTTCATACAAACTTCAATAGTTGTCTTCAAGTACAGATCAAATATTAGAGCATTAACTTGATATCATATTCTCTTCATCAATGATATTCATAATCTGATAAAAAAAATCATATACATATACTTTGCCTGTCATCATATTTAATAAAAAATATACTTCTCAAAAACCAACATCACACATTCAAAAACTTCAAATCTCTAGAGCTCATTTAGATCAATCCAATCTGCACAAAAACCATACTCCATGATTTCAACCATGCAAAGATATCATTTAGAACCCTAATTACCTGCTATGTCAATATTCTTCTTTTATCTTTTCTTTATAAAGACCTCATCTTGACTTTGTAGAAGAAACACCTTGTGATCATCAATTTAGAATATTGCACATACTTTATTTCACATGAATTACATCTGTTCATATTCAGTCAAAGCTCCTATTCTCCTTCATTCACATGTAGACACCACCATCTCACCCTTCATCAATCATCTGCTTTTCTCAATAATACAAACATAGGATATTGTCTTCTTTTCATAGCAGTCATAATCAATCACCATTATTTTTTATTCTTAAACCCTACACTCAATATCTTCAACTTCAAAAATTTGTATGTCTCTTCATCTTATCTCGATACAAAGGATATTCACTTGCAAAAAGCAAAAGAAATCCTACAAAAATTAGCGCCAACTGTAAACAAACAGAGACTCTTCACATTCATTTAGAAACAAACCAAAAAACAATCTTGTGACGTTCAAACTCTTGTCAAAGTCAAGCTTGGAAGGTAACTGTTCTTTGTTTTTCAATGAGAACCCTTGGATCTTCAACACCCACCAGATGGTATTTAAAAGAGGGATGTTAATCTTCCTTTAAAAAGCAACGAACAATGCGTGTTGACTGACTAGACTGGTTGACTAAGGAGAAGGGCTGGTTTAAGAATGTTTAAAAACCCTTGATCACACAACTTAAGATACCTTTAACTTGTTGTAGCAAGTCACCTTCCAAAAATAACAAAAAAGAAGTTACTATAGACTTTGCACATTCAAACTCCATTTAGGGTTTTAATAAACTAAAGGGTTAATGAACAAATAAACCCTTGACACTCAATAGCGTGCTCTTGATCAACAAGTTAAACTTTCACCTGAAATTTTCTTGACCATATGCCCTTGATGCAAAAAGTTGTGCCATTGATATAAGCATTGATATGCTTAGGGTTTTAAGCCTTTGAAGCCTTAGAACTCTTAGGGTTTTGAATTAAAGTATATGAATGTAAATCTCAGCATAATAAAAAAACTAGACCTTAGAAACTGTCAGCAAGCTTCCAATATAAACATCAAGTGAACCCCTTCCAATGACAACTTTGTGAGATAAACAATATCAATTTCCAACTTTTTCAAGAACAATGAATACAAATAGACCATGAACACTACCAACAAGTTTCCACCACTAAGAAACAACACTGTGAACATCAATCCACTGAAATGACCAAATGCAAGGTGATCAAGTTTCAACCTTCTGTGTACACAATCTGCAATGGTTAAAGACTATCAAGACTCTATGACAAGCAATGTCTTCCTCTTATATGAACACATGACACATAAATATGTCATGAACTCTATGAACTCCTAAAACATGAAGCAACAACTCTTTTGAACCAGGAAGCAACAAATGAAGCAAGTGAACTCTGCAGTATGATGCATGAAGATCATGACAACCATTGCAACCTTTAACTTGACATAATAAATACAATTCTTAGATGAGGATCCTATCAACACTTCCACTCAACAAACACCATCTATAATGACATGATGATCAACTCCTTAACTCCTGAAGCGCAAGCATGAAGCATCCATGAAGAACTTATCAATGGTAAACACATCAACACCTAAATGGATGCCTCCTCTATGGTCTGAATTTGTTTCTTATGCCTCGCGGTTCCTCAAAACAACAAGTTGACCTCTACATCAGATCGATCAATTTGAGAATTGGCCTCAATAACATATCTTGATAAACCTTGAAACTCCAAGCAGAACCTGTGCAATTCTCCACTAACATGCAACAACAAAACTAACACAAAAAAACTAACCATTAACTATTCATATTACCAAACCAACACTTTGAACCAAAAAATCTCTCACACCATGTGAGAGCCAATATCAACTAGTCAAGTGATGACACTTGGTTGAGCTGAAAAAAGAATACAATACAAATGTAATTGATTAGAATTGTGTTAACTCTTCAGAGTGTTCAACTCAAGGTGGCAACAATGTTCCATCAAGTGGAAAATGAGAAATGCCACACATCCCTGAAGAGTTCAACTACCTCTTCAAGTGATACATTGCCACATAAGGTGGCTTAATACATAAAGAGTAATAAATAATTAAATATTAATTATTTTACTCTAACATTATTGACATTGATCAACATACAATATTTTGATATCCATTAGACAAGGAGACATGTATACAATCAACTTTGGAAGACATTAGCAAAAGGTAGCAATGCGAATATAAATTTTTGTTAAGGCCTCTTTAATGTATTTTTTTTGGAATTAAAATATACCTTAGTCATATGGAACTTCATAGCACTCTCTAACTCTCTTCATGTGGAAATGTGTATACATTGGGTGTTTATGAATTCTCAAAATAAGGAAATGTTATGTTCACTTTCCCATGCATAGGGGAGAGCATTAACAATATTCAAGAACCAATTTGATTTTTGTTGGAATTAAAGAATGCAATAAATTATATTATATTGTGATTAAAGTAGAGGCTGATTCAAATTTTTGGATTTCATGTTGATATGGATGGTTGAGTCATTGACCTTAATTTAAAGGAAAAACTAAACAATTTAGTATAATGCAAATAAAATATCTTGAAACTAAACAAAAAGTCTTGCTATATTACAACATTCTAGGATGATAATCAAGAAAGTGGTAAATTTGGCTACAAATTGGAATAGTGTTACACATTGTTAATTAGTGTTTATTTGAGTTCAAGGACATGGTTTTGAGGATGGTTGAGGAAAAAAGATTAAAATTCTATTAGATGCTATAGACTTGATAGAACTCTTACAAGGAATCCAACACCTTTGTTTATGATCCTAGGCCTTAGATCATGAAGTGATGAAGGACAAATATGATGTAACCTGTATTCCTTTTTTAATATTTTTATTTCTATATATTTTATAGTACGACTATCCACACAAGAAAAATTAAATATCATGACTCATTATTACCCATTCATTACAAACAATTCAAATTTGAAGTTGAATCAAATCTTTGTTGGTAGAATATGGCACCAACACTCCTATGAGCACACTTAATGCCTTTGTTTTCTTTGCATGTAAACTAAACACCTCTAATCCAAAATTGTCCTATGTGGATTTAGTCCTTATACTACTATAGGTTTTTTACTTGTAATGGTAAGGTAGGCCTTTTGCTCTTGGATTTATGGTCCAATTTACCTTTTTTTTTAAAATGCTTCATCAAGTTGAGAGCAATAATATGCACATGTACTAACCATTGATAAAATCATGAAGTCATACTAATTTTTCACCAAGTCATTCACCGAGCAAGACTACATTTATAATTAGGTCCCTTAATTACAAAATCATAGATCTCATAGTTTGTCATGTTTTCATAGAGACGACCACCCAAACTTAGGTTACAAGTCTTTGAATTTTTTAAGGATGCATTAACATTCCCATAATGCATTTAATACTATAGTACACACCTAAGAATAATATACTTGAAAAATATAATCACCCCTAATCTTATGTTAGATTTTTTCTTAAAAAAAGTGTTTTCAATCTTCATAGAATAAATTGTTGGGAATTTCCAAACAAACCCATGATGGTTGAGAGGCTTTGAGGACCCTAGGATGTCCCTTGGCTATTTATTTTTATGGGGACAACCTTGAGATTGCACTTGTAATTTAGGGGACATCTTGCGGACTCCTTGTTGGGGAACTAGAATGACATTAAATTATTGGGGATACACCATCCAAGTACACTACTTTTTGTTAGCATTTTGTCTCTTGTAAGACAACACAAAATGGAATAGTGTACGAGCTAAAACCTCTCTTCAAAATTTAAGGAAAAGCTACTTGAGATCTAAACTAAACCTAAAAATTAAAACTAAGTTAAGTTGACCCTAGACTAAAAATATATGACTACCCTTTTCCTTTGTTGTCCTAATTGTTCCATCTGATAAAAACTATCACACAACCCCAAACCCTAGGTGGTTGGAAGCCTTGCTAATATTCCTCTTTAAAGGGTTGAAACTTTCATTCCTTCTAGTCTTAAACTAGTGCATTATACCTTCATGAGGTCTAAAACATACTAAAAATCATTACTACTGTGTGCTTGGGCAAACATGGTCGATTGAAATAGGCTAAAAAATAGCCTAGGAATAAATTGACATAGTTGCTAAAGTTTATTAGATTATTAGACACTTATTTCATGTATATGTGTCACTTGAAACTATCTTGTTAGAACTTTGGAGTGACACTTCTAACTTTCAAAACATGACAATGAATTTTCAAGTGGCTAAGCCACTACAAATTTGCACCGAGCTTGTTATCAACAACTTAATTTAAGGGCATAAAGTTATGGTGTTTATGTTACTTTTTGAACTTGGGTCGAAGATTTGAGTGGCTTAATCACCTTGGGTGTGCACTACTAATGCTTGATCCATTGTTTTAAGACAAGGATAAATATACTGGTGACCCTGCCCGCCCTTTTTGTCTTTGGTGGACCTTTCCTCTACTTGATCCAAATTTAAATAACCCGAGTAGAAGAATTGATCAAGTAAACCACTTTTCTTTTATCTTGGTGGAGAATTTTGATGGTTAGAGCACCTTGAGTGTGTACCTCATTTACTTTGGCCATGCCTTTGAAAATCTAGGGGGGTGTTTTACATGGTTTTTTTAGTGCAACTATATGCCAAAGGCATATTAACCATTTTTCTAGACTAGGACAAAAACTTACTAGCTTAGCAACTTTAGGAATGTGCTTATGACACTTTGGCTACTATTTTGATTTAGGTGGGGTCTTCATCCTCTCATGTCATTTTCCATTAACTTGACTTCTATATGAAACTTTCACACCTATTCCAAGGAAAAATTCTTGCTCACTTGACGTAAATGGATTTCTGGTGTGTATTTTCCATGCAAAAAGTGTCCCTATATGGTGAGTGTCAAATTTGGAAAATAATATCAGTGTCCACATTATAGTGGAAATTTGATTGGCTTATGTTATGTGTCTTCTAATTTTTCTCTACACTTTGTTTTACTACTCACCATTGACTTCATTTCCCTATCCACTTGCTCCTAGAATGTTTCCTTGTTATTTTAATCCACCAACCTATTTCTTGTCATTACTCATTAAATGAATTAGGTAAATAACATCAAGATTTAAAAAATGTAAATAAATAATTTTTTTTGAGTAAAAGCAAGAAGTTAGGTCCACATATAGTGGAAGTTTCGAGCAAAAAAATATTTGGATAGGAACGAGGACCCAAGCCTAAAATTAGAACCCATAACTGTTACGATTTAGGATCTCATCCTAAACAGGTGCCCATTTCGTAATTTTTTTTTTAAAAATGACGGTGGTCTCATTTTATCCCAACAACAATGATTGAAAAGTGACATGAAATAACGATTACCTTCTTTTTAACCTCCTGCCACCTCTCACCAAGATTTTTCTAAAAATAGAATGGGTAGTTGTTCCTAATTTATCTGTTATTTTTCGTTCGTAAAATAGAATGGTGTCCATTTTAAAGCAAGTACCTATTTAAAATAAAATAAAATTCCAACCCACATTTTTACTTAGTTTTTTGCTTGGGAAAGGCATGGTAACTTGATCCTTAGCCTTGGACCTGCAAGTACAAGGTCATGACAATGCCAAGAGAAAAAAACTTTGGAAATTTGGCTGATAACTTTTATTTCAATTTTTTTATGAAATTAAAACCCATTATATATGAAGATGTATGGTTTTCAAACATATATAAATTTTTTTATGATTGGATTTTTTTATTTTTTAATTAATTTATGAGGAAACTGGTCCATAAACTTGAAATGTTAGGTTTTCATATTTTTTTTAATAAAAGGGGTAAAAACTTTATTGAAATCAAGAAATTAACAATACATAAGGAATAGGGAACCCGTAGATTCCCACGAAGGAAAACACTAGAACCCCCATCCAAAACAAAAACCACCCTCCATACAACCACCAACATCTTATCCCTCCATATCATCAGCAATGACCCTCTCTAAATCTTGACAATAATCAGGGGATAATTGTCCCCACCCCTCAAACTTCCAATCATCCACATGCTCTAAAGCCCACCTAGCCAAATAGTCAACAACCCTATTCCATTCTCACAGAATGTGAGCAAAATACACTACTTCCAACATAGAGCACCTTTGGAAAATCTGTCAAACCACCAACACAATCTACCAATTAACCTCAACCACCTTTTGCTCATGCAACATATTAACAATAATCTGTGAGTCAGATTCACAGATAATCCTACGCCTTGAACCCAAGGCACAAGCTCACTCAATAGCCCAGAGAATTGCTAGCCCCTCCATAAAGTTGTTAGAATGCCGCCCCTTATGAATGGAGAAAAAGAAAATAACTGAACCAGAACAGTCTCTTCCCTCTCCACCAATCCCAGCAGGCCCAAGATTACCCCTAGAGGACCCACTTGTATTAATCTTCAAAAAATCTGTCAAAGGAGGCAACCATCTTCTAACCCTTTGAACCTTATTTTTAGCCCTCCTACCTCTTTTGACACAAGCAAAGACCAGATTCAACCCCTGTAAACCCAATCTATTCACAATCTCATCATCACTTCTTTCTAATGGAAAAGCCACTTCACATTTGGCTTCCACCGTCTCTTGGATCATACCAACAATTATATGACAAACCTGTTGAACCATCAACCTATCCCTGTGAAAAATCCGAAGATTCCTTTCTAACCAATTTTTCCAAAGGATGGACGTAGGACCAATGAACCACACAATTTGGAGGAAAGAGGCCCAGGAAGGGGGTCTTCCCAAACTGCTCCAAAACTCAACAAGGGAAGAAGCATGAGCATAGGGATGTTTCCAAACACCCCACCACCAATGCTAGAGTAGCATAGAATAAAGACAACAAAAAAACCAATGGGAAGAATCCTCCTCACTGCAGTCACACAAAACACAAATAGAGGGACCCTAGAATCCCTGCTTCCGAAGATTATCCCAAGTCAAACATCTATTCCAAGCTAAAGTCCACACAAAACAATTATGCTTTGGCCATGAAAACTTGTTCCACACATGTTTCCACCAAGGGGCCTCCATCCCCCCAAACGTATGAGACAACTCCTAATATCCACTAGCCACAATGAAAGCCCCCTTAGGATTCGAGCTCCAAGCCAAAATATCCTTATCCCTAAGAGAACTGCATTATCTACTAGCCAAAATATTTTGAAGATCAACACAATCCTCCTCTAACCCGATAACAAGCCAATCACAAGGATCCTTCCACCTAGACACCTCCATATGCCTACATGGATAAAAATTCTTAAAATCATTCACCCTTGACCAACTAGCCTCCAAGAAGCATTGTCAAAGATTCATCAAATTAAGATATTGATGCAAAATGGAGGAAAATCCATCCCAAGAATCAAACCAAAAGAGAGCCTTAGTCCCCCTATTACATATCTAGAACAAACCCTCCTTGACCAATGTAGCCCCTTTCTTAAGTGTTCCCCAAATCACAGAACCTTTCCCCACTAGAGGATACTTGGGAAGCTCCTTCAAAACCCCCGAAAGGTACTTGTGAGATAAAATCTTGGCCCATATATGATCTTGCTCCACACACCACCTCCAGCAAAGCTTAGTAGCCAATGCCAGTCCAAACCAAGTCGACTGCCGCAATCCAAGACCCCCAAAATGCCTCAGGCTACACACAATATCCCACTTTACCATGCTCCACTTGGAAGAGCACAAGCTACCTGCCCATAAAAATTGTCTCGCTAGAGAATCCAAATCCTTCACGAACCCAATTGGAGCCACTTGTAGTATGCACCTATAAATAGGAAGATCTTGAAACACATGCTTTAGTAACTGAAAATGGCCAACAAAGGATAACCATCGATGAGTCCAATGATTAACCTTTGCATGAAACTTGTCCAAAATATTTTGCCATGATTCCCTGGGAATTCTACCAACCAAGATAGGAATGCCAAGATAAGTTAAAGGAAGAGAACCAATCTGAAACCTCAAGATACGAGCAATCCTTTGTTGAATAGGCCTCGAAGTATTGAAGAAGAAAATGGAAGATTTATCTTCATTAATCTTTTGACCAGAAGCAACAAGATAGATATCCAATGCCTTGTGCAAATTCATAACTTATTTGATCTTAGCCATACCCATCAAGGCAATATCATCCACAAATTGCAGGTGAAATTGAGGAGGCAAACCATTCCCCCACCCCCATTACTGGATAAAACCTAACTCCACTTTACGTTTCACCAATCTCCCTAGGCCTTCAACAAGAAGGATAAATAAATAAGGAGAGAGAGGATCCCCTTAACGAAGGCCTCTAGAAGCACTAAAAAGAGAAGAAGGCTCACCATTTATCAACACAGATAAAGAAGTGGAAGTAACACAACACATAACCCACTGGACCCACTCCTCAACAAAACCAAAAGCAATAAGAATTTTTTGCAAGAAGGACCACTCCACTCTATCATAGGCCTTTGCCATATCTAGCTTGATGAACATAGCCTTTTCTTTCAAGGATACCATAGAATGAATAGTTTTAGTAGCAATGACCACCCCATCTAGAATTTTTTGATCCTCCACAAAACTGATATGTTCCTCAAAGATAATCCCTGTAAGCCATCACTTCATCCTTTCAACAATCAGCTTGAAAATGATTTTATACACCACATTACAAAGGGAGATGGGTCAAAATTGACTCAGATGATCCACCCCCTCACATTTGGGAATGAGAGCAAGGAATGTAGCGTTCAAAGCCCTCAACTTCTGCTTATTCCTTTGAGACTCATGAACCACCTCCAAAAGATCCAGCTTGATGATATCCCAAAATTCTTGATAAAATTCAACCAGAAAGCCATTAGGGCCCAAGGCTTTCCCTTTCTTCATCTGGAAAATAGTAGCCTCCAATCCCTCCAATGAGATGTTGCCCAAAAGATGCTCATTCACTCCCTAGTAACCAAAGAGGGGATACAAGATAAAACATGATTTTCCTCTACCAAACCATCCTAAGAATCTTCTCAAAATAAAGAAGCAAAGAACTACAAAGCTTCTCTAGACATATCCTACAAAGAAGATAAATTCTCACCCTTGTCATTCACAAGAATAGGAATAGAACTACCATGTCTCCTAGCCTTCACCGAGTTGAAGAATAATTTGTCTCCTTCTTGTAACCACTCAACTCGAGCCTTTTATTTCCAATAAATTTTCTCATGCAACTCACACTCTTCCAAAGCTCTCAAATCCCATGCCTCCTCCTTGAGTAAATCCTTAGAAAGAAAAAACTCCCTTATCTCTCAAGTGATGACATCCAAGTCAGCTTGGGCAACAACCTAAGCATGAAAAACATTTCCAAAGCACTACCTATTCCACCTTTTGAGTTGATATTTTACATACTGCAACAGTTTGGAAAAAGAATACATAGCAGTGCCATAAGCTGGTCTTCCCCTCTGCCACCATTCAACCACTTGCTCTTGCAAAGAAGAATCTCTTAGCCACATAAGATGGAACTTGAAAGAGGGGGGCCGAGCAACCCATGCCGAAGTAGCAGATAAATTAATAGGCTAGTGATCTAAGCCCCTCTAGTCTAAAATCTCAAAGCAAGTAGATCACAATCCTCCAACCCAGAAACATGAAACTAAGAAACGATCAAGTCTCTCGGTAATACAATTCTCTCTCATTCTCCTATTGTTCCAAGTAAACTGACCATTACGAGGCTTAATGCCAATCAAATTCAATGCAAATATGTTATCTCGAAGAAGGAAAGAAAAGGGCTCCAATATCACAATACCGCCCTTCTTCTCATCCAACTCAATAATGGCATTGAAATCACCCGCAATAATCCAAGGGAAAAAGGAGCAATGCTTCAAATGAAATTAATATGAGACCACAATATCTGCTTACTAGGAAAATAAGTAGGCACATAGATGTTTGAAAGAAGAATAGTTTCCCCTGACTCCAGAATTGAAGCAACCACATAGATGGAAGACTCGGAGGACATCCACCAAAGAGGACGAATCTTCAATGGGTTCCATAGGCAAGCCACACCCCTAGCATTCCCATAAGCCCCAATACACTAGCAATAACCTCGCTCCCACAACTTAGGTAACAAACCAACCATACCTTCAACAGTTAACTTAGTCTCCTATAAAAAAAGAATATCAGGAGAATGAGTTCTCACCAAATCACAAACAAATTTTTGTCGAGGGCCATTGTTCAAGCCCCTTACATTCCAAGAGAGGACAATCATTTTGGAGGGTTAGAAAAATGGGAATCTAGGGTCTTAACAGATCCTGACTCCACCAAAGTCTCCCCCATCATCTTTATTTTTTTCATATCTTTCTCCCAACTTTAGAAGACTTCTCAACAACCCCTTTATTTTGGTCTTTTTGAAGAATTCCCAATGAAGGAGAAGCCTTGCTACCTTTTACTGAATTAGATCCCACTTTCACCAATGGAGTAGAGATCTCACCCTCCCCCATCTTTGTATCCACAAGAGTCTTAGACCTCCCATGAACCACCAAGATCTGAACTATTTCCATTTTCACAACCCTAGTCTCATGAGAAGTCTGGTTGTAGTTAGGAATAATTCCTTCCTGAACCCCTTCTAAAACACCCTGATCCATAAACATCATTCCCAGATTCACCTCCTACTGACTAAGATCATCCAAGACCTCAAATATATTGAAGGTATCTCCTTCCTGACACTCCTTAAGAGTCATCTTTTGACCCCAATTTTTATTCTGAGCCTTAACAAGAATACAACCCTCTGTGCCAAAAGCCTCACCAGGAACGGGGTCCTTGCCTTTTTCCACCTTAGGAGGATTGTGAGGAGGTTGAGAAATCTGAGACACAAAAGATTTAGACTTTGAACATCTCCCCTGTAGATGGCCATATTCATGATAGAGACAGAAACAAAAGGGCAATGCATCATAATCCAGTTGTTGTACCCAAGAACATGCACCCGCACGAATTTCCAAAGAATCTAGAAGAGGATTATTTAAATCCATTTCAACACAAATATGAGCAAAAGTCATTACCTTTCTATCTTGAGTTTTCTGAGAAGGATCCACTAGTTTCCCTAGCAATGAAGCAACTTGATGCAAGATGTCATTTTTATAATATTCAAATGGAAATCTAGGGAGACAAACCCACAGCAAAACCCGATTTGAAAGTGCCTCTAAAGGATCAAAACCTGTATGTCAGGGTTTAATAAATAAACCAATTTGGTTATGAAAATAAGGCTCACCTTTGAAAACACTCTATTGTGATCTACCATGCAATTAAATGTCACCATGAAGTAACTGTTTGCTAACAACATTATTTCCATCTCACCCTCCGGGGACCAAGTACATTGATCCCATGACTCCAAAAATTGAAATGAAACCCTCATTCCCAAAAATTTGCAGGGCAAAGCATGCTTTGAATAATATTCAATATCCTTCACAATCAAATCTAGTTGAATCATTAGTACCAGCCTATCTTTGCTTCGTTCTAGGCACCCATTAACTTTTGGGATACAAGGACCCCCAACCAGAGTGAATCCTCCATTCCCTGAATCATTAGAGAACAAGTTATTATTGAAAACCTTCATTGAAAGAGAAGGAGATTTCATTCCCAAGGAAGATCGAAAATCCATAGTAGTATTGGCCCCTAAAGCTTCCCCTTGATCCATCACCAGCGAGGAGATAGGGCAAAACCCTCAAAGAAGAAAGCTCTGAGTAAAGCCCAAAGCAACTGAAAATGAAAGCAAACCAAGAATAATAAAAACACCCCCCTGCACACATAAAAAAACCCCACCCAACATACCGAATCACCCACCACTGATTAGGAAACAAGGTTACACCTGCTGCAAGAAACAATGACATGCAATGGGAAAGCAAGGAATGCAGTCGAAACCTCACAGGTCGTAGGCTTCCATGCTGGCATAGAATGCAACTCCTCCTATTGCCATCTCCAAGCTCTGTTAAGTTTTCATATTTTTTAAAAGCTTTTAATTTTTCAATTTTCTTGTAAAAATATATATACGACATTAATCTACAAAAAAATATTTATGCAATGAAAAAACTCAAAAAATGATTAGTTTAGCTCAAATTATGGTGGTTGTACATGAGGGGTTTTCAAAAACAACAAATAGGGCCAATAAAATTAATTAAAAAATATATTTAGAAAAAAATTATAAAAAAAAAATTCTCATCAATCTTTAGTATAATACACATCCTTCCTCAAAATTAATTATAAAAATAATTTTCTTTAGGTCAAATTATGGTGGTCGTACATGTGCATGGTATGGTCCTAAAAAAGTGACTTTTTAAAAGTGTTTTTTATAAATGTCTATTAAACATTAATTTGTATCATATATGTATTAAAATAAATTACATATTTTAAAACTAGACTCAAAATACTACATTTCATATTACTAGACTTTTTTAAGACCTTATATTGTAAGTGCTTCAAATTTTTAGTCCAATTGTGACAAATTTTGAAAATCAAGAAAAAAAATCCGCTTTTTGTGAACCCAACTTCTTACACCCACCCTTTAATTTATTGGACACAACAAAAAAAAAAACCTTTCTTAGAACAGTATTTTTTCCTAAAAATTTAGGAGTGCAATTATTGAACACAAAGATGTGCTGAGAGGGGGGGTGAATCAGCATATATTAAAACTTAACTAATTCCATTTGCAAATTAACAATGCATTACATTAACTAAAAGGAAAAAAAGAGAACACATGCATCACATAGAGACACTAGGATTTCACATAGAAAACCCAATGAGGAAAAAACCACAGTGAGGATTAACTCACAATATATGTAGCTCACTACTAACAAAAAATTACAATGTTTGAGGCTCATTTCCTATGGACTTGTAGACTAAGGTATATTGTCTTAGAGAAAGATACAATTGACCTGATGAGACTCACTGCCTTAGAGCAAGATACATGAATTTTTAGAGTAAGAAAATGATTATGAACTACTTTGAAGAAGCATCCAACACATGTTGACGATGCAGTCACTATTTTGCACAATCATCCCTTTGCACTGATTTCAGACACTTCATATTTTTCATTCTTCTCTTTCATTGTACACTTGCAATCATCATGATCACAAATGAATTTGATCTTCTATATATCCTCTGCAATAACACAAAATTCCAATTAAGTCGGCTCCAAGATGACTGTTGGAAGAAACAATTGATATTGTAAGGGTCGACTCCAAAACTCATCCAAAATAAAAGAGATTTAGTTGTGGATCATCATATTTTATGTCGAGGCCCAAACACATTCTTCAGAACAAGATTAATTGATCAAGATCAACTGCAAAGAATGAAGCAAGTCATGTCGATCCAAGTAGTATCAATACCATCAACATTGTCCCTGTTTCAATTCACATAGCCAGGGAGGTACCAAAATCATTATGTGAAATGTGATGTAGGAATTGTAGGTCATGCAAAATATACTTGATTATAGAGAATTGAATGGTGCCACTAAGAAGGACCACCTTCCACTACTATTTATTGACCAAGTACTTGATTCACTAGTAGGGAAAAAGTACTTCTCTTTTCTAGATGGATTCAGTGTCTATAACCAAATTAAGATAGCTCTAGAGGATTAGGATAAGATAAATTTCACATGCCCTTGGGGCACATATGCTTATTATGTCTTACCATTTGGGCTATGTAATGCTCCAACCACTTTCCAAAGGGTGGTGTTGAGTATCTTCTCAGATTTTGCACATGGTTCCATGGAAGTCTACATAGATTATTTCAAAACTTATTGGGATACATATGATAAAGCACTTGGTAACTTGGAGAATGCCCTAAAAAGGTGTCAAGAAAACAATTTATCACTGAGTCATGAAAAATGTTTCATGATGATGAAAGAAGGAATTGTACTAGGACATTTTGTGTCAAAATATGGAATTCAAGTTGATCCCAATAAAATTGAAGTAATCTCAACGCTGCCTATGCCTCAAAAACAAAAATATGTTAGAAGTTTTCTAGGACATGTTGGGTATTATAGAATATTCATTCAAGACTTTAGCAAACTTGCAGCCCCACTATTTTTTTTACTCACAAAAGATGTAGAATTTGAGTGTATAGTTGTTTGTCAACATTGTTTTGAAGCACTCAAGGTAGCATTAACCAAATAGCTTATCTTGAGAGGACCCAATTGGACCTTACCTTTCCAAATCCATACAAGTGCTTCTAACTTTGCTATAGGGGTAGTTCTTAGATAGAAGGAAGGCAACAAAGAGTATGTCATATATTATATCAACAAGAATCTACAAGGGGTAGAACTCAATTATACAATGATAGAGAAAGAGATGTTGGTAGTTGTTTATGCAATAAATAAGTTCAAACACTACATCACAATATATCTTGTGTCCATACACACTAATCACATAGTAATAAGGTATTTAATGAATAAATCGATGGGCGGTGGCAGGCTTGCCAGATGGTTGTTATTACTCCAAGAATTTGACATCACCATAGTGGATAAGCCAAGTAAATAAAATGTAGTGGAAAATTTTCTATCCAAGCTACCAAATCAATCAACAAAAGATGTTGATGATTCCTTCCTAGATGAGCATTTATTTTCTCTATCTTTATATACACCTTGTTTTGTTAATATTTCCAACTATCTAGTAGCAAGGCAAACACCACCTCATTTCTCACCTAGAGAAAAGAGAGAATTGGTTTGCAAATTTTTTCCCTACTCATGGATAGCTGGTTACTTATACTACACATGCCTGGATAATATAATGAGAAGATGTATTAGAGAAGATGAGGTCTATTATATCCTTAGAGCGTGCCATGATGAACCCTGTGGGGAAGATTTTGCAAGAAAAAGGACATCACTAAAGATTCTCAAGACTGGATATTATTGGCCAACTCTTCATAAGGATGCAACAAAGTACAGTAGGAGCTATAATAGGTGTCAAAGAATGGGAAGTCCAACAAAGACAAATGAAATTTCATTGCATCCACAATTGGCAATAGAGCCATTTGATAAATGGGGGTTAGAGTCCATTGGCCCCATCTCACCAACATCGAACAATAAGGAGTATATACTGGTATGCACAAATTATCTTACAAAGTGGGTAGAAGTTAAGGCTTTGGAGTTTGCAAGAGATGGGAATGTGGAAAAATTTCTATATGAAGACATATTCACAAGGTATGGAGTGCCAAGAGAAATTTTCACAGACCAAGGTCCCCAATTTACATCAGGGTTGATCACCAAATTGGTTAAAGAGTATGAGATTAGACACAAAAATTCCAAACTCTATCACCCTCAAGCCAATGGGTAGGTAGAAGTGACAAATAGGAAAATTGAGAACATCTTGACCAAGACAATACAAATTCATAGGAAGGGTTGGACAACCAGATTGCTAGAAGTAGTTTGGGCCTATAGAACAACTTGGAAAACTACTACATGGTTTACACCATATGATTTGGCATATGGAAATAAAGTAGTTCTTCCTATAGAATTTGAGTACAAAACATTGAGGACAATAGTAGCATTGGGTATGGACTTGACAACAACACAAAATGAGAGATTACATAATTTGAATGCACTTGATGAAATCAGAATGGAAGCTATTCACCACACTAAAGTTATTCAAAACCAAAGAACTAAATGGCATGATCAATTTATCGAAGAAAAAGAATTCAGTGTGGGAGATTGGGCTTTTCTTTATGACTCTAGATACAAGGGTTACAAGGAAAAGTTACAAACAAGGTGGCTTGGTCCATATGAGATACAAAAAGTATTCCCAAATTGGGTGGTCCAATTGCAAAAAATTGATGAAGTAAGATTCTCATTACTGGTTAATGGACATAGGCTTAAGCTTTACAAGAAGCCAATACAAAAGGAAGAATTCCTTCTTTATTAATTCATAAGTATGGACCTCAAAATGATAATGAATCTGACATGGAGAATGAACCTAATCACAAAGTTTCAGCATCAAACATTACAAGTTCCACAACCGTATTAGTCGGTGATCTACACAACTCACCCACTGATATTTCACAAGAATAATCTCACACACAAAATTCACATGCACACACTGCACAGGTGACAACAATAACCCATTCATTTTTTTTCTTTGATAGTCAAAGCAACAGGGACTTGTAGGTTCACGCCTAAAAGCGACAAGCTTCAAAAAGGGACCTGTTACTGAAGGCACCCATAGCAATTACTTGTTAATCATTTCAAAAATTCCCATCGAATTAATTGCATATCTATACTTTCCACTACCATTTTCTGCACATGCAACTTATCCATCACCACAGACCTATCACTCATATTACCTTTCTCAATTCACATGAACTATACAACTCATTTCATATCCCATCACCCGTACATCTTGTAGCCTTTCTCAACCATCATTTACCACGCGTCATGCAATCATATCATTCATTGGCAATTGCAATTATGAGCAGTCACATCATACCTAGCTACGGGTAGTTCTCATCAGCTTCACATGAGCTAACTTTCTATTTGTTGTACCCAAACCAAATTTTTTCCTTCATCAAGGCACTTTGCATAAAAGAGTTTAAATCTTGCTAAAATAAGGTAAAATACAGTGTTTTGGGCAATATCAAGCATAGAGTTTTATCAATATTTTGTCAGTCAAAGTCAGTTTTATTGATCAGAACCTGAAGCAGAGACTCAAAATGGAGCTTTTCACGATGGAGGAGCGTCTCACGACGGTATTTCACGTTGCATACGGTCATTTCAGTGATCGAGACAGAGTTTTCAGTGGTTAAATTATGAAGATTTCTTGGGAAAAAGCATAAAAGTGCAAGTATAGCCCAAGGGCGCCCAGCTTGTTGAAGGTCAAGATTTTGCTAAAAACGTTCAAGCATGCAGTCAATCTCTTTAGAATCAGTTTGGCTATCTGATGAGCTATCCAGCGAAGGTTTCCGAGACCCACAGCTCTGGCAAACATCGACAGAAGTTGAAACCCCCAAAGTTCCAGATGTGACAAATTTGTCTTTTTCAGGCAAAAGCGCGCCTCTAACCTGAGGGCGCCCATCTTAAAGAGGGGGTAAATCTTGGCATTTTCGATAGCGGATATAGTTAATTTGTTCTCAACTAGTCTGCTCATCCAACGAGATATCAAACGCAGTCATCCGAATTCAGAGTTCCGGCAGCAATCGTCTGAAGATCAGCTTATAATGGAGTTGTCACATTTCTGAGCTTCTCCGTTGCGTTCCCAGTGCAAGTATAGCTCAGGGGCGCTGGTTTAAATGACCCTTCAGATGCTAAAATTTGTAGATGAGGTCTTCCTGACATCAGTACTACTCTAGCCTAGCTCCGCAATGCATCATCCTGCTTGTCGATCCGACGTTCCAGGTGATCGTGGCAGAGGTTCTACCAAGCACATAATTTCACGGGCGGACCAACATAAAATTTGTAGTGTATTTCTACAGTCCAGAGGCGCCTAGCCTTTAGGCCTGTCAGAAGAAGTCATTCGCATTCGAAGTATTCACGGCTTTTGAGTGCGATCATTTTATCTATTCAACGAGCCCAGCCGTCAGCCTTCGGGATTTGGCAAACGCTCGTACCTGCAAGGTCTTTGGCGAAATGCTGAAGAGTGAGGATATCCGGAAAATGGCCAAGTCTGGAGCGGTAATTTTAAATAAAATACGCATTGGAGTTTTTGAGGTCTTAGAAGCAGTTTTCTTGCTTCGTCACCTCCAGAGACTTCTCTTGTGGGCCCTTCTAGTTGTCCGTTAAAACAGATAGTGCCTGAATCGGGTCATCCCAGCTCCAGATATTAGAGATCAAAGTAGGGTACTTGGGTGAAAGTTCAATCTTCGTCAAAATGACATCAGTGCAACTACGAGCCAGGGGCGCTTTCACTTTTGAGGCCCTTAACACAGCTTTCAGATGTCGTGCGTATATCCGTTGGATGTAGAATGTCTCCAGGCATGCAGTGAGCTTCGTTTCTTGTCAGCAGGGTTCACCATTCGCCGTCAGTAGCCGTTTGAAGTGTCAGATGGCAGTTTAGGAAAATGGTTAAGTCTGGAACCCGTAAATGAATTTAATCAGGGGCGCCTAATTTTTCAGGGTGTCAAACGATGGATTTTGCAGTAGTGTCTCCCAGCAGACATTTCTTCTTTATTCAGTAGGCTTTTCGATGAATTCTCCAATTCAGTCTTAGCATCACCCGGTCGTTCAGAAATCAGTGTTGAAGTTGGCCAGTCATGACTTTGTTGTTAGCTACAAAGTAGGAAGTTAATAAAAAGTGCAATATTTTGAGCAAATGGATGCCTATGAGCTCAAAAGATGACTTTTCGGAATTGGTGAAGTCCAACGGTGAAGCCTAAAGCTTCATTCAATTGTCAACTGGAGTTTCAAATATTTTGCATGTTTTAGCATTGAGTGGCGATTTTCTATTTTTGGCGCCTTTGCTATTGCATAATAAATATTTTATTATTATTTATTTTTGAACTTCAAGGCAGTGGCAGTTCAACTGAGAAGGGTCCAATTGAAAGGCTTCTATTTTCATCAGGGTTTTAAATGTTGCACTTGCCAGATTGATGCGAATTTCATCTTGTTTAAGTATGGCGCCATCTTCATTTATTATTCATATCTTCAAAGGAAATCAAATTTTATCAATTTTCAAAGGCGTTTCTTGAAGAATAGTTCATATTTGAAGAACAAAAGGCGTATTAACTTCAAGAAAAATTCGTAATTTTCAAACAAAAGCAATTCGTATTTCTTCAAAGAAAATTCGTGATTTTAAAGCAAAGGCGAATTCTGGCAAAGCAAAGGCGAAATCTTCATCTATTGCCAAGGGCGTTTTCATCAAATACATCTTTTTCTAGGTTAAAAGTTCACTTTTTCAGCAATTTGAAGAATTCAAGGGCGATTTTCATTGAAGAAGAGCATAGAAAAAATGTCTTTTTCCTCCTTGATTCTCAAATTTCTCTCAGATTTCAATTCGCATGTTCCTGAAATTGGCAAAATTCGACAAGTCTCAGTATCTGGATCATTCTCATATAATTTCCTCGAGTTAAAATCGTGCGTTTGATTTTTCAGGAATTTTTAACTCCAGAGCATTCGTTCTCGAGTTTCTAATTTTCTCAACTGAAAACTCTTTGCATGGTCGAGGAGAAGTCAAATTTTTGCAAATCTAACATTCTGGGTTGTCTTAGAATCTTTTTCTGGACAAAACCCATATCTCATATTTTTCCGTGAAAATTGCCCTTTGATAAGCTATTTTTAGCCTCAACAGGGTATTTTTAGTTTTCCAGAGAAGTTGTCAAAATATAGCCGTGTTCACAGTCAACAGGAAAGTTTTTTAGAGTACAGTACACACAGACTGAATTCAAGACCAAATCGGTCTTAATTCATGATTTCGTTAGAACAGCTGAGACCAATTCGTATCAAGCCACAGAAGAGATAATGGCCATCACTTCAGTTACGAAGCCGCCAAAGCTATGAGACAGTGAAATGCTAGTTTGAGTGTGCAAAGATTGCCAAGATTGCTCAAGTTGCTGACATTCAGATGTTGATGCAGTTGACAGCCTCATTGAGGGATTGATTGGTCGAGATCACGACCAGTAAACTTCAGTTCCCACCTCTCAGGATAGACATTACACACAGGAGTTAAACTTGGCGTTGCCCTTTCAAGTTAACTCGATGTTCATCACATGCATATCTATTCTGAGATCAACTTTACACACTTGGAGTTTTATTTAGGGTTTTATGTTAACTGATGGTAGTCTTCCAGTTAACTCGCTTTTAATAAGGACGTGCATGCTCGCACAATTGTCCATTTTTAGATTAGATGTTTCGGTTAACTGATGGTAGTTTTCCAGTTAACTGTATAGTTTACTTCATTAGGGTTTGGCAGCGAATCTTGCATGCATTGCAAGAACTGTAGATGACTCAAGGTGATTTTAGGGTTCCCTACACCTTGATGTATATAAATAAGAGCTTTTGCTCATTTGTAATTAATTTTTGCTTGAGAGAGAAATATATGCTGCGCCTACCTTGCCCTCAATATTGCTCTTTTTGGTATTTGTTCATGTGTCTTCGCTATTACGATTAATTGTTATGCCACATAGGGTTTCAAGAAATTGTAATGGTGGATTCTTTCCATAGTTTAGATAAATTTGTTTTGTGAATCTTTATCATTACGATCAAGTGTTATGCCACATAGGGTTTCATAAGATTGTGATGATAAAATCTATTTTGTGAGACTTTACTATATTGATCAAGTGTTATGCCACATAGGGTTTCATAAGATTGGCGTGGTAAATTCTTCCCATAGTTTAGATAAATTTGTTTTGTGCATCTTTACCATTATGATCAATTGTTATGCCACATAGGGTTTCAAGAGATTGTGATGATAAATCTGTTTTGTGAATCTTTTATCATTATGATCAAGTGTTATGCCACATAGGGTTTCGTGAGATTGTGATGATAGATCTGTTTTGTAAGTTTTTACTATTTTGATAAAGTGTTATGCCACATAGGGTTTCATAAGATTGTCATGGTAAATTCTTAAATCTGTTTTGTGCCCAATAAACTTGTCTAGATTGAGCTGATAGATGCGCCACCTTGCCTTCAAGTAGAGAATCTAAACTTGTTTATCGTCTGATAGTCAAACCTTGCTCCGTTTCCTCACGCTCTATTTTCTTGAGGAGACTGGATAGAATTTAAGTAGTTAGCTTAGTTGTAGTTAATGATCTGCGAAACCAAAAAATCCTTAGCTGCAACGTTCTTGGTTTTCTTAACCTTGTGCCTCTTCCAGCTGAGACAAAAAGACAGGGGATAGTTTAGATTACTTTTCCCTTTTCAAGCATTTTTGTTAAGTACAACAAGGGAGCTTCCCCTCCTAATTTGAAGAGCACTCATTGCATAGTGTACACAGCTGTCCGTACAAACCTGCACTCCAGAGGTGTTAGATTTTACGCCAACACAATTCATTGCGATTTTATAGGTAGTCCTATTAATTTTCCATAATTATCATATATTACATTTTATTTTATACATGTTAACATAGAGAATCATCTCCTCAGACATTTGGTCCACTCTCTGCTAAGTAGCATTCTATACATTTCAAAATATCTAACTCATGTATATCAATGTATTCTTGGACTTTGGGGTCTAAGGCTAGTTGCATATGCACATTTTTTAATTCTCCTAACTTTAACCTCAATTTTTTCTAATTGCACCACAACTCTATTAGCAACTTTAGGGGTCGTCCCTAACTTTTGACATATGGAGTATGGAATCACATTACATGAGGCTCCAGAATCAACCAAACAATTATGCAATTTTTTTCCAAACATTCAAACACTTAATAAAATATGGGAACTCCAGTTTTGCCTTTAAATATCGTAGCCATTACATCTGAGGAACTCAACACTTGAATTTTATCCTTTTGAGGATTATTGATGGGTGTAGCTCAGGAGCTATCTAGGGATTTAAATAATGCATCTTTCTAGTTTGGACAACTCTGCAACATGTTATAGATAGAGATATTAACTTTTATCTTTTTAAAATCCTCTACTATGTTGTATTTTTCTTCACTTTAACTAGGAGTTTTGAGAATATGGGGAGTACTAGGTCTAAAACTTCCTCCAAAGGGTCCCTTGGGAACTGTAGGATTATTATCAGCATGGGGTCTGGAGGAGTGGAACCAGACCTAGGGGGAATCCCATTAGTGAGTGGTTTCGATTGACTTCTCAAGTTGTAGTTATTACTTCCTTGTTGAAAAACAAAGATGTAAGTACTCTTTGAGTCATTTTCATTTTCAAAAGGGAAGGTGAATTCCTCTCCCTCTATACACTAACCTTGATTCCCCTCAATGAATGTGTATGAGTCAACCATTATAGCATTCATATTTTCAAGTATGTAGCGAGAGGTCCCTTGCATGATTCTAGATACTCTGTATGTATAAACGATTAGCCTCATTATGGTCAAAATTCTCATGAAATCTACAACCTTGTGTTATTGAATTTACATGAGAATAATTTATAGTAGTTGCATTATCTAGAGGATTTGGGACTCCTCCATTGTTTATTCTAGTATTCCAAGGTCGTCTTATTCTTTGTGAATTGAAATTCATATCTTGGAAGCCTTGATTGCTCTAATTATTTTTCTAGTTATAATTTGGATTTTGGAGATCTCCTCCTTAAGAGGGACTAATCCTTAAATGAGTGAGTTCATTTTTGAGATAATTTTTTCTTCATAGCTTTGAACTCATATGCTAATTGAGCATTATGTCTTAGATTCAGAAGTGTTCTTTGTTGTTCAAAAAAAGAACCTTTAGACTATCATGTCTCGATGGTGATGTTTATTTCTTGCCCAAACCCTAGATATGCAATCATTGGTGTAGTATGATTTTGGTGGTTCACCAGTTGGTAAGGTAACAAATACTGGGATAAATTCATTATTCTTGGGATATGGTTCATCAAGTGTGTATGGTTTCTCAATGCATTGTTTATTGCAAGAATCTAGTTTGGCATATCATGCAAGCCTAGAGATGGCAATGCTCCAGAGGGGTTTCCTACTTGAGGATCCATCAACTAAGAAAATATGATTGATTCGTTATAAGATGGTCCAAGGTATCCCTGCTAGCTCCAAGTAATCTTCTCAAGAATAAGATGGTCAAGGGATCTAATGATCTAAAGTATGTTTGAATGGCCGCTAATTCAATCATAAGTTATGGATCACCCATCCTTTTGCATGTTTTGGGGAGCCTCGTGTTGTAAATTCTAATGGGTTCATTGGGTTCTTTTCTACAAGACACAAACTAGTGATACATAAAAGTAGGATCTATGTACATCTTAAATTGATTTATGAACTTGTTTTCAAGATCTTTCTATTTAGTAATTCCTCCTCTAGGAAAGTTAAGGTACCAGTTGTAAGAAAATTCTCTTAGTAAGTATGGGAACAACCTGCAGACTATGTCTTGGTGACCGATTCGAGCTCTAATATAGAGTTTTTTAAATGTTCTTACATGATCTTCTATGGTTTTGGATTCACTATATACATATTTAGGACATAATTTCTTTGGGTTCTTTGGTAGCTCATGTAAAGATCCTCCCATGCTCAATGGGGAGCTCTCATTTGTTGTTAAAAAGGCTATCATATATGGTGGGGGTGCAACAACTATTATAATCCAGGATCAATCACAAACCCTCCTTCTTCCATCCTCATAGAATATAACTTCTTTCTCAGGAATAACTTATTTACCAAGGATCTAACCTGATAAATTTCACCAAGATTCTTCCATAGCTTTTCAATGATAACCTCTTCATGAACATTCAATAAAATGAGTCTGTCAAACAAAGCCTTATCAAACCCTTGGATTTTTTATCCATTAGCTCCCAAATTTATTGAGTGATGCTAGCAAGTTTAGCACTAGATATTGTAGCCCATAGATCTTGATCTATGAGCATATCCTCCATTTTAAGCTTCCATAGCTCAAAATTTCCACTGTAAGACTTTTCCATCTCAATCCTTCTTAATGCGTGTTTCATCTCCTTTTTTAAACAAAAAGAGAAAATAATCTACAACAAGATCCCACTCAAACAAAGATCAATACAAAAACCCTCTACCCAAAACAAAATTAAAAGTGGTCTGGCTTTAATACCAACTAAAAGGAACCAAGGTAAGTAGAGACAACATCCTACACCAATTTAAGTGGGAGAGATAGTGTAAATGATTATCAAACCATTAAATAGTTATATTTGGAATATACACATGTTCATATAACATAAACACATGCAAATAAACAATAATACCATAACACCAGTTTTACGTGGGAAAACCCTTTTGGGAGAAAAATCTCACCTTCCAAAAGCACATCTTAGTGTATTATCTATAAAAATGGTTATGATATAGTCTCAAAATAAAGCTCTTTATAGGAGTCTTCAACAATGACAAGATTTATGGAGTGATTCTGACTGCGTAATGATGCTTGTAAACAACTTGATAATCTACACACAACCACACAACTATCCAATATATAGTTTTACAATGAAAATAAGAGGCTTCTAGAAAAAAATGGATCATGCAAAAAATTTCCACATAGAAAGAATCCAACACTTTCATGTTCTCCAACAATCTCCTTGGCATGCAAGATGCTTGAATGCATGCAAAACACTTGTATGTGTAAAGAAACTTCATGACCAAGTCCTACTTGTCATAGTTTTTCGTTTCCAATACATCCTCAATATGTATAGCACATGCATGCATGCAATACCCTTGCATGTATAGGCACCTACATAGTCTGGATCCCACCTGCCACAATTTATCATTCATAACTCTTACATCATCATAATTTTTCATGACATGATCTATCGTAATCCTATCATAATCACTTATAACTTATGAAATATGCCATTAATTTAGCTTCACAATGTGGTCTACAAAGTGGGACACCTATCTCCTCCAAATTAGGATGCATGTCATCTTAGTCACCTTCCATATAGGATGCAAAATCACTAAGGTAGGTCCTACAAAGTGACATCATAAGATAAACATAAAATAATAAATAGGCATAAAATAAATAAATAATCAAGTAAATTAATGCTAGGAAATGCAAAAGTTGAGACACCTTAATCCCACAAATTATGATCTTTGGCTATGGTTACTTATGGCTTTGGTTATAGGCACAATATAGCCTTGGCTGTGAAATTTTCTTCCTTAATTTATATAAGCAAAAGTTAGCCTCAGAGAAAATATTTACTCTAAGATCATTATAATCATAATAACATGCCACATTCTTGGAAATAACTATTTTAGTACAAAAATTCATTACAACATTATTCATTAGTCATGATATGGTGTTGTTGTCTTGATCCCTCATTATGTGGCTTCTTTTTATGGTCCACTATCGAATATTATTTTGGATTCTTATTTTTCCTACAAGAGACACATGTGCTCAACTAGAACCACTATTGGGACAAGTGTTCAACAAAATTCTTAAGTGTTTGTGTGTTTCTAAGGGGCCTTTTGTTTCTCTGGGATATGTTCTTTTAGGTAGACATAGATCTTAAGGACCAAGTCTTGGGGTTCTAGGTTCCCCTAAAACCCCAAACAACAACCCAGGCTTGATCCTTGTTCTTCAAAGTTACTTTGGTAGGTTGTGGATCCTTGGGTAGACTTGGGACCAAGAAAATATTTCTTAAGGTTCCTAATCCTTGTGAGGTCGTGGTCCCCATGTCCTCACCATTTCCACCCCCTTAAAGATTTCCTCCACATCCCCTTTCAACCCCATGTTCATTCCTCTATGTCTTTTCTCCCCATGCAGCCTAAACCTCCATGAGGACTTTGGACCTTGGCACCATATTCCCAGTGCCAAGTCCATCTAGCACCTCAATCCTCAATCCTCAATTCCCCTTCATTATTTCCCCCTACATCCTCTCCTCTCTGAGTGCTTTCCTCATTACTCGTGACATTCAATTTGTCTAATCTTTGATTCTTTTTTTCTTGATCCTTGATTTGATCCAAAGGGGGTGATTTTCTCTAAATGTTGGTTAGAGTTTTGGAGGTTCAAAAACCTCTTAAACATTCGACAAGGTTCATAGTTATTAAAATACTTTGACATGTTCATGGAAAAGTGGGAAAGTCTTAATTTCCAACAAGTTTAAAACTTTGTGAACTTTCTAACACAATTTAGAGAGGTGACAAAAGCCCTAAAAAATGTCCATGATAGAAATTTAGCTAAGGAAAAGGAGTGTTAGAAGGTTCAAGATTCTTTGAAACTTTTGACACAATTCAGTAAATGCTTGATTCCCTAATATTTCATGATCATTCAACCTTCTTGGGACTTGATCCTTGGTCTCTTATCTTCCCTTTGGAGTTAGGACCTCTAAGGGAGATTTGTACCTCTAGATCCCTATCCCAAGTCCCTTTCTAGTCCCAATTCCTAATTCTTCCTTTGACAGGTCCTGAAATCATTACTTCACAACTCTAAAAAATAATCTTACCTTCAAGGGTAAAGACCTTGTCATTCACGAATGAAAAATAGAATCTCATCAACAAATTAATGAGGGTTAGAGGCCAATTAACAAGAGTGGATAAAATCTCCTATAATTCGAGCTTAACTTAGCCTTAGGATGGTGCTCCTAGAGGTGTCATGAATAGGATTAAAGGTACTAAAAGATGAGATGATGTGATAATTTGCAGTTGTATCTAATGTAAGTTTGAGCCTAAAGGTTGTCACTAGATTAAACACTAACTGACTACTCAAATGACCTTTTATTTAGTTGATTATAGAAATTATTACAAGAAATACAAGATGAAGGCACAAGGACATGATTTACAAGATGATTATTTTATAAGATGCACAAATGTTACTTCTCTATTTAAATTGCTAAATCATTAACTACACAAGAAACAAACTATTTATAAGTTATTGGCGAATGATTTATTCATTTTAGAGAGCTTGATTGAATCACCTATTTCCTAGATCAATGAATATTTGAGGGGTTACAAAGTCATAGTTCAAAAAAAAGAAAAAAATCAAATAGAAGCATAAATGTGTTGACCTAAACATAAAATGTATCAAAGAATAAGTATTAAATATATCTAGCATACTTAATTGTCTAGCACTATGCTACATAAATCCACATGCAAAGAAGAAATGATAATTTCAAGTTTTGCAGCTATTTAAAAATGTTGTTACATTTATCAAATATGTATTACATTCATATCAACAATTGTGATACGAGATAATCTTAACAAGAGGTTATGAATTCCCCTAAAGATACACAAATAACCTTGGTGACATTTAATCCATAACACCCATTGCAATCTTTTAACCCTCAAATTCTTCAAAAATCCATTGCATTCTTGAAACTAGATGTTCAATGCTTGAAACCCTAAAATTTGTTAGGCACTTGTGAATGTCCACTGGGAACACTAATGACCAACTTGTGAAATGAGGGAAGAATTTGCAATTATACCATTTTAGAGTCATGCTATTAAGCATATGCAAAAAATTACTTCAAATTTGGAGTATCAAATTTATCGATCACATTAATGGTGGTCCATGCGAGGGTTCATTGATATCCATTAAAATGCATCTAAAAATGTGCATAGAAAATTGATTCATAATTTTGAGCATGAAAATATCTTTGGGAGGTCGTAGAGATTAAATCAGAGCTTTCAATGGTAGTCTAGAAGTAATTAGGGTAGGTGTTGCACAAGTTTTTGAGGCTTAATGGGCCTTCAGATGAAATCTAGAACTTTATGTTTCTAACAAGAGTTTAGGATTGGTAGGGACATAAGAACCTATATTAATGTGCATAGGTTATATGAGGAAGAAGAAACTTGGAACGAGGATAAGTCAACAGGCTCACACATGCCTCCAATATTAAGGGGTTGTAAGATCAAGGACTAGAGGTGTGAAAGGAATCAACACTAGGGAGTCAAAAAAGAGGAATGTTGGTGGTTGAGTCTAGAGAGAGTTGATATTGAGAGTGAAGAGGGAATGGGGAGCACTAGATCCAAATCCTTATCAAATTTGAAATTAAGGGTCAACTACTAAAACCCTAATATAGAAGGAATAAACCCTTAGGAAAAAAACCCTAGGGGATTTAAGAAAGTTGGGGTTCATTAAAATGAAAAGAAAAAAATATAACCTTTTCTAATACTAATTGGGAAATAAATAATCTAACAAGATAATTAACTAAGTTCCCTAGAATAAGTTGAGATTGATAATTGCCCTGAAATAAACACTTATAAATATATAAACAATAATATTTAGGTCAAAGTTTGATGTAGTTTTATTGTGCTAGATGTAAGCAATTGGCGTACTAATTTGTTGAAACCTTGTGTTATATCAAATACATGCCTTTGTATTAGTAATTCTTCTATTTGTTTCTTTGGTTGAATTTTGTAGCTACAAAAATTTACCTTTGTATGTGGGTATTAGAATCGTACATGTGGATTGAACTTAACCCACAAATCTGAACTTTGTTGATTTTAATATTAGGAACTTGTTTGCCTTGATGTCTACTACTTGTTTCTAATAGGGGTGGTCTTGATGGACATAGTTTAAGAGCTTACTAAGTAATTAATAATCACCTTTCATCAAAAACTTATTGCTCATTTAACAATTTGGCAATTTAAAGATTGAGGACAACAGGCAAGTATTCCATAACGACTAAGATGTTAATGATGCAATGTCGATGCTTTATGATGTCATGGATGTATATATATTGATTACTCATTCACAAATTGTCCAAAATAATACTTTTATGAATTAGAGGTTGTCTCTTAAATGTCATATCCTAACACACAAGTTAACATGTTCCATATCCAAATTGACATGTAATCACTAACTAGAAGAAAGTCCAAAAATTCAAATATAAATTTCATTTTTAAAAAATTAAAAATTATTATCACCTTTAACAAAATTAACCTTAATTAATTTTTTACATTATAAAATTTACTTTAATTAAAAAAAATTAAAATCAAAATAAAAACTACTTCCTTAAAATTTATCTAATTAAAACCAAATTAAATTAAATTATTTACAGGTCATTACACTAAAATGAACCCAAAGAAAAAGTTAAAAACTCTGGCAACGAAAACCTGCTTGACGGATATAATTGACCGACAAATTTATACGAAGAGAGGCCAACAAGTCATGTCTACCGAATCTTAGGCACTAAGAAAACGATTACAAATTTTATAATATTTTACATAGTTCCATAATATTGAAATTTTTTTTGTCGAAATTAATATTTTCTGTCTAACGGTGTCGATTTATTCTATAAATATTGGAATGGATCTGGATTGTCCCGTACACTACCTTATCTGAAAAGAGTCGGTGCAGGGTAAATGTCGGCTGCGCGTTACAAATATTTCCATCTGCCAAAGGCATGGAGAAGATATCTTCAAATTGTGTTGTGCAATGTATTATTCTGTCAAGTAACGGCAGAGGAAATTAACAATTCCGTAACGGCAATATGGCAAGGCACTCTCAGCATGTGACAGTAATGAAGGAGAGTAGTGTGGAGAAGGTGACAAGGGATGGATGTCTGGTTTCCGTTATTGTTCGTCACTTGACGTCCGTCTTTGATCGTTATGCCGCTTCGCTCGTCTGCAAGCTGTGGAACGACACTGTCACCTGGGAGACGGCACTTCTCTCCGTCAGATCGCGTACGTTGCTTCATCTGTTTCCTAAGAGATTTTCTCACGTCAAGACCTTAAGTTTCCGTCACTGTTTCGATCAGTTAGAAAACGGAGATCTTCTCTTGGCGGCCTCATTTTTCCGTCGGTTGCAGCATTTGGTGCTCGGGCACCCGGAGAGCCAGCAGCAAAAGATAACGGATGCTGCAATTTCAGATTCCGTCAAGAATTTTCATAATCTCCGTCAGTTGACGTTCTGTTGCCTCTCGAATCTGACAGACGCCGGCGTTCTCGCGATGACCCAGAATTGCCATCAGCTGATGTCCTTGAGTCTTACGAATTGCAGAAATCTGACGGACGAGGCCCTCGATGCACTCTCGAACTGTAAGTTCCTTCAAGAATTGCAATTGAAGGGAGTTTTTATGTTTACGTCCTATGGTCTGTCAAAAATTGGTGAAAATTGTAAGGGCTTGTTGACAGTAGGATTAGAGTTCGATTCCCTGGACATTAGCCTGGCATTAAAATCAATTGCCGTTAAGTGCCCGAAAATTGAAACCCTAACCTTAAAATTCTGGAATGGCAACTTGAGAGAATTGTCGCGGCTTTGTTCTTTAATCCGTCTATATATAGAGGCGGATAACAGTAACAATGTTGACGATGCAATAATAAATATTTCCATATCAAACAGAAATTTGAAAGAATTTACGTATTTCAACCGGTCAGCGCCTCTAGGCGAGACTGCCGCTGTGGCTGTTTTAAATAATTGTAAAAACCTAGAAAAATTCTGTATAGAAGCTTCCAATCTGAGTGAGGCGGCCGTATTATGTCTGGTACATTGTAAAAATTTGAATTCCGTTACCCTTAACCAGTTCTTTCGCGAAGGGAAGTCTTTTGCTGAATTGGGTCAGTCTGGTATGTTGAAATTGAAGGAGATTTCTGTAGCGTTTGGCCGAGATATTTGGGATGGAAATTTAGAAACCCTAATCAGGGCAAATAAATGGTTAGAGAAAATTAATCTGCAGCGTTGTTTGGGCCTCTCGCCTAGAGTCTTCTGTGCAGTCGCTGCCTGTAAAAATTTGCAGCATCTGGATCTTGGTTTTACAAATGTCGATGATGCCAGCTTAGCTGCCATAGCAAATAGTGCTAATTTTCTTCGTCACTTGAGCTTGGTGAAATGTGAGTCTGTTAGTGATATGAAGGTTTTGTCAAATTTCAAGGCTCTGGAGTACCTGAATCTTGATCAGTGTCTCTTTGTCAGTGATGAGGGACTTGATTTTCTGGCAGTAGGTTGTACCCGGTTGTCCGATTTGAGCTTGGCATCGACAAGAATCACAGACACTGGTGTATCTTACCTTGCAAGTTGTAACCTATTAAGGTCATTGAAGATTCCCTACTGCAGAGGAGTTCGAGGCCCTGGTCTGGTTACAATTTCAAATTCCTGTTGTTGGTTGCGGTACTTGGTCATAAGTCACCGCTTACGGCACAGTGAAGCATTGGTGGAACTGAAGAAACACTGTTGCATGGTGCGGCTAGACATTGATGACTTGGCATTAGTCCCGTTCGGGTTTAATGCTTTGAGATAATTTGTAGGAGCAGTTTGATACTCTAAACTACATTGTCTGCAATGTCTGCATTAGCATTGGGTAAGAATTAATCTCGTCATCTAGTTTAATAAAACTGTATCTATGTAGATATTGTGTAGTGCTAAATTTATACGATAAAATGCATAGTCTATGCATGTAATCTGCTATCAACTTATTAAGCTTGTTCATGTGTATTATTTTGTATTTGAGTGTAATTTAGTCTATAGTTTGGCTTCCAGGTTTCTTTTCTTGATTGAATCTTCAGAATTCTGCTTTTAGGTGATTCTGCTCTGCAGATAATGCTATATTCATTATGCCAAATTGTAGTGTAGGACCTACCAAAGATGTCCACTTGTTTAGATGATTGTTCCTACGGGTATATGGTCTAATTAGAAATTCACCAAGATTTCTTTGAAAGTCTTAGTTAAGATTTCATGTACTAAATACTAGGTTGTGACTGCAAGTGCGATAGTAACTGTGTTATGCTTAATATCATTATTTGATGGACAGACCCAAATAACCAATTCTTTGTTATAATATATAACAACCATAACATTGCAAGAGTTTTTCCTTTTTATTCATTAAGAGCATGGTCTTCCCAAAAGATTGCTTTGAAAATACTCACAAAATATGATTTCTATGTACTTGATATCAAGCCCTCTCTAAATCTTTTGTTATTCTAGTATAAAACTTGATTTTTTTAGTCGTTTGAAGGCGTTTAAAGACAGCTATATACAATCATTCGAGTAGATTGTTTGCCTTTGTAAGCGAATCATCTTGCATTTGCAACTTTTGACATTTTCTTCTTAGTTCCTGGCGAAGGCAGGTTACATATGCACCCGTTAGATACATATATTCACATGCACTCAACCAATCAAGAGCAAGTTTGATCAATATGCCTAGTGTTTTTGGATTGCAAAATTTTCTTTTAATTATAAATAGACAATTTTCACGCCCTTCTAATTGGTTGATGTGCTCTCTTTTCCTGATGAACAGTCTTATTATTTCCTGCTAAAAATATTTTACAGTCCCTAATATTAATGTACCAGGAAATTTCCCAACACATTTATTTCTATCTGCATTTCTTGGAATTACCAAATTATATTCTGATTCTTATTTCCTCCTGAAAACTACTGCGCCGTCAAAACAGTCCTCTTGTCTGGTTCAGGGGTTTGCCATTACATATTGGCATGTATTGTCAGTCCAGCCACAACAATTTAGTTGATATGACGACATATTGTCATGCACTGTCAGTCCAGCCACAGTAATTTATTTGATGTGTTTGCAAACAAAAATCAGAGCCTTGCCTGGATTCCAATATTACAATGCATGCAGGAAAGGCGGTAGTCAATACGGTGATGAATAGTGTCAATTCTATATATGTGCTCATTTATATTCTTTCCTTGTCTGAATTGAGATTGAGTTTGTGACTGATCTAGTACCGAAGCCAAGACAGATTAATTTCTTACTCTGCATTTTGTTTACACCCGAAATTAAGACAGAAGCACAATTAGGTAATGTCTTACTCTACATTTGTTTACACCGTTTTCTATATACTCCGTGGTCTGCATATAGACAGAGCAATGAAATCTTACGATTACATATGGTAACACAAAATTATAATAAATAATATTATTAACTCAGTTAGCCTATAGAACATAGTAATTCTTAGTCCACAAATGCTTCAAATGTTATTCCGTAGAAAAGAAAAGTAAAAGATGAATTAAGTCTTTCCATCAAATGTAACAATTTTCAATATATAGTAAAGATGAAAAGAGGAAATGCAATTATTATGACTCAAGTATCGTGCTGAAGTTTTTAGGCATACTATTTCTCTTGCTCGCTAATTCCTCACTATCCTATCACATCCCTCAACACAATCTTTACTCAATGTTGTCGGTTATGGTAGGAGTCAGATATTTGCTGGCATGTGATGATTTGGACAGTGTACAACAAGTACATACGACCTTTTTTTTTTTTTTCAAATGCAGAAGAATTGAAACAATAAGTGATGGGGATAAAGATAATTGATGATTCAATTTTATATCATATGTGAAAGTCAATGCAAAATAGTAGAACACAATTATACAATCAATAATCTATATCTTATCACTGTGTTCATTTGAACACAAGCAATGGCACTCTCACTCCCACTAACTACATCTTGCTTTCCTACCACCTCTAAATTGATTGTAGTAAGTTCAACACCAAGTCAGTGCGCTTGGTGTTGCATCCAAATTTTTCATCACACTTTTCTTGTAGTTGACTTTTTTATGTGAGAGCAGGGACAAGTTGAAATACATAAAAGAAAAGAAAAAATTCATATTTTTAGTCAATCGAATGTGCTTAATTGAGTGGATAAAAGAGTATGTGAGTATGTACTCTAGTTTTGTCCAGTTAGAGAACTTGATCCTATTGAAAGTAGAGGCAACCTCAATACAACATTTGTATATTTAGGTATGGGTTTGGGTTTTTTTATTTATTTTTGGCAAAAAAGAGAAAATATATTAATTAATTAAACTGAAAGAATTATATAAAGATTTCTAAACAGCACTGGTTGTCATTAAAGCTCAAAGAGCAAAAATCCAAGGAGGTTTGTTAGAGAACAACTTCCAATGAGCCTCACGAGAAACCAAAAAAACAAAATGCCAACAAGAACCAAAAAGCAGAATATCAGCCCAAATCATGATGAAGGAGTGAAATAAGATTTGAGCTTTGGACTGAAGAAAGAGATCCCCAATCCATAACATTCCATCTACGATCATCACCAGATGCTCACTTAGCTAAACAATCTACAACAACATTCCACTCAAGGAATATAAATAAAAGAGATGGAATCAAAATTTCGTGCCATGCTAAGAATTTGAGCTACATAAAGAGACAGCCACCACGAAGAATGAGAAGCTTTCCCCTTATTCAAGAAGGAAACCAACACTATTGAATCCATCTCAACTTTTTTCCAACTTGGATCATGAGCTTTCCCCAAAGCTACTAAGGTAGCTTGAGCCTCCATGTGATTATTTGTAGCAATCCCCATTGCAAATGAAAAAAGAAGTGAACTAACTCAATACTATCTCTTCCAATTCCATTGATATCTGGTGCCCCTGGATTACCTCGAGACGAACCATCAGTATTAATTTTATAAAATCCCAAAGGGGGGAGAGACCATTTACCAACTTTGTTTACCTTATTCAAAGAGTGAACCTGGACTTAGGGCTAGTGGAGAAAGTCACTTGATGCAAAGCTAACTTTCAAAAAATTAGATTATCAGAGAAAGAAACAACACCATCAAAGGAACGCTTAGCTTGTAAGGTTTCTTTTAGAGAATTTAAAACCTTTTGCTAGATATACCCACCAAGATTTTGGTAACCTTGAAAAATTCAACAATTTCTCTCCAAAATTCGCCATTGGATGAAAATAGGACGTATAGCCTATGCAATCAATAGAATGGAGGTTGAAGTAGGAGGTCGGCCTTGAGTAGCCCAAAATTCAGATAAAGAAGTGGCATGACCAAAGGGGTGATTCCAAATAGATCACCATTGTCTCCATAGTCCAACAGAAAAGGAGCATTGAAAGAAAAGATGAGACACACTCTTCTCACTAGCTCCACAAAGAACACATCTAGAAGAACCTTGAAAATCTCTTTTTTATATGTTATCCCAAGTGAGACATTGATTATGAAAAGAAGCCAGAGAAAAAAATCACTTTGGACGACAATAAGAATTCCATTTTTTTTCCACCAAGGAAAAGCCTCATACCCAATTCGCTCTTGCAATAAAAGTTTATAACCATTTGACATTGAATAAGCTCCCTTTGGATCATATCCCCAAGCAAGAACATCATCCTCTTGTAAAGAACAATAAGGCCGGTCTCTCAAAATAGAATAGAGAGCAGCCCGATCATTTTGATTACCCCCTACCAACTAACAACTTATATATTTCCAAGAAAAAATACAAGTGCCACCCACAAGACGAGAAGACTTAAAATCAGCAACTCTAGACCAACCAGCTGCTAAGAAAATCTTACTTAAATCAAGGAGGTGAGGAAAAGATTGGAGAATAGGAGGATAAAGATCCCAGGGGTTTGTCCAGAAAAGAGCATTACTACTAGAATTAACAATCCAAAAGAGGCCACACTCAACCAAAGTTGCTCCTTTTTTTATAGTATTCCATATAATAGGGCCTCTTTCACCTAAAGTCACACAAGGAACCTCTTCAACTATAGCACCACCCAAATATTTGTGGCAAAGAATTTGAGCCCAAGGTTGATTTGGATGCTGAGACCATTGCCAAAAAAAGTTTTGCAGCCAAAGCTTGGCTATTACACTGAAAGTTTGAGACCAAGACCACTATTTTGTTTAGTATGACAAACATGATCCCAACTAATTAAGACTCCACTTAGGAGAATCTAAATTTCCAGCCCAAAGAAATTTGCGACAAAAAGAATCAAATTCCTTTAAAAAATATTTAGGAGCAAAGAGCATAAAAAATCTATAGATAGGAAGAGCTTGTAACATTGATTGAAGAAGAGTAAGTCATCCAACAAAGGATAACCATTTGAATGTCCAATGTTTTACCTTCATTTTAAGCTTATCAATTATCTACTTCCAATGAAGATGATTATATGGACCAATCGATAATGGAATCCCAAGATAGGTCAAAGGAAGTTGGCCTATATGAAACCTAAGGATAGAAGAAATTCATTCTTGGAGTTCAGACGGAGTATTGAAAAAATAAATATTTGACTTACCCTCATTGATTTGCTGACCTGAAGCAAGTAAATATATATCCAAAGTTGATATGACTAAGTATGGCCATTCATATATTTTAATTCATAATATATAAATATATTAAAATAAATAGATAATTTATTTATATATATTAACTTATTTAACACAAAATGCTTCCATTTCAAATTCTAAATAGTTTCACAAGAGAACAAAGTGTAGTCTTTGTCTTGAATAAAGCCTTTAGATTGAATTATTTGGATTTGTTGATGTGAATAGGGATATTACCTAACTACTTTATCTTTTAGGTTTTATTCACACTAGTTTAGTTAAGATTATTGAGGGTACTAATAGGATACTTATCACTTTGTCTTATATCATAAGATTAAAACATTTTTCATGATTTTATGTTGTCTTATGTCTCATCTTGGCTTATATAACTAAGGGCTTCTTACACATTGTACATAATCATTTTATTTGCATTTTTTGATAGGAATACAATTTATTTTTGTCATATTGATTTTTTGAGTACTTTGTACTTTCCATTAGGTCTTAGGTGTCTATTTCTATAGTCAAATCTTAGATGGTATCAAAACAAGTTGAGTGTCTTTGATTAGTCTTTTAAGAGATCTTGAGTGTAGATTTTGTATTTTCTTGAAGAATTGAGTATGTTTTTTTGCATCCTTGGATGATCTAGAGAATTAAAAAAATATGATAGAAATACCAAATTTTGAGACGGGGGAGGGACATGGGTTTGTTATTTTGGCTTTGTATTGTCGATGTATTTTGGAAGATCAATGGAGCAAATTTGAGCTCATCATTTTGTTTGAATTGTCGAAGAAAGTCATATTTGCTTTTTGTTTTTACCCTAATTGGACATTGCGGGCTAGATTTGTAAGGGTTTCAAGTTAGGGGTTGGTTGTTAGATCCATAATGTAGCCATACTTTTCAAGCATTTTGAGTTAAAATTGACACTGTGATTGACTGCCAATAACTTGATTATGGAGAAAGTTGCCTTTTGAGGCAAATTTATTTTGCACGTGCACAAAATTACAAATTTTCATAGGTGTTGTTGAGTAATTCTCATTTTGGGAACTTCTAGGGCTCCATTTGGGCTCGTATAATAACTCTTTTTGGTGCAATCTTTTCTAAAAAGTGTTGAAGTTTTGTCATTGATGTCAAAAGGAAGTTGTTATTGTTGAAGCAGATTATAGGCCTCCAAGGTTAGAATATTAATAAACAAATTTTCAAAATATTAATAAACAAGTTTAATTTATCTTGTGGGTCGACTTCCTTGCATTTTGGCACCCATAATCAAAAGAATATTTGAATTAAATTATATTTAATTTATATGGCTAGCCCACTCATTGTGGCGCCCAAAAAGGAATTAAATTAAATTAAATTAAATTAATTCATTTTGGTCGACCCCTAAATGGTGCGCCCAAGGTTATTGTGAAAGTTGCACATAAAAATAAGAAAATATATCTCATTTGGATATAGTTGTGTCCTTTGAGTCACCACTTTTGGTGAACATATAAAAAGAAGATTGTGAGATGTGAGTGTGTGAAGAAAAAGATAAATCAATCCAATTAGAGGCAAAAATATGAAGTATAACAACATGCATAAATACACAGATCTGAAGGATAAATATATGTAGATTTAAAGATCATATCAGACTTTGTTCTGAGTTTGGAGTAGACTTCGTTGACATTCTAGAGCAAACCTCATAGCGAATTTGGAGTAGAATTTTGAGGGGATCTATATCAACATGCTGAGACAAGTTTGAGCATATATACAAGGTGTTTTGGAGCAGACTTTTTTACTAGTTTGGAACAGTCATTTGGAGCAGATTTTTTTACCAATTTGGAATAGTCATTTGGAGTAGACCTTGTAATTTTCTCTCTGTCATCTTTGGAGTAGACATTGTTACAATTTTGGAGCAATCATTATACCCAATTTGGAGTAGACAATATAGTAGTCTTGGGGTAGCCTTGAAGCACATTATTGGTGCAAATTTTGTAACAGTCATAATAAGGGAGTATTTGGAGCAAACATTACATCATTTGTGTAGACATAAGTATAGTTTTGGAGTAGATATTGGAGAGGTTGGTACCTTCCAATTTAGAAGAGATTCGAGTGTCTCTTGCTAAGTTGGTACTTACTTGTGGGGATTGGTGTCTCCAGTGGGTTGGTGGGATTGGTGTCTCTTGTTGGTCGATGCCTTTGTAAGAACTTATATATATATATATATATATATTGCATTATTCTTTTTGTGGTTTTCTCCCGCAAGGGTTTCCACGTAAATTCTTGTGTTATTGTGTTCATTCTTTTGATCTTGCATAGTGGGTAATTGAAATTTAAATTGGATAGAAGTTTTAGATAATATTGATTCACCTCCCCTCCCCCTCTCGGTATTAATGTGTGCTCATCAAAAAGTGCATATTTTTTCCTATACTTTGCAGTGGTGTGATTAGATTGATCTCATTTTGTCAAAACAAGTATTTTCATTTCTATGGTCAAATTTAATATTTTTGATGTACTAAGATCAAGATCACTTCATTGTTTTGGCAAGTGACATTTGTAATTGTACTATTTATAAAATGTCAAATCATACTTGTTTGGGGAGTTCATTCATTGAGTGAATTTGGGAGGGGTAATATTGTGGTGATTCATATGCATTGATCTTAGATTTTATGATTTGAGGTATCATGAGTTTTTCTATTCATTTTTCTATGGCAAACTTGGATAAAGACAATTATGAGTCTTAATAAAAAACAACTTGACACATCTCAAGTGACTTAAAATTTTGTCTTATCTTAATGGATTCCTATTTGAACTAGAGAGACTTAGAAGAAAATCATTTTTGGGTAGCAATATTGATCATGTTCTAGAATTGATTAGTTCTTGTGTTGATCAAAACACTATGATTTATCAAGTATTGAATGCCCTCTCTTAATTTACATTAAGATTTGAGAGATTTTTTGGAGACCCTCATATCTCTCCATTCCTAGATGGTCCTATTGTAGATTGCTTCATTCCTCTTGATGATGTAGATAATATATTATTTGATGGTAATACTTTGGAGGAGCTTGAATACATTGAAGATCTTGAATGTTTAGATGCCACAGAGATTTCTCTTCTTGCTTCCTCTCTTCCTATTGAGATCGCATCCCCATCTATTGTTGCTTTTGATGAAATTGGTATTGTTACATTCATGGCTTCTAATGATTAAATGCAACAAAACATTCATTGTCTTCCAAATGCAACTACTTGGGATGACTACTTGACAAACATTATAGGTTTGTTTTGCAAACTTGGAGGAAACTATTGAGGATATTCATATTCTCTTTGATGTTAGCTCTCATGGAGTTGCATCCACATGATCATTTGTCATAATTTGGTATTAGCTTGAAGACTTTTGAGTAGCATTTGGAAGAGTCACTTTTGTCTTTGGATCTTGTTCTACATTCATCTCTATTAAATTTTGGATTGTTTTTTTTAGTGTGGCTTGGAACACCTAACTTGGTAGTGGCAACTTTCAACATCAACATGGAGACAAGAGTTGAAAAGACTTTAGACATTTTGAGTTTTTTTCCTACATATTATTTTTAGGAATGGGAAGATGTTTTGCATACACCTTTGATTTTGTTTTTTTCCTAATGAGGGGGAACTTCGTTTAATGATCATGGACCATCTTTTACATTCAGTTACAAGTATCTACTATTAATAAATATTCTACATTGAAGGGGGCTAAATGGTCTCTCTTCTTTTCTTATATGGTCAGGACCGGGAGTGGGGGATGTAGGGGGTGACGTATATCCTCACATAGAGTTTTGTTATTTTTAATCATTGAAAGTATTTTGCATTTTCTCTCTTTTGGAGAAGAGTTTTGTCTCATTGGGTTTTCTCATTTCTTTGTTTATGAAAAAAAAATTGTACATGGATACCTAAATGGCCTTGTAATTGGGATCCATCTTTGCATGTTTTCTCATTCTCCCTAATTTACACTTAAGGAGGGGTGTTAGTGTGAATAGAGATATTACTTAATCGATTTACCTCCTAAGTTCTATTTACACCAGTCTAATTAAGTTTACTTAGGATACACACATGATACTTATCACTTTGTCTCATATCATAAGATTAAGACACTTATTATAATCTTTTGTTGTCTTATGTCTCACCTTGGCTTATATAACTAAGGGCCTCTCATACATTGTGCATGATCATTCTATTTGTATTCTTTGATAGGAATATAGTTTATTCTTGTCATATTTATCTCTTGAGTAATTTGTGTTTTCTCATTAGGCCTCTAGATCTTGGGTTGCCAATCTCCATGGTCAAATCTTGCATGATCATCACAATTATTGCATATTGAATAAAACCTAAGAAATTTGTGAGTTAAGTGTTTTCCAATTTTGAGTTAAAAGATATACATATAACAAATGCTCTTTTAATTGCTCATTGTAGTAGAACGATCCATGAATATCTTGTTGTAGCACATTATGGCTCACTTATTGGCATTGAAAAATGTTTGGATGTGTTTTTTTTAGTGGCCATGGTTCTCTCAAAAAAGATTGTGCATGGCATGAGTTTGGTGAGGGGATGATAAGTGGAACCCTATAGCTTAGGATACTTGGGATGGCAGGGTTGTGCCTAGGATGTCCCAAACATGTACATCGCTCTTTCTCTTGCTTGCTACAATGATGTGATTGATACATGGAAATCGTCATAAGATAGTTATAAAATGTAATATAGATGTGAGAGAATAGCAAGTGTTTAAAAATTAAATATAATTACCTGTGATAGAATTTTGATTCTAAGAGGTGGGAGAAAAAACCAAGCCTTGTTATGGAGGTACCACTATGTATGAGCATCCTCCTTGTACTTCTCTCAAAGAGTGTTAAGACAATGAATATTTGATGAGATGAAATTGCTAAACTCGTTCGTAATAGTATCCTCCACTTTTGAACTTGAGAAGATTTTTTGAAATGTAGTCTTATACCCTTTCATAAATTTAGTTTCTTTATATGGTGTCACTCTTCTAGGAAAAGAAAGTATCTTTGTGTTGTAATATTTGGGAGACAATGCAAATGTAAGGAGATGCAAGGGTGTGGTCACTTTTTTCTAATGCACAATTATTTTTTTCACCCTGTTTAAAATGTTTGTGTGTGGTCTTCGTCCTTTGTTGTTATTATGCCCTTGTTTTTCTATCATGAAGTGTATGCTGTCATATATTTCTCTCAAACATGATTCATCTCAAAAATCTAATCACTCATTATGGACCTGGTGAAGCTTAAGATGTAATCTATGTAAGTCCACTAATCATCTTCCAGGATTAATGACTTGGACTTTTGGGTCATCTATGCATTTTCTTGCCTCCACATACTCCAATGGTTGCTAATAACCATGGCACCCCCTTGTACCTTAACAAGTCATCTCAAGATGTAGTGTTTAAAAAAATAAAATAAAACAAAATAAAAATTATTGCAAACTCAAGGTAATTTAAAGTAAATATGATTTACTAAATTTTCCTTCAACAACTCCAAATTGAAGAAGAATTTGAAGATGCCTTAAGACATATGATAGTTTATTATGAGCATTGCTACCTTCATATTAGTGTACATAGGGTTATGAATAGTTGATTTGTGGTTATCTTAACTCTTAATTAAGTCATATTATCATTATATTGTTATTTAATTAATGAGGTCAGCCTAAGGCTTATATAGGGCTATCTAAGTTGGCATGGATGATATCCTAGGCATAAATAAGGTATATATATAGAGAGAGAGAGGAGGTAGTGAGTTTTATTTCATCATCAGATTGTGAATTGTGTTCTCATTGGAGATATTTGGAGGTTTGCCTCTTGAAGTGGCTTGTTATTCTCAGCTATTATCAAGTATTTCCAACATATTTCATATTATATCTTCCATCGTACAAGTTATTTTATAACATGTGGTATCAAAGCTTGATCTTAGCACCATGATGACAAGGCTTTTTTTTTTCAATTTTGGAGGTCATTTTGTGAAACACATATCTCTTGGATTTTGATACTTTTTTTTTAAAGGTTTTTTGAAGAACATATTCAAGAAGCTATTCATAGGAATTGGAGCAGAATTGAGCAATTTATTAAAAAATTAGGTTTTGTAGAAAATTCACAACACCAATATTTATTATTATAAATATCAACTACCAATTGTTTCTTTTACATGGCTAACAAGCCTACTCTAACATGCTATTAGAACATGATTTAGAGCCTAACTTTCCTTCATTTGAGAACACAACTCAATGCTTAACTTACTTAAATGTTTTCTTTCCAAATAAGATCAAATTCAACTATTCAATATATGAGAACAAGCCTATCAGTAATGCTAAAATGAAATCAAATTTATGATGATTTTATGGAAATAAGAGGTGGATGAGCACCAACCACATCATGGAGTTTTAATTAACATGTACAACACATCCATGAAATAAAATATTACTCAAAACACTTTTTTCCACAACATGAATAGTAGCATCCATAATGCTTAAAAAGGAATACCTACCTACACATGCATTTTCTATCAAAATACAAAAAATCTTACAATTACAAGCCCCAAGCCAAAGAATACAAGGATAGGCACAAACCAATATCAAATACAAGATTCAATACTTATGATAACATGATTACAACTACATAACTCAAGGCATGAATACAAGATGACAAATAAACCAAACAAAAAACACTTCAAACTCCCAAGTGATCTCTTATACATTGTTGTTGCTCATCTATTTCCCTCATATCTATGATCCTCTTTTTTCATCTTCATCTCCTCTTGGTTTTCCATGCCTACCACTAAACATGACGACAACCAACTTAAAATCCTAGTATTTACACTACCAAAGTTTTAAGTAATAAACAAATGTGTTTACAAATAATAAGTTAATAGACATGGGAAAATGAAAATGTAGATTCACAATATGCTAAAAAATGGAATGTGCCCATACTAGTAAAGGAAATAAAGAACATGTTGGCCCCCATCATTGTTTCTTTTTAAATTTGTGCAATTATGGTCTCATGCTCTCATAACTTTGTGTTGACAATCAATCCAAGATAACTTTTACTATGATTAGTAGGTTTGTGGGTAGTTATTGAACATCACTAGTATCGTGTGCTCTTTGAGTTCTATATGTTATTTGATTCCATGTGGATGGACATCTCTTGACAATATGCTCTCTATTGGATTAGTCTAATTACAACACTAGAATCTTGTGCTCCTTGAGTTCTATATGTTCTTTAATTCCATGTGGATGGACATCTCCATTATTATGTTATGCTAGACCACTCATATGGTGCCATGTGTCACCTTGCTAAGGTTAGATGGTGGGACCATGATCTTTTTGATGTGAATGCTTGTATCTTTTCAAAGGCTTATGTGAGGTCAAATAATTATTGATTGTCTCATGTCATCTTGGTGGTGTGGTAGTGATGGGCCCAATATTTTGTTGAGGAATTTTGTGCTCCACTGTGGTAAGGTGGCAAATAAAAACTTGCCAAGTGGTGCATGGATGACATTCTTTGTGGGCCTAATTTCTTGTTGGGAGTGGTTTGGCAATGTTGCAACATACATACATGCAAGAAGCCATTGGAAATATTTATGTTGGTGGTTGAGCTATATAAGCATCTAGCTTGTGTCATAGCCATCATGTTGTAGTGAACTTGTAAATTCTTGGTCACAATAGAGATTTGATGCTCTTCAATGCATTTATTAGACCTTTTGTTGCATAGCCAAGCTTGTTGGTATCCTTTGGGGTAGCAAGAGATCATGTAACTACCATTTGATTGTGTGCAAAGACTATCTAGAGGATCTCAAGCTAAATAGGTAGTCTTACTTGGTTGGTTAATTCATTTATTGCATAGGTATGGGTTGTGCATTGTTGGGGGTGAAATTTATATGGTAGGTAGATGTTTCCCCTATTGCAATTGGCTCAATATTTTTAAATTTGCTTGTTACTTCCAACAATTGAGATGAATTTTTATGCTCCTATGTATTCCTATGTAGATCCAATGTGGATTTCATCTTTGCATGTACATTCCTCATGTGGACAAGTGAATTATACCGTGCAAGTGAAAATGTTGATGTAACTCAATGTGTCACTTGTAGTATGCCTATAGGGCTATTTGTAAGCCTAATGTTATATATACATATGTGAAAGAGGCAAATAGGGTAGATATTTAAGCCAATTTCTTGCCTTTGTAGCTTGAGTGTATACTAGGGATTCAATAAGTTTTGGTTGGAACATTATAATGCAAGGTTTATCTTTTATATAAAATTTAGGAATGCATTATCTTGTTGGATTGTTTATAATCAAATGTCTACATGGCTGGTCAGGATGCCTCATGGGATCTTGTGTTGCAAGTTATCTCTAATCACAATTGTTGATATGTATGCATGTAAGGATGAGTTGACTTGGCATAGTTGTAAATGGTTGTAAAGGTTTAATAGCAATCCTCTTCTTGATGCATGTGATATTTATTTGATTAGAGATAGTGAAGCATATTTGATTGTAATATTTCTTATTTTATTGTTATCCATGCATATTTATTGTTTCAATGTAGTCTTATACAAGTTCCTTTTTCTTGCATGTTGTGATGTTATTTCCCAAAATAGAGTAGGCACTTGTCAAGTTGATTGAAAGATCAATATTTTCATTGAAATGCATCTTTTTTTTCCATTTTGAGTTTAGTAGGTAGTTTATGTCTTGCCTTCATTTATGGTTCATCATTACACATCGATGACCAATTCGTTGCGAGCTTGTCACTAATTGTACATTGAGAACTATGTGAGAAAGATTTACAAGATGCATGAGTGTATGAGAAAAAGTATGTTTCATAGCCCTGGTACTCATGTATTCTTGTCTAAAGTTTCTTATTGTGAGGTATTTAAGGTTTGTTCATGGCTACCATTAGGGCATAGTAGTCAAGGACTAGTTGTATGTCATCATATCTCTTTGATTTTCATTTCAAAGAGACCTCCAAGGATCACCCTCCTAGGTTTTGTAGAAGGTAATTTACGTCATCCTATCACTTGGCATCATACTACTCTTCTCTTGTTGATGATCTGACTCTTTGCCCAAGACTTTTGATCCTTTTGTCTTGGTTTATCACTAGTAGTTTTAGGGGAAATCAATTTTTAGTTTTGGGAGTTAATAAATGATAACTTTGTTGGGATAAAGATTTAGAATAATCATATCTTGAGATAAATATAGTGAAGCTTCTACTAGTGGATAAAATCTAGAAGTATTTCATCCTTGGTGGGTTCTTGTGCATGAGGGATTTCCTCTTCCAAAGAGTTGGTGACTCCACTATTAAAAATCAAAGTGTTCTTGTTGCAATCAAAATTGCTAAAGTGATTACATGCTTCAAGAATACAATTCAAGTTGTTGCAACAATAACAAGGTACATAATCTATTTTCTTCTCATGAAACAAAGTTTCTTTCATAGTAAGGAAACATACTTATGTGAGAAGAAACTTTAGTTCAACATGTAAGATTGTAAAACATGGGCTCTTAGTATAAATATTATCCTAGGTTGGGTGAGTGCAGGATTACGATGGGTCAAAGCATACTTCTCAATGACAATGAAAATACACGTTTAAACAAATTCACATAAAAATTTGAATAGTTTATTAACACAATTTGGAAAATATGTAGGAATAAAATTTGTATTAAAATTGAATTTATTTTTTAGGCTAATTTTTTTTTAAAAAAAAGAAATTTATTAATGAAAATTTAAAATTTCAATGAAGCACTACTATAATTTGTGAAAAAATAAAGTGTCATTCCAACCAACCTAAGTATGAGCAAAAAGATATTTTAAAAAATATTTAAATATAAATAAAGGACACACGCTCATATGTGACACATTTTTTTAATTTTGTAAGTAAATAATTAGTCATGAATTTTTAACTAGGACTTTTTTAAAATATTAAAAAATAGTTTTTTGGCCAACCTAACTTGGTAAAAAAATGAAATTCAATTTTATTTTTTTAAACCTATAGGTAGTGAAGCATAGTGTGACACATCTCTTGGATTTGAAAAAAGTGAAACGATTTGAGAGTTATGGCTTTTTTTTAATTAGCATATCAATAAAGACTTTAGACATAGTACATGTAGAAAATCATTAATAATTATCTATTAAATTCATAATGAAGGATATCTTATATTTATAGAATGTTGACATTTTTTTAATAAACCAGTTTCATCAAATTCAAATTAAAAAAAGTCGTTAACACAAAGGGTGAAGTCTTGAAAAGAGGATGAAACCTTTAAACATGTTAGAGCAATTTATCTTTTAGGCTTAACAAACCCAAGCCTAATTTTAAAGCTTTCCCAAGGCAAAAACCAAAGGAAAAAAATTATGTTAGAAAAAATGGATATTCGTTCTGAAAAAGTTTTTATTTTATTTATGGCATCCAAATGGATATTCATTATTTAGAAATGGATTATCCATTTTTGTTTTTATGAAAAATTGGGAAAAATGATTTGTTGGGCCTAGTAACAATCCCCACAAGTGCTCTGCACTTAAGAATCTCGTGATTTCTTCACATTACAAACAAAATCATGCTTTTCTACACTCTTTCACACAAAATTTTATTATATCAATCATTATAGTGCCTTGTTTTGATTAAAAGGAAAAATGGGTTTTGAAGGGACTCGAAACCCTTTACAAAAGAGACACAAAAAGCTGCTAAGAGAATAAAACAATCAACCACCAGCAACAACCCAACCAGCAAAAAACTAACCAACACGGGAGCCAAATAAAAGACAACTAACAACCAGTGGCTCCCACTAGCAAAACAACAACAAACCAACCAACCAGAGACCAAAAAAGAAAGCAACAGAAATAAACTAGAAACTAATGAAGGCCACCCAGAGTTTTGGCCATTTCAACTTGCTGGGACTTATGTTTTTCAACCATATCCAACAGTTCCTTTTTTTTAGCATCAAAAGCTTTTTTCCACTCCGCTGACCCTCCCCCAACCAACACCTTGTCATCAACCTTAAGGGACTTTTTCCCCTTACCCTTAGCGACATCATTTGTCTCCATGAGTTCTGAGAAGTGGACCTGCTCTTCCCTAAGCTGACTAATTTTCTTGAAAAGTGTCTCCAGGGCTTCAACGCTATTCTTGACCGAGACATGACTCACCTGCAACAAATTTCTAATATCATTATTTAAACTTGTAACTTTAGCCTTGAGGGCTTTTAGTCTATCCTCGCATTGCTCCTTGAACTCATTATGAGAGTGTTCCAACTCCACCAATCTGTCAATGAGGATATCTGGAACAGAGGTCTTCGGGATATTCTGCAAATTTTCCTTAAGGCCCTTGATTTTAATGTTAATTTTATTGAATTCCTGCAAGGTCCATTTGGCCAATTTGAAGGTACCGGTAGCACCCACCCTTGCCATATCTAATAGGCCAAACATTGAAGTTCCCTCCTCATCTAAGTATGAGAAATCCTCCGACAGAGGATCAATTTTCAGGGGCGGATCAACATTTCTCTTACCCTCACCATCCACATTCCGCTCACCAACCTCCTTATCTAGAGAAACCTTGTGTAAATCATGAACAGGGGAATCCTCCACAGTCACATCAGTTACGTTAGGGTTATTGCTAACCTCAGCCTTTGTAGGATCCCTAGCCGCCACATCAGACTCCTTTTTCTTCAAATTATCCAATCTCTTCGACAGCCTTCTTGGTTTTTCAACCACATCAACCATCTTTTGGGCCCCAACCTCATTAGCCCCACCAAAAACACCTTTATCATCGAACACATCCTCTGCTCTTGGAGAGGACCCATCCAATCCAATAATAAACAATAATAGTCATTGTAAAGCCCAAAAAAAAGAGGAAATTTCAAGTGGAGGAAATTGAAGCAATTAGGGAAAAATAGAGCAAGAAAGACAATGAGAAGAAAAGGTAGGGTGAATATTCTTGAAGGTGAAGGTTCTTCTTAACCCTTAAATAACATTCAAATTGGAGTTTTTAATGTTGAATATAATAAAATGTTTGAAAAAAATGAAATTGATTATGATATTGAAAATGAAAATGTTGAACATGAAAGTGAAATTATTGCAAAATTCTATTGAGAAGAGTAACATCATAGAAAAAGGAAAAGAAAAATGTCAACAATTGCTTGAACAATGTGGATATGAACCCTATGACATTGAAATTGCACTTAATAATCCAATTGTTGATAACATTGATGAAATTGATAACACACATGAAACCATAAAACTCAATGTATTTCCAAATAACATAAGAAGAGAGGACTTTTGTGAAAAAGAAAAAGAAATCCCAAATCCATCATTTTGTAATGAGTTCCATAAATTTCAAAACATTCAAGAACCCTAAAATGGTTACTTGAAATTGATAAGAACATAATAGAAAGTTTTGAAGACAAGAATTCATCACGAACTGTTTGATTATGGACTTCAAAAAATTTCAATGAATATTTTTCCAATAACATTAAGTGAACAATTTCAATTTTTTGTACAATTACTAAAAATGTAAAAAATTGAGACATTTACTAAAAATTAAAAATTTGTGTAAACAAAATGTTTGATCGAAATAATATTTATTATTAAAAGTTTTTTTAATGCACTCAATTCTAACCAAAATACTTGTAAGGATAAAGATAAAAACACTGCTCATAGAGTAATAACAACCTCAATAGTAAACAAGCAATTAAAAAAGACTTGGTTATTGAGGAAAACTTGCCTTGAATCAAGCCTAAATCGTAAAGCATTGTCAAAAGCACTAGCAATAAGATCAAAACTAAATAGTCCTCTTGAAAATGATACTTGGATTTTTAGGGCTTCCACGAGTTAATAAGAAGCTAATTAATATAACAAAAATTGAAACTCAATGGATTTGGTACTTAACTTTAGAGTATCACCCAATGTAAAATATGTTTTAAAATTAAGAATGGGTGATCAAGACAATACACCATATCCCAAACATTACTTGGAATGTAGCCAAACAATATTGTACAAACATTTTTGTGAAACATGTCCAAGTTTTAAAATCTCACAAAATAAATTTGAATTTATTGTGTCTCTTAAAATTCATAATGCATGTTGTTGCAAATACCATGCAGAGTTTTTTATGTATCATGAACTATTATGCAATATTCATTATATTTTGCATGCTAACAAAATGTTATAGGAGTGTGGTGCAATGCAACTACCAAATTCATTCAAGGACTTATTATATTTATTTTTGTGTTAAAGATGATGGTTGCATTTAGTTTAAATGAAAAGTGTTTACAATGTGATAGATTATAAAAGCTTATAACATGTATTCATGAGGGTAGTGAACATGATTTTGGAAAGCAAATGGTTGAGAAAAGAGATATGAGAGTGAAATACAATTTGAAGAGTGGAGGTGAAGGTTCTAGATGTGATTTGGTTACAAGAAAAGTAAGTGTTATTGATTTTTTTTTGTTTTAAGAAAAATATTTTTTACAAGTATTCAAATCATAGCCATAGGTCTTGATAGTTAAATCAACAGTTCAGGATGTATAAGAATTTGTTCTCAATTAGAATTATTATCTTTATAGTTATTTTGTAGAAAACTACACGTTGCAACCACAAAATGAAGTCCAATGGCTATTGACAACTTTACACTAAGAATCATTGAGCCATTTTAAAAGAATTCATTTATTGTCAGTATGGTTGGTGCAGGAGCACACGAGCAGACAGGCGATCAACACCAACCAAAAAAATATAGTGTTGGTTTGTTTCCATTTTTGATTTGTTTGGTTTCTCTTTTGATCAGTTCCTAAACCTCTTAAATTTGACAACCTCTTTATGACACATTAACGAGACAATGATGGAGATAGATGAATCTCAAAGAATGTTGTCTCATGAAAGCATGAACAACCATCGATTGTATTTATAATTACCTTGACAGACACACATGCAAAATATGGAAGCATAGATCGAAAAACATTGTCAATTATGTTTCCTTGGTCGTTGTAAAGCTAGCATCCTCATGACTGGACATGGATGCCCATCAAAGTATAACATAATTTATCAATGTAGTTGCATTTGCCTTGGTCAACATATATGCCAACAAGGAAGCATAGACCGACACATTGACTCAATTTAAATCTTGAAATTAATATTAAGTGTCTCTTCACCTTCAAAAATAGGGGGGCGCGGGTTAAGAAGAAGCATTTTGTTAAGAAATCAAACAAAACAAAGAGACAAGGGGTTGCGTGGCTGCATTGAATAAAAACTAAAAAAAATTCTAAGGCACAACAAACTCAAGGCCACGCATACATGAGGATGAATTAAATTTCATTTGCAAATACAAGAGGAAGATAGAAAGAGGCGCACAGAAGTCAGAAAGGTAGGGATATGATATGCAAGGATGAGGAAAGAGAGCTATGTGGGTAATAGGAAAAGCCTTGGGTAAACGAAAAACAAATCAAATTGCCAATAGCGCCCTTGTATGCAATCATTGTTGAGTACACAGAGGGGATTCGAAAGGATTGAAGGTCCTTTGCTTTTCATTAAAAAAAGGCAGATTTAAAACAAAAAAAGGCATGCCAGGTAAAGGATATAAGAGAAGGCCGATAGAGTAGTATAGAAAGGACCCGTGAGAATGAGAAGGGGTCAATCTTGAGAAAGGTTACTGAGTTTAAAGGCAACGTGGAAATAATAGAGGGGCAGTGGGATTAATAAAGGGCAATGCCATACTAAAGGTGATGTTATGAGTAAAATACAGAGATTGCATGAGAAAGTTGATAGTACGCAAACAGAGGGAGAGGTGAAAGTTTGATTGTGTAGAAATAAGGAAGAGATTTATGTGTATCAGAGATGTTGCATCTCTTTTATGTAATTGATTTAATAAAAGAATAGTTCATATTTTGTTGCGAAATTGGTTTCTTTCTCGTGTGATATTTCATTGTTATTGGTGAAAGGAAAGAGATGAGAGAGCCTCTTGCTTCAATTGGTATTAGAGGAGGCAATCCTGAGTGTGGAGAGGATCCACCAGGACTTGTGGGAAGTGAGTAATGGTTGTGGAAGGCTCAAGAGAATTGTTGCAAGTGTGTTTGGAGTCTTGAACAATTGAGAGCTGAGAGGGACAAGTTGTTGATCGAAAGAGATGTCGCCTCGAAGAGGAAGACCTAGATTAGAGGTAGTGTTGGAATGATTTCGAGAGGTTATAAGAGATTATATCATAAATGATATAAGAAATGAGGTGAGATTAGTTGTTGGTAATGCAAGAGATCCTGAGAATGAGGAAGAAAGCGAAGAGGAAGAGCAAGGTGGAGAGGAAGAAGAATGACTAGAGGATGTCAGACGAGATTTTTGAGAGCTCTTTCAAGAATAACAAAAATTAGTAAAATGGATGTGTCAAACTTTTCTAGAACATTAAATTTGGAAGAGTTAATTGATTGGATAGGAGAGCTGGAAGAATATTTCAACATGAAGGGAATTAGAGACCCGGAGTGGGTAAAGTTAGCCCAAACAAAATTGAAAGGGCATGTTGCATTATGGTGGAAAGGGTTGCAGAGAGGAGTAGGAAATGGATGGAGATCCTCGGATAACAAGGTGGAACCAGATGGTTACAAGGTTGAAGAAAAAATTCATTTTTGGAGACTATGAAATGGATTTATTCAATAAGTTGCAAAATTTGAAGCAAAAATATATGAGTGTAAAAGATTGCAAGGAGGAGTTTTACAAGTTGGCTATTCGATATGGAAGGCATGAAATCAATAGGGAAAAGGTAGCTAGGTATGTGAATGGCTTACGGTTTAACATTCAGGATGAAATGAGTATGCTGAAAATTACTACAATGGAGGAAGCATACCAATATGCATTAAAGGCTGGGGAGAAATTAATGAGAAGGCAATTAAACCATTCTAAAAGTCGAGGAAGATTTGCAACTGAGAAGGGACAAGTGAGCAGCAGCAAAGGAAAGCATATTGAAGAAGAATTCAAGCCCAAATGCAGTAAAGAGGTGGGCCAAAAGAAAAAAGAAAAGGAGATATTAGCAAAAGGACGTGGTAGCAGCAACAAAGGGTTTCCAGGTAGATGTTACCAATGTGGAGAAGTTGGTTATCGCATTTTTGAGTGTCCTCGAGTACAAGAAGGTAGAAAAAAGAGTGCAAGGAACCACTTAGCACATGAGGATGAGGAACTTGATGCATCCCCAAAAGGTGAAGACTTGGAAGAAGGTGAATATCTCATGATGAGGAGAGTGTTGGTGAATCCAAAGGTGGATGAGGAGGAACCATCCCAAAGGAGTCTCTTTGAACTATATGCAAGGCTGGAGGTAAGTGTTGCAAAGTTATGGTAGATAGTGGTAGCACAAACAACCTAGTTTCAAAGGAGATGGTAGAAAAGTTAGGTTTGAAAAGGTGTAAGCATCCTAGTCCATACAAAGTTTCTTGGCTATAAAAGGAGCACGAGATGATTGTGAGTGAGCAATGTTTAATTAATTTTCAGATTGGATCTTATAGAGATGAGGTGTTGTGCAACGTGATGCATATGACTTCTTGTCATGTGTTGTTGGGAAGGCCATGGTAGTTTGATAGGGAGGCCATCTATGATGGTAAAGAGAATGTTTATACCATCTGGAGAGATGGAAAAAAGTATATGTTGAATTCTCTAAAAGAGAAGGAGAATCAGATGAAAGAATCCAGCTCTATTGGTTGTTGTAGTGTGGAGAAGCAGTGAATAGAGGAAGAGGAATAGAGTGAGTACAGTGATTTCTAGCCATTCAAAGGGAAAATTTCAAGAGAAAAAGGCAGATTAGATTTTGGTATATTGCAGCAGTGTAATAAAGGAACAAAGAATGGCAGTCCAAAATAATGTGGTGGCTATAAATGTGGATCTATGATGGGAAGTTGTTCGGAGAAACGAGATAACACCAATGGAGGTGGCTCGAGTGTTGAGGTTGAGCAAAACAATAGAAAAGGGAAGACTCATGTAGACAAGAAGCAACTATGGATAAAGAGTAAACATGGGATTACCGTCTGATGCACCTTCCAATGTTCTTGAGTTTACCAACTCAAGGAACATTTCACTTACCCGGCGTGTGTAGTACAAGAGCACACGGGCGGACAAGCGATCAACACCAACCAAAAAAAAATATTGTTGGTTTGTTTCCATTTTTGGTTTGTTTGGTTTCTCTCTTTTGATCAGTGCCTAAACCTCTTAAACTTGACAACCTCTTTATAACACATTAATGAGAAAATGATGAAGACAAATGAATCTCAAAGAATGTTGTCTCATGAACACATGAACAACCATCGATTGTATTTACAACTACCTTGGCAGACACGTATGCAAAATATGGAAGCATAGATCAGAAAAAATTGTAAATTGAGTTTCCTTAGTCATTGTAAAGCCAACATTCTCATAATTGGACATGGACGCCCATCAAAGTATAACATAATTTATCAATGTTGTAGATGCATTTGCCTTGGTCAACATATATGCCAACAAGGAAGCATATAAGACCAACACATTGACTCAATTTAAATGTTGAAATTAATATTATGTGTCGCTTCATCTTCAAAAATAAGGGGACGAGGGTTAAGAAGAAGCATTTTGTTAAGAAATTAGACAAAACAAAGAGACAAGGGGTCGCATGGCTGCATTGAATGGAGAATTAAAAAAATTCAAAGGCACAACAAACTCAAGGCCTCACATACATGAGGATGAATTCAATTTCATTTGCAAATACAAGAGGAAGATAGGAAGAGGCGCACAAAAGTTAGAATGGTAGGGATATGATATGCAAGAATGAGGAAAGAGAGCTGCGTGGGTAATAGGAAAAGCCTTGGGTAAACAAAAACCAAATTGAATTGCCAATAGCTCCCCTGTATGTAATCATTGTTGAGTGCGTAGAGGGGATTCAAAAGGATTGAAGTTCCTTTGCTTTTCATTAAAAAAGGAAGATTTAAAACAAAAAAAAGGGTGCACCAAGTGAAGGATATAAGAGAAGGCTGATAGAGTAGTATAGAGAGGACCCGTGAGAATGAGAAAGGGGTCGGTCTTGAGAAATTTTATTGAGTTTAAAGGAAGCATGGAAATAACAGAGGGGCGGTGAGATTAATAAAGGGCAGTGCCATAATGAAGGTGATGATTTGAGTAAAATACAGAGATTGCATGAGAAAGTGGGCAGTACACAGACAAAGCAAGAGGTGACAAAGGTTGATTGTGTAGAAATAAGGAAGAGACTTATGTGTATCAAAGATGTTGCATCTCTTTTATATAATTATGTAATTGAATTAATAAAAGAATAGTTCATCTTTTGTTGTGAAAATGGTTTCTTTCTCATGTGAGATTTCGTTGTTATTGGTGAAAGGAAAGAGTTGAGAGAGCCTCTTGCTTCAATAGTCAAATGGATCAAATATTACAAAAAATTGAGATAGGATATTCTATTAGACCATCAAAATATCGAAGACACACTAAGTAATTATGTAATATACCTATAAATGTATAATTATTGATATTATGTTGATTTTATGATATGATAGTGATGGTGCAATGTGTAACATATATCCTCTACTTGATTTCATTTCATGATAGATGGATACAATAATGAATTATTATTTTTCATTTTATTCAACACACTAGCAAACAAATTAATACATTTCATATATCAACAAGTAACATAACTTAATAATGGAGTCAAATTTTACCTAAACTTTATTGTTAGTCAAAAGCTTTCATTCATATCCTTGCCATAGATTAGAACCAAGTTTAAGTTTGCACTTGTAGATATGTATCAAGTAGAGGAATGGATAGATTGAAGAAAATAATTGGTCCTTAGGTATGTGTAGAGGTAGATCAATTTAAGTTCAAATTATGTATTAACTTTTGCATAGACATATATCACTTGTATGCTTTTCATTGCACTAGGGACAACCTAATTGTGAAGTAGAAAAAGTGATCCTAAATCTAACTAGTAGATTAACCAGGATTGCGTCTTTTTCTTTGACTCCACATTCGAACACAAACCAACTAGGGTTTTGATGATTGACTAGTTGCCACAAGGAAGAGCTAATCTCCTAAGGTCTAGTTCTTTTGAGTTGCAAAAAGGGAGAATTTTGATGTGTATTTTAACAAGCCTATTTGGCAAAAACCATAGATCTAAAAATGTAAGTTATTGCACAAATGAAAATGAAAACCGACAAAAAAAACACAAATATGGAAAAGAGACATAGAGAGGAACCTATGATTGAAAATTGAGCCTGAATTTGAGGGTCAAGGGTGGTGGCGCGCTTGACTAAAGATGCTAAATTTTATAGTCTGTAAACTTCAGATAACAGGTTATAGTTTGTTGTGTTTTTCTGTATTTATTTTTTGACAAAACCTTCAAATCTACCACACACACATGAAAAGAGGGGGAACAGTTGTACTGTATAGGGGATTTCCTAAGTCAAACCTTTTTTTGGTATTTCCAACTCCACGTACAATAACTAATGATGGTAGAGAGGGCTTACCCTAGGTCAGACAAAGGCCAAATGAACAATAATTGATTGAAACAATAAATGATAAAATGGTGATGTTACTTTGGTATGAAATCTCCATCGAAGTGATATCCACACTATAAATTACCATCAAAGGTTTTTTGCTGGATACTTGAATTGCTTGAAGATTTGCAATAGATTAGTCCATAAAACATAATAGATTGTTTTAGCTACCATGTAGAGGATAACTCAATACATCTTTAGAACAAGTGCATCATAATAATTTTTTGTTCATAATGTTTCCTAGTGTTCAAATGAGAAGAAAATTTGTTTATATATGCATCCCAATTGACATTTTTTATTATAGGTTGACTTGGGGTCATTTCACAACATGTAAGGTCGACACCCAAAACCTTGAACTTTGAAATAGATCACCCTTGTTCAAGTGATTTTACCCCAAATTTATTGGGATGTTGGAGATTTTAATATATTTTCATGATCTGGCCCCAAAACAAATAAATTATTCATATAATTAATTCCTTAGGCAAACTAGGGTGTCCATGTAGTGTGAAATTGTCAAGGTCAACAATTTATGATGCTATATTTATCCCCCACTTTAGTGAGAGTAGGATCTTACATTCATACTCACAGTAAAGGAATAATTCTTTTATCAAAATTTTGAAGAGACAAGATGGCACCAAGTTGAGAGGTGTGTAAGACCACAACTCAAGATCATATTAATCCACAATGTTAAGAAAAACATGAAGCAAATATATTGAATGCAAGACAAGGAAAGATTCAATCATACATAAAGCACTCTGTTAGAACTGTAAAATTCTAATGATTTTACATTTTGTTCATACTCATAAGTTTCCAAATAAGTCCTACCATGAGCACATTTTCCCCATATTTGGCCATGTGGTCCAATAAAATCCATCTAGTCTTGAATAATTCACATTATAATCCATATCGGCATGAGATTATCAGGGTCTCCCTGATCCATATTGCATTTTCTGCTGATATACATTTGTTGCAGATTATCGACAAGACCTCAGGAATGTCACACCGATTGGAATTCATCTGCATGTGTCTTTCACCAGGACACTAGTCATTGTCTCGGCGACAGAGGAAGTTTCATATCAGCAAGAATGATTTCACCGGGGTGAGGTCTCACTGAATGGGTCGTGTCTCACCGACCAGTGCAAGAGAAAGAACACATCGGTAGGAGATTCATCATCAGAGTGAAGTCATAGCAAAGTTATATTGTATCGTTGACCGGCACATTTCGGCAAAACCACAAGTCTTCAGAGTGTGGTCTTGCCGAATACATTATGTCTCACCGACCAACGCACATGGAAGCATATCGGCCAAGTTGCGGGTATCGGAGTGAAGTCTTAGCGACTACGTTGGGTCCTGCCGACAATGTGAAGGGGATTCTATCAAAGGCTTTCAGAATGAAGTTATGAAGTCTTTCCAACCCTTGTGTCTCACCGATAAGGATATGCATCAGCTGGAGTCATGTTATCGAAGTGAGGTCTCACCGAGCGCATTATGTCTCACCGACTAGCACACAGAACAATGTATCGGCCAGACTAAAGGTATTCGGGATGAGGTCTTAGCGAATTCATAATGTCTTACCGACCGGCGATAAAGATATACATATCGGTAAGACTAAAGTGCATCGGAGTAATGTCTCACTAAGTGGCTCCGGTCTCACCGACAAAGCGTGAAGGGATTCTATCAATGGTTTTTGGTGTGAGGTTATATAGTCTTGCCGACATGTTTATCACACCGAGGTGTGCTTCATCGATGAGAGAATGATATTGTCACGGTAATCAAAAGCGAACTTAAGGAGACTTTCGGTAAGACAAGGTATAACCTGTGAGATGTCTCCCCGACTCCAAGTGTCACAGTGAAACACAAAAGACCAAAGGGATGACTATCGATGTGACATTGAGGATCGGTATGGCTATAGGTTGTCTCAGTGAGTGTTCAACGAATGTTAACAGAAACCCAAATTAACTGATCACCGACGTTTGAATACGAAAGGACACATCCTTTCAAATACTGATATATAAATATCCATTTTCGATTGTAAAAGAGGACATTATTAGATATTAGATTAGATACAATAGATAGATTAGAAATGGATATAGTAGAATAAAATTTTCATATCAGAGACTATGATGCATGATTTCAAATGGAGATATCAATGAAAATTAGTTGATGTGGCGGTTCATTTCTAGTGTCAATTGTCTGTTGTGCTCACTGAAAGTATTACTAAAGTTCTCTCCAGGGTTGGCATTTTCTGGTTATTTAAATTGGTATAACAAGTTTATATTCAGTTTATCAGTGCACATTTGTTGTATCTGTGTGGTTAATTAATTGGTTCTTTCAAGGAGAGATTAAATCCTTTTGATTAATCACAATAATCAGGGAAATTCATCTGGATCATTAAGAAGAGCTTAGTAATCACAGTCTTGCATGTTTATCAAGTTATAAACAAAACATATGCCAAACAATTTGAGTGTTCTCCAGAAATAAGTTGCCCGTTTCTATTTCATTTGACTCTGCATACCCAATAAGGCACTAGTCTTTGCATTTCACCATTTAGATTCATTCATTTTCTTTACATCTATTAACTGAACATATTAGGATTTAGTTTTGAATATTGCTATACAATTTATACCAAATTTAGTTTTATTTGTCCACTCCCATCTGTCATTGTGGGAAAAACATTTCAAGAGAGATAAACACATTAAGTCTGCTTCATTCATATAGGTACACCCGCCTAGGTCTATCAACACCTGAAGAGTAGAAGGTCTAAATCATTTGGCCTTGTCTGTTACCCTAAAACGTACCAAGAGATTGGCAACCTCTTGAGGCATTTTGCCTACATTTTTTAGAGCTAACACACTCAAAGAACAATCAAAAGAACACACAAAGCATACATAAAGCAAACACGGTGCATACAAGGAATACACAAAGCAAAAACACATAATACATGGAGTAAACACACCAAATACATGAAGAAAATAGACAAAATACACAAGGAAAACAAAACACACACATGGAACATAAAACAACAAATGCTAGTACACAAAACTAATGATTTGATTCTACAAGATAAAAAAGCCTCATTTTGTAAGGTTGTCTCAATTACCAAGCATCATCAATCGAATGCACAACATACACATCTAAAATGCTAAATAAAATTTCTCACAAGGATACATAGATCTACTAGCTAGCAAGTTGTGCTATGCTAGGTGTCCATGTAAAATTGATAAATGATAGATACCATAAGGATAGCAAGTTGTATTGTGCTAGTTTACTCATGAGACACATGGCTCCATTAGCAAGAAAGTTGTGTTATGCTAAGTGGCCATGTAAAAATGATCAAGTTTACAAGCCAACAAACTTCATTATGCTAGGTATGTGGACTATTTGGGAAATCACACTTTAGGGAGCACATAAAAGTTTAAAGTCACAATAGACCATTTAACATCACGAGGGAAAAATCACCTTAGGGGGTGTACAAAATTTTAATGTCACAAGGAAAAAATTACTAACCACACCTCAGGGGGTGCATGCATAATGCTTAACGTCATAGGGGACAAATTGATAACCACCCCTCAGGGGGTGTTATAAACAACACCACCACCAAGGGGGTATGTCATAATTTAAATATCATAAGACACTAATGAAATGGATAGGGTGATATGCCTCCTTTTAAAATGTTGACATATTTTCTATGTTGATATTTTAAGGAAAAGAAGGGGGAAGAGGGGATCCCTAAGAAGAATGCACACCTCCATAATTAGTTGTCCTTGCCCCCCAAGTGTAAAATCAAGGACAACCATGCTAGAGACTATTGTGTTGCTTTCATTGATAACATATGGTTGCATGTAAGATTGAACCACCATGAATGGAAATAAGCAAACACATGGAGATACAAATGCCACATAATGAGGAGCAACACCATAGAAGAGAGATTATCATTTAGAATGAATAGGCGCATAAACATGTGGAAGAGTCAAAACACCACAATTGAGAAGTTGTATTATTTTATTACTCAAGGACTGACATTCATTGGTGGAATGACCATGCACACGAAGATATGCACAAAAAAATGTTTTTTTTATGTAACTTCTTATGTGTTGGAGGAGGAAGAGTAATCAAGTGATCTTTGAGAAGCCTTGACAAAATATGCTCTTTCTCGACTAGAGGATAAGGAGTAGGAGACAACCCTTTCTCTTGTGAAAAAAATGTTTGCTTGCTTACCACCAGAGGTTATAAATATAATAGATGATGGAGGATGAGATGTAAATGAAGGAGAAGGTTGGAAACTCAAACCTCTTTTAGCAAGGTATGGTATAGGCTTCACATTATCCTTAACTCCTTGTTTCATGTTTTAATTTATCCAATTTTAAAAATAATTTTAAATCCAATCCCATAACACTTTCCAACTCGAATGGAGGAGGAGAATTTTTTTCTAAATGATTATAAGAAGAATTGATTCTTTTGTAGGAATGCAAATCCTTTCAAGGTGTTAAATTTTGGGATCATACATTGCCAACACATGAGGAATGAAAGCTAAAGAGCCCCCTCTCACCATCATGGGGTAATGTTTTTGGATTTGGTGATATAGAAGAAGATTGAACAAATGAAATAAAAGATTCTTTAGGTTTAGATTGTGAGATTTTGTCTCTTGGTCCTTCTAATCATCAAAGCCAATACCGGTTTTGACATGTAGAGATATTTGACATCCCAAAATTTGATCCAAAGTCTCAGTACTCTTCCCAAACTTCAATTGCAACTGTTGATTTAATTTTTCAAGCTCTTTTCTTAGTGACATGAGTTTTGCTTCAATTTTCTCACAATCCTTGTCTTTTGATAGTAGCCTTTCAGTCAAAACTTCTTCAATCCTCTTTACTTCTTTTTTTTGAGTCTTCAGATCAATGATCATCTTTTCTTCACTCTCAAGATTTTGAGATAAGCTATCTTTAGCCTTCACTTCTTTAACAATCATTTTCTTCAGTCTCTTGATTTATTTTCTCACATAGAGTAACTCTTCCGCAAGATCCACTTCTTCATCATCATTTCTAGAATCTGTTACCACAGGATCTTCAACAATTTCCATGGCCATGAATAGAACTTTCTCTTTTTCATCTCTGGAGATGTGCTCATCTTCTTCATTAGTGGATTATCCTTCCTCATTAATGAAGAAACTCTTTTGTTTCCTCTGACCTTTATTCCCTTTTTGAAATGATTTATTTCCATGATTTTTCTCAACATTGTTAGAATCCTTATACAGACACTTAGCCATAAAATGTCCTACTTCACCACAACTAAAAAAATTGAAAGGTACCTTACCTTTACACTTTTTGGAACCTCTCTATAACTTTCTAACAAAGTTTTCCTCCTTTGGATCTAATCCAACATCAAAGTCTAAATCAACTTTCTTCTTGGATGCTCTGAACGTAGCTTTTTTTCTTATTGAGTTTTCACTATTTAACCTCATCTCAAAGGCAGTCAAAATTCCATGTAATTCAACCATTTTTAAATCATTCATATCTTTTGCTTCTTCAACAACAGAAAATTTATAATCAAACCTTATAGGTAGGGATTTGAGTACCTTTTTCAATAACCATATTTTGCTTCAATTCCTCTCCAAGACCTCTGATTGAGTTGAAAAATTCATCAACCTGAAGCAGGAATGTCGCAAGGATTTCTTCCCCCTTCATTTTTAGAATCTTAGACTAAGCTCTATGAGTTTGGAGCTTTGCTTCTTTCATCTTTTTGTCTCCTTCATAGATGGTGTGAATTTTTTCCCATAATTCCTTGCAATCTCGTATTGTATAACTTTCACAAACTTAGAAATAGAAAAACAACATAAAATCACATTCCTAGCCTTGACATTATTTTCACAAGCCTTCTTTCTAGCTTGAACCCTTGGAGGATTTCCAGGAATCTCATATCCCTCTATAACTAACATCCATATTTCAAGACCTAGGGCCATTAAGTATGCTTCCATTTGAACTTTCCAAAAAGCATAATTTGACCCATCAAAGAGTCGTGTATTATTTGCAGACAATCCTTATTGTGCCATAGAGTGTTCCATCTCGAATCTACCTCAATTTTATTAAGCTTATTCAAAGGAATTTGGATTTGATACCAATTGAAGGGCACACAATCTATTGAGGGGGGGGGGGTGAATCAGTAGATCTAATCAATTTAAAACTCTTAACTTCGACATAAATATCTAAACATAAAACTTGAATCTTCTCTACTACTAATCAAGAACTTACCATGAACACGCACATCCACACAAGAGAACACCAAATATACGTGGAAACCCAAGATGGGAAAAAACACAGTGAGAATAGATATTTCGATCTACTATCCAAATCTAGTCTCACAAAGCAAATGAATCTTACAATATGAGGTAGGCACCAACCTACCAGAGATGTTCCAATCCCCAATTGGACTTGTAGGCACCAACTGACCAGAGACACCAATCCCCAATATAATGAATTAAGCACCAACTCTACAAGTAGAACACTAGTCCTACATAAATACAGTGATAAAGCTTATGAATCTTCAATGAAACCTACACATCTCATACACATTTTTAATTGGCTTCAAACTCTCTTCAACACTCCTTATGATCTTCTAATAATGACGAATAGTGATTGAGATGCTTCACCTTGAATAAAACTAGCTCACACAATTGTCTCCTTGTATATTCATTCACCACCTTCTCTTCAATTTATACTTCACATTGTGCATCCATGCAACAAATGATTATATAAAATACATCAAATAAAACATTAGTTCATGTTGGCCAGGGGTCTGCAAATAACTAGGATGACATAAGGTGGGTCACCTAATTTAAAATTTCATGAAACTTGTAACAGGTCTGTCCAAAAATAAATTTATTGCCACAAAAAGAACATGATGTCCCACGCTTCCACAAGGACCTTAACCAAGTCTATCTTAACACCACATGCTAATTTTGAATGTCGCGCATTACTAGTCATTACCAAAAAATTCACGAACACCAACTGGTTGACAAACAAGAATAGAGAGCCTTCTATTGAATTTCAAACTTCTTGCATGCATAACATATCCTCTAGAAACTCTATCAAATACGATAGAATATGTGTAGACATACTCTCCATTCAAACCATAGAGCCAAACATGCCTTTTGAACATAATCTTACTTCCATAGAAATATCTTTGCCCTAAAACACTGATCTAAAATATTTTTGGTACAACCTTCCAAATCACCTCTATCATAGTGAATAGATGCATGCATGATATTGCAAGTATAATTAAACTTATCTCCTGATATAGATAGCAACATATATTTCTTGAACTCAAAATGATATGATGATACAATTACCAACACAAATAGTATGATAGTACAATTCCTAAAAAGATAGTGCCACCTCTGATCATATCACCTTTGACAACCATGCACACCTTTGACATCAATGACAACCTTTGTTCAACACAAATATATAGATAGATGAATTCATATTCCAAATGGACAGATGACTAAACCATATGAATGGTTTTTATTCCAAGTTGACAAATTCCTATCTCATGTGGATAAAAGTTCTCGAGTATACTTATCAATGAACACTTGAATAACTAGAAGAAAGAAATAGTGGTGTTTTAGGTTAAATGAACTTGGGTCTTTACATTCTTAGGTGTAGGCACGTTAACTATTGCATCTATCTTATTAGTATCAACTTATATTCCACAATGAGAGACATTTAATCACAAAATTTTATCGGCATCCATGCCAAAGACACACTTAAGAGGATTTAGTTAGGATTTTCTAGTAGAATAAAGGAGATAAATTATCAATTATAATGTAGATTTAAATGATAGAATAGATAAATGAAATCATAGAACAAAGGAAAAAATTCATAGAGGTGCAAGATAATTTTTTTCAATGTGGTTCACCCTTTGGGCTACATCCACAAATAACAACAATCTAATTTTATTAAAACTTCTAGCAAATTACAAATACAAATAACCTGCAATAATATATTACAACGTGCAACACTAATTCCTCACATTTTTTCTCTACTCAAAACAACACGCTTTGTTGCATACTCTCATCACCAAACCACAACAAAAAACTTCACATCTCTCACATGCGACTTGTTGTGTGTGCTATTAACTTCCACATAACTGTTCCAATTCCATGTGTTATTTTTGCTTGTTCTGAATTTCATTCATAGCTAGAAAACTATTAACTCTAAATTTTGATCAGGCTCCACATAACAACATTAGTCTCATCTTGTATAGTCAAATTCATTCAAAGATAAGACAAATAAATTATAAACATGATCTTGGTGAGTTAGAGACTTAGGCAACATGTCATTGACGTAATATTCAAAAAAATTATGAATGAAGTCATGAAAGATAATAGTCATTGCACGTTGTTAAGTTTCTCCAACATTCTTTAACCCAAATGGCATGACTACATAACAGAAAGTACCCCAAGGGGTAGTGAAGGTTGTTTTGAATTGATCTTTCAGGTTAATACTTGGATTTTCTTGTATCTTGAGAATCCATCCATGAAGCATAATAATGCATGGTTTTTTGTCAAGTCCATAATCATATCTATATTAGGAAGTGGAGAATCATATTTAAGGGAATCTTTATTTAAGTCATGAAAATCAGTGCATACTCAAATATGACCATCATGTTTAGCGACAACTACAATATTCGATATCCAAGGGGAATAGTCAATAGGATGGATAAAAACATCTTTTAAAATCTTTTCTACCTTAGTCTTGACCATTAATGCAACCTTAGGATGCATCTTTCTAATATTTTTCTTAACAAGCTTGGCATTAGGATATAAAATGGCATTGTGAACCACAATATAGGGGTCGATACTGGGCATCTCCTTATCTAACCAAGCAAATAAATCATGATAAGAGTGTATAATATTATAATATAATTGAGATTGTTCAAAATAAATACATTTACCAATCTTGGGGTAAGTGATAAAATATGGGGGGCCAAAAAGGGGGCTTAAGTGGCCACTTTTTTTCTAAAATTAGGAAATACTGACCTTGGACATGAAATTGAGGATAGTTACACTCAAAATTTTGAGATGCAACAAAAACAAGGATCATAATGCTCTGAGTCTACTTTCTTAACTACTAATTTATTTTGAAAATGGTTGAGATTAAGGGGTTCAAAAGAGGGGACAACAGAAATTGGTGTTGTTTTTTGTCAGAAAAACATAACATAGCAACTTTTGTGGGTACCTAGCATGGTGAACTTTTTTTTAGTATTTTTAAAATCACTTCAATGAGAAATTAGCTAACATTATGTAGTTTACGCTCAATTTTTTTAATAATTTTTTAATGAATATTTAATTTTTTACTAATTTTCAAAGTGGACACTTCTTGAAAAACATAATTTTGGTCGTGCTACCCCTACAAATTTTGGAAACTAATTGAATTTTTTTTTAATATTTGTAGAATGGAGTCTAGTTTCTAAAAAAATAATTTATTTGAAATTTTGATGAATAGTTAATTTATAATGAAAAAAACACAAAACACTAGTTTTTGCCAAAAAAGAGACACAAACAAAATAAATTATAGATCAAAGGCTTAACATTGTCAAAAAGTGAAAAAAAATACATCATTAGATAGCTAAGAGAGCCTAAAATTACCCAGGTGTTCGATTTGTTCTATATTGAAACACGTGCAATCCTGATGATGAGCATGAACCCATTATGTGAAATATTGTAGAATTTGCAAAAACACATATTTGGATGTTGGAAAGGCCCTCCAAGCCTTTGGGTTGGTATTCCAAGGAAAATACCAAGCCCAAGGCTTGGGGATTCCTAAACCAAGATATAACATGAGTGTGTTATAATGTGCTCATGTTATTTCTTAGTTTTGACATGGTTTTTATGTTCGTGCAAGACATGTCTAGCAAGACATAACACGAGCGTGTTATAGCACGCTTACATGTTATGTCTTTCTTTGTGTTAAATGCTGCTCTATTGAATGTATGTTTATATATTTGTATGTTTGTATGTATGTATGCTTGTATGTCATGTATGTATGTATGCAAGATTGTATGTACATATGTACATGTATGCTTGTATGTAAGATTGTATGTACATATGTATGTATGCTTGTATGTATGTAAGTATGTATGTATGTCTTCTTATATGTATGTATTTATGTATGTCTTTAGAGGGGGGAGAATTTTAAGAGAGAGAGAGAGAGTTGTCTAGGTAGGGTGGGAAGGAGAGAGGGAGGGAGAGACCTGAGAGAGAGAGAGAGAGAGAGAGAGAGAGGTAGTGAGAGAGATTCTTGAGAGAGGGAGAGGGGGTGGAAGGGAGAGACCTAAGAGAGAGGGAGTGGGAGATAATGGGTTGGAGTGAGAGGGACTTATCAGGTAGGGTGGGAGGGATAGAGGGAGAGAGATAGAGAGAGGGGGTGGGAGAGAGAGAATTGAGAGAGAGAGAGAGAGTTATGTAGGTAGGGTGCCAGAGGTAGAGACTTAAGAGTGTGAGGGGGGTGAGGGGGAGAGACTTGAGAGATAGGTAATGAGAGGGAGTAGGAGAGAGAGAGGGAGTATGAGAGTGAGAGACCTGAGAGAGAGAGAGGGTGTGGGAGGGAGTGACCTGAGAGAGAGGGAGAGAGAGAGAGAGTGGGGTAGAGTGAGAGGGACTTATCTAGGTAGGGTAGGAGGGATAGATAGAGAGAGGGGGGGAGAGAGAGTTACCTAGGTAGGGTGCTAGAGGGAGAGACCTAAGAGAGAGGGGGTGGGAGGGAGAGACCTGAGAGATAGGGAGAGAGAGGGAGTGATGGAGAGGCAATGGGAGGGAGATAGAAAGATATAGATAGAGGGAGTGAGAGAGAGAGGAGTGGTAGGGATTGAATGGTGTCGAGGACATATACTTGACCAAAAATAACCACAGATGAGAATGGCAGTAGAAATAAACCCAAGGACCACAAAATAACCAGAGGAGTCATAATAACCCATGGACAAAATAGCAGAGTAGTCAAAATAACCCGTGGACAATAAAAATAACCCATGGTCATTTTAGATCAAGCTAGTAAACTAGAAATGAAATAAAATAAATTATAAATATGATTGTGAGGCACCATAGAGCCTATTTAGGTCATTTTTAGACCATATATCCATTATATACCCTAAAATAGCCTTAAAACACCTTTAATATGCTTAAATAACCTATAAAATGGTAAATAATTATAAAAATAAAGGCAATTTCGTGGGAATAAGTTGATTAAGAGTTATTGTGAAAAGATATAAATGAAAAGGCATTAAGAAGATATATAAAGTGGTAGAATTAAGAGAAGTAAAGAAAGGAAGAAGGGGAGAAGAAGTAAGAGTGTGTATAGTGATAAGAAGAGGAGAAATCCAAATTCATAAAAGAAGATATTTTGTAATATATTTTTTTGAACACTATTTTAAATTTTCCTAGGGTTTTCTAAAAGAGTGTACAAAAAATCAATATACTTTTTAGGGAATCAACACATTCTTCATAATTTTTAATGTATACAATGCCTCTTCAGTTTTTAGCAAGTCAAAAAAACAAGAATTTACTTATTGTAGATGGTTACACATTTTCGTTTCATCGACAAGGCATCAATAAAACGATCTGGCGTTGTGTGGAATATTTTACAAATAAATGTTCAAGTTGGTGCTATACTACGACACAAATAGAATCCGGTGATGTGATTAGTAGTACAAAACATAATCATGCTCCAAAACCTGAGATGATCACCATAAAACACAAATTGAAAGAAATGAAAGACATGGCATGCTCAACTCAAGATTCTACAAGAAATATCATCGCTACTTCATGCTCTAATATTTCATTACCCGTAGCAGGAGCAATACCATCAACCCATGCATTATCCAAAACAATTCGAAGAAAAAGATTAAGATTTGAAGCACCACCACCAAATCCTCACACATCGGCAGATCTTATCTTACCAGTTGAATATACAATTACCAATAGAGGGGAAAAGTTTCTTTTTCATGATAGTAATGATGAGAATCGTTTTTTAATATTCACCACCACACAAAATTTGCAATTACTGAAAGAATCTGAAAATTGGTTTAGTGACGGTACATTTAAAACAGTGCCAAATATTTTTCAACAGTTGTACACGATTGTTGGCTTGAAAAATGATGCAATATTTCCACTCATTTATATTCTTATGAGCAACAAAACAAGAACCACTTATACACAAGTACTTACAAAATTAAAACAACTTCAACCTGATATAAACCCAAAAACTATACTTATTGATTTTGAATTAGGTTTCATGGGAGCTATTTCTGAAAATTTTCCAAATGCCACTATTCGGGGATGTTTTTTCCATTTCTCTCAATGCTTGTGGAGGAAAGTTCAAGAAGAAGGTCTACAAACACATTACAGTGCCGATGAAGTATTTGCATATGAGATCAAGAAACTTGTTGCATTAGCTTTTGTGCCTCGGATGGATGTAATTGATGCATTTGAAACACTTCAACAATCTCCTTATTATACAGAACATGAGGAGACCCTGCAACCCATAATTGATTATTTTGATGACACATGGATTGGTAGACTAACTAGAAGAGGCAACAAATGATCACCCAAGTTTCCAATCACAATGTGGAATTTCTATTTAGCTACTCAAGATGATCTTCCCATAACCAATAATACTATTGAGGGATGGCATAGAGGATTTAGTGAATTGCTTCAAGCATCGCATAGCTTAGTCTGGAAATTCATCAAAGCGGTGAAAAAAGAATAGAGTCTCCAAGAGAATAGAATAGAGAAATATATGGTTGGATACACTGGGCAACCAAGCAGGAAAAAATACCGTGAACTCAAAGAAAGACTAAAAAGATTGGTTGATGGTTATGACAACCATAACATTTTAGATTATATAAGAGGCATCGCTCACAATTTGACACTTTAATTGAAAATTTGAATAATAAAGTTTTTTTAGCAACATACATGTAATTTATAAATTTTGTTTTCCTTTCTCTATATTCTTGTAGGGATATTTTGTCCATAGATTTATTGACCATGGAAGCTATTTTAACAGGTTATTATATTACACAGGTTATTTTTCCACAGGTTATTGTAGTAGATGTTATTTACATCAAGGGTTATTATGTCAAGTAGCGGCTGATCAAAGATTGTAGCACTATCTGTGGTCTGTCGTGGTTGGAGAAAAGACCATGGATAAAACAAAAAGAGGACTAATGGAGACTGATGGGGGATGATAAAAAACAACCAGATAAAGTAAAATAAAGCCCTAGGGGTGGATCAAAAGATCAACCTTGTCTACGTGAAACCATAAGGGTAACATAGTTCGAAAAATGGGACAACCGACCATGGATAAAAGCAAAAAAGGGGATGATGAAGATAGATGATGGATGACCATCACAGGATGGTCAAAATACCCTAGGGGAAAATCAAATGATCAACCTTTCCTATGTGACAGTGCAGGGGCAACATAGTTCGAAAAAGGATGAGAAGATTGATGCGACAAAGGACAAGAAGACTGACACGACAAGATGAGATCTAGATGAAGACCAACACGATGGATGATCCTATGTGATGAAAAAAAATGACCAACGATCAGAAGAATGAAATAAGCTCAGAGTGGGATAACAAAAAGCTCAGGATGAGGGATAGCTAAGGTAGATCATCCAATGCTCAATCAAAATACACCAAGCGGCCAAGGATAGGATGGGAGGGGATGTGCAAATAGAATAGATGAAGTCATAAATCAATTAGGACACAAGGTAGATAATGATTAATACCTCTATGGATGACACCTGTTACCAGGTTTTCACCACCCGTACTTATCCAAGGCACCACCAAAAGTGGTTTTCAACATAGGACGAATTTATTTCTCTTTACTATTTTTTTATTTTTTTGATTTTTTTTATTTTTATAAGTACGATTACCAAGCGGACTTAGGTGTAAAACCTCTTCAGATGCATGATATTGATAGGCTCTTTGAGGGGCTCTCCTTCAAGGGTAGCAAGTCTATATGCCCCAGATCCATATTTAGCGGTTATGATATAAGGACCCAACTAGTTTGCTTCAAATTTTCTTTTTTTTTTTATCTTGGTCTTGCAGGGTACGTTGGTTCTCTTTAAGGACAAGATCACCAACCTGGAACTGTCGAGGATGAACTTTCTTGTTGTAGTTATGCTTGAGGCAGTTTTGGTATGCTTGCAGATGATCATAGGCTTTCACTCTTCTTTCATCAAGTAACTCCAGCTATGCAAGCTGTGCAACGCGAGCATCCTCCTCACTGATAAGGTTCTTCAGAGAAATCCTCAGAGATGAGAGCTCAACTTCGATTGGCAAGATGGCTTCAGTGCTATAAACTAAAGAATAGGGGGTGGCACCTGTAGGGGTACAGATGGAGGTGCGATACAACCAGAGAGTAGGATGGATATGGAGGTGCCAATCTTGACCAGTGTTATTGACAACCTTTTTGAGGATGCAGATAAGGGTCTTGTTGGTTGCTTCTGCTTGACCATTACCCTGGAGGTAATAAGGCATTGACCAACGATGTTGGATATGAAAGGTGTCATAGAGGTGTTTCATGGCCTAGTTTTTAAAAGGTTTTCCATTAGCGAAGAGGATGGTGGATGGAATACCATATCCACAAAGAATATGGTAAAGGATGAATTTTGAAATTTGTGTACCGGTGATTTGTGAGAGTGGCAATGCTTCCACCCATTTGGTGAAGTACTCAGTGGCAGTAATTATGAATGTATGGCCATCGAAAGATGGTGGGTAAATCTTTCCAATCAAGTCAAAACCCCATTGAGAGAAGGGCCACTATGCTAGGAGGGGCTGAAGGTCTTGTGCTGGAGCATGAATCAAATCTGCATGTTGTTGGCAGGGAAGGCATTTCTTCATGAATTCACAAGCATCATGCTCTAATGCAGGCTAATAATGTCCAGCTCAAAGAATATTATTGGCCAAAGCCATACCATTTGAATGGGCCGCAAAAACACCACTATGTACCTCCGTTAGTGCAATATGGGCTTCGGTCTCACTCAGACATCTAAGGAGGATTCCATCATACCCGTGATGATAAAGTGTATCACCGATGATAATGTATTGGGAAGAGCGTTGAACAAAGGATTTACGTTGATTGCGTGTAAGATATGGGGGTAGAATATTATCATACAGACAGGTATATATGTCTTTGTACCATGGGGAAGTGGGACCCACAATGTCGTACACCATGTCAGTCTCACGTATATCATATGCTAGGATTAAAAGTTGTTCTACAAGGAACTCACATTCTATTCGATCTTTAGGCATGTCAATCAGGGAGCCAATAGTAGCCATTACATCATCTGCTTTGTTCTGTACTCTGGGAATTTGGTCAAATTGTATGAAGGTGAAATATTTCTTGAAATCGTCCACCATGCATTTATAGGGTAACAACTTATCATCTTTTGTTAGGAATTCATCATTAACCTACTTAATGACCAACAATGAATCACCAAAGACCCTCAAGTGAGTTATGTGCCATTGCTTTGCAATTCAGAGGCCCATGAGGAGGGCTTCGTACTCAACTATGGTGTTAGTACTTTGGAATGTAGTCACCTTGAGGGGTAACTAGGAGAATTCCTATGCTTGATCCATTATGAGTATATGATCCATCGAAATAAAATGTCCAAGCAGGTGCTTCTGTAACTATGAAAACTTCTTCATCTGGAAATTCAGTGACTAGAGGGTAAGCATCCACTAGCAGTGCCTTGACCAATTGATCAGCTATGACTTGTCCCTTTATGGATTTGTGATCCACGTACTCTATGTCAAATTAACTTAGGAACATGAGCCACTTAGCCATGCGACCAGTTAAAGTGGTTCTAGATAACAGATACTTTAGTGGATCAATTTTTGCTATTAATTTGACTGGATGGCTGAACATGTAATGTCGAAGTTTTTTTGTACTAAAGACCACTGTAAGGCAGGCTTTCTCCATGGGAGAATAATTTAATTCATAGCCAACCAATGTTCGACTGATGTTGTAGATTTCTCTTTCTTTTGATGATTCATCATGTTGTGCCAATAATTCCCCTAGTGCGACTGAAGTGGCGGAGATGTAAAGGAGGGGTTTCCCTGGAATAGGTGGCATTAAGATTGGTGGATGAGCCAACTATTCCTTGATCTTATCAAAACCTGTCTGACACTGTTGGATCCATCTGAAGGTGGAGTCTTTTTTCAAAAGATGGGTGAATGATTGACAGTTATCTGCAAGCTGGGCTATGAACCGATGAATGGATTGCAGCTTCCCTTGGAGACTTCTTAATTGTTTTAGATTGCACGGGGGTGGCATATCCAAAATAGCTTTCACCTTGGCAGGATCAACCTCAATGCCTCTTCGAGAGACTATGAAACCCAACAATTTCCCTGATGTAACACCAAAGACACTTTTTTGGATTTAGTTGTAGCTTGTAATGTTCTAATCGCTCGAAGATCTTTTTCAGGATGATAGGTTGCTCTGCTCGGGTTATGGATTTTCCTAGCAAGTCACTAACATAATCCTCCATGATAATATGGATGAGGTCATGGAAGATGATATTCATTTCCCTTTGATATGTTTCCCCCACATTCTTGAGACCAAAGGGCATAACATTGTAACAAAAAGTACCCCAAGGTGTCATAAAAGTGGTCTTTTGTTGGTCTTCAGATGCAATTTGGATCTGATTGTAACCAAAGAAACCATCCATAAGGGATAACATCTCATGTCCTGCAGTCAGGTCAACCAGCATGTCAATATTGGGCAGTGGGAAGTCGTCTTTTGGACAGGCTTTGTTAAGGTCCCGAAAGTCTGTACAAATATGAATGTCTCCGTTTGGTTTGGCAATAGGTACTATGTTGGAGATCCAATCAGAGTAGTCAATTGGTATGATAAAATTGACATTGAGTAATTTCTCCAATTCCTTCTTGACTAATAATGCTACCTATGGATGCATTTTTCAAAGCTTCTATTTAATAGGCTTGGCATCTGGGCGAACATCCAGATGATGAACTACTAAAGTAGGGTCTAAGCCTGACATGTCTAAGTATGACCAAGCAAAGTTAATGATACAGTCTTGGAGTAGCTGAAGAATGACTGAATATTGTTGCTCTGATAGAGATTTGGCCACATAGGTGATCTTAGGGTTTTCTGCAGTACCCAGATTAACTTCTTGAGTCTTTCAATTAGGATAGATGATCGTGTGGATAACTGAGCTCCCACAAGGGGAAGATGAATGTCTCCATCCTCTAGCGCCTCTTTGAGGTTTTCACTATTGGATGTGTGATTTATTTTTACTTTTTCTAGGTCAAGAAGTGCCTTGAGGAGGTTTTCACTAGATGACCACTTTCTATTTTTCTTGTTTTTATTTTTGCGACTGGAGTGTTCATCTTCCTCCAATCCCATGAGGTTGACATATCTATCCAGGGATACATTGGGAGGTGTGCTATCACTTAGGTCCCAATCAATGAGTTCAGGATGGTGAAGAGAAAGGATAATGGTAAAGACGGATAAGCAATCAAATATGGATGACAGATTCGTGCGATCAACATCATCATATGCACATATGATGGATTCCTCCTTGGGTATGTCTTCCAAGGGACCATTGTCCACAGTAACACTATTGGAAGTATTAGATGATGTTGTAGGGCCTTTCTGCTTTTTGTCATATCCGAGGCCTATATTCCTTGGCAGCTTTGATACATCAATAGGTTGTAATCGTCCCTATTCTTCCTTACCTAGGCCCCCACCTTGGTAGTTATGCTTTTTTGCAAACTTAGCTAACCAAGGGCATACTTCCTGAAAGTATTCCTTTAGAGGAGGATCTGGTTGGGGTTCTTCACGGTATACCCATTGACTGATATCCTCTTCTGGTGCATCTATCTTTATACTAGGAGACCGAAAATTGGTAGTGGGAATTTTTTTTGCGCTGAAGGTGATAGTCTTGTCTTCCTTTGGAGTACCTTGTGAAGGTTGGCCATACATGTGTGGCGATGGTGGCATGGTTTCCACATTTAGAGTGGTATGCATTTCATATTCATCACACCCCTTGTCAATGATCTAGACTTTGGTGACTGTAGGATTGGTGGTGGAAGATGGAGTGATCGTCATGGCGGATAATGGATTGGAGGATGATGATTCAAGATGCCCCCATTTCCAAACCCTAGGACAATAAATGCAAATGGGGGAAAATGATGCTTCAAAAGCACCCATAAAGATTCGTATCGGTCAAAGTCAAGATATGTAACAGAGATCTCTTGTCCAAGAACTTTAGGCATTGATGGTATGGAGGGGATGACTCTGTAATGGCACGGGAGCCTTACAAAGCAATTACAGAGAGGCTATATAGGTCCAAATCGTATGACATGACAATAGTATAGTGGAAACTTCATGTGTCCAACTTGATAGAATATCGAGCACTCTTCAATTTCTTTTCTCAAGACATCAAGTAAGCCTTGATCATGACGATTTGATTATCAAACTGATTGAGCATACCCCAATTTGTTTCTATGAAATTGTGAAAGTGCCAGATTGAGAGGGCGGAAAGCATATTCATCGTATCCCTTTGTATTATTTTATGATGTGTCTCGGTGAACAATCTTGGGATGGTTGTGATTGGCATCAATATATGTCATTAAGGTCGGGCGGTAGCCGGTGAGATAAAAGCAAGGTGTCCTACTAAAGCTTTGAACCATGTGGGAATGTCATTAGGGTAATAGATGAGCTCTCGAAAGCTTTATTGAGAATTTCTTGATGTACGGGAGAAGACTTAAGTAGATCCAAGATTGAGATCTGAGCAGGGGTCTTTTCTAAGTGATCAAGAATGTTGTACTGAGAGTTTATAGGATTTGGCTGGGCATGTGTGGAGGCTACAGGGACAGTAATGTGGGACCGTCGAGTAACAAAACACATTGGGGATCTTTAGCCTTAACATTTATCATAGACACACGAGGTTCTACCTGTTCAATGTAATGGACAATGCCATCATAATTGAGGGGTACATTTTTCTAGCTTATATTATTTGTGTTGTTGTCTTGGGAATTGTTGTTGGAGGTGCTTGCACCTTGATTATGGTATATCTGTAATTGAGCATTAGATGATGAAGCTTGACTGGTGTCGACTTTGATATCTCCTCAATCGATAAGATCTTGGACATAGTTTTTGAGACCTTGACACTTATTCAGAGTGTGCCCTTTAATTTTATGGAATTCACAAATATTCATTCTCCCTAAACCAGGAAGGTTTGGGCTTGGATTCATCAAGTGGTTTGGTGATAGGGTATGTGATTGGATAGTTGACCTGTAACAACTTATTGAAGATGACACTCAAGGGTTCTCCTAATTGAGCATACTGGCGTTTGTCGTTCCCTTGACTGTTCTAGTTTGACTGTTGAGGAGGACGAGATGCCCCCTGTGGCATGGATATTGCATTGGGTATAGATGGTTGTTGTCTCTAGGTTGTATTGGCCACCTGAACATGTTTAGTGTCAGTGACACCATCATTCACTATGTTTTTGTTCTTGTTCCAAAAGCATTACTTATCACTGGATGGCCTTTCTTTGTCATGGTTGTGTATCCTTATGTTCCTTTTGGTAATAAGGGCGCGTTCAAGGATGGATCCGTTTTCCACTATCTTAGTGAAAGTGGTGACACAGTGTAACCTAAAATTATGAGCCATGTTGGGATGGGAGTTCTCCACAAAGAGGGTGACCATGTCTTTCTCTTTGAGAGGGGTTTTCATTTGGCTTGCTAGTGCATGCCACCTCTGAAGGTAGATAGCAAAGGTTTCACCTTCACGTTGCTTCTGTTTGTGGAGATCCAAGGTATTAGTGTCCTCCAAATTGAAGGAGAAGTAAGAAACAATTTTTTCTGAAAGATCTACAAAGGATTTTATGGACCCTCGTTCTAGACTCATGAACCATTCTAGGGCATTTCCAGTCAGGCTTCATGGAAACAGACGCAAGAGATAGTTGTCGTTGTGCTTAACTTCTTGCCACTAGGAGTAAAACTCTTGCAAGTGGGCCTTAGGATCTTTTTTTCCCTTGTATCTATAGAATTTTGGTATTTCAAAGTGTTTAGGGAAGGGGATCATTGAGATGGAGGGATCGAATGGATAGGGACATATGTCTTCAAATTTGAACAATTGTTTGCCAGTCCTAGCTTGAAGATCTTTTAGAGTGGCTTTGATTTCTAATAGATATGAGTTGACTGGTGGAGTGAGAGCCAAAGATGGGTTGGATGGATATGGGTGGTAGGATGATGAAGGATCCTGCTGAGATAGTGTTTGAAGGTTGAGGTATGGATTTTGATAGTGAGATGATGGTATCCCTTGCTGGTATGTTGAGGGAGTTTGTTGGTATTGGGGTTGTTGTTGCGAGGTATAGTATGGATTTTTTTGATAAAAGTGTGTGGTAGGATGCTGAGGAGCTTGAATGTGGTGCTAGGGATTGGTCTGCTGGTACTGAAGGTACTGCTATGACTGTTGGGAGGCCACATAAGGTGGTTGTTTCTAGGACTACTATTGGTTATGATAATAATAATGTTGGGGAGGTTGTTGATGTGATGTCACATGTTGCGTGGGCCGAGATGGGATGTTGTGTTGTGGTTGAACTTGTGGACGTAGAATGGAGGTGAGGAATGGTGATATGGTCTGGGAGGGAGTTCGGGATGGATTTCCTTGCAATTGGTGTGGTGTTTGTTGTGAAGAGATCAAGGGGTTATGCGGGGGTTGTTGCTGACGAGGTGATTGAGATAATGTAGAGGCATTTTACAAAGGAGGTTGTTGGGTACCAAAGGGAACATTCAGTTGGGATGTACCTTGCGGTAATAATGGAGGTGGTATGTTAGATTGGGGAGGTTGTTGAGATGTGTACGAAGGAGATGGTAGGTTTGTGGCCCCAGGAGGTGGAGGCAATGCAGTAAAAGGGTTGCCCCCAGCGTTGACAGGAGGTTGATTTGAAAGGGGTGGTGCTATTAGCATTAATGGCAGAGGTTGCAGAACATTTTGTGGCATGTGGTAGGAAAAAGGATTATTGGGATCAGTTACTTGAGGAGCTTCCATGACTGAGATTGTGACATGTGGGGGATTGTTGATGTGATATAGAATGGCGTTGCTGAATTCAAGTTGGTGCCAACCCTCCACCAGAGGAACATTGGGGATGTACGAACTACCTGGTGTGTTTTGTGAACCTTGGGGTATGTTAGATGTGGAACTACCATACTTGGATAGGTCAACACCTGATGGAGGTTTGAAACCTCTTTCAATTAGGTGGGCCTAGATTTCTTCCCCATGTTTTTCGAGAAGGTGATCTGTCATTTGTACATTGGTAGGGTTACTAAAGTGTTCCTCAAGTGTAAGTTCAGGTTGATTGACCATGTTCTCATCTCCAGGTGGTGATGTGTTTTGACCATCAATGTTGGATTGTGATGATGTACCATTATGAGGATATCGAGGGATATTCATACTGTTATTTGGATCTTGTGAGACATTAGCCACGTTGTTGGGATCTTGAGGGATGTTTGGTTGGGAATTTTGGGCTTGTTGCTCGGCCATTTTCCTTGTCTATAACCGGGTCTAAATGGGCATGCAAGATGATAGAACAAACTAGGATGTTAGGATGATCTAGATGATGATGAAAGGATTGACCTGATTAGATGATGGATTAGCTGACAAGGAGGTGGCTCAATAGGATTGGTTTGGATGATTGATTCGACCAAAGTGGATTTGTTTGATGAGGTTAGATTAGGTTGATTGGTAAACAATTGGTCAAACTAGATTTGATGATATAAGGATTGGATTTGGATTGATGATCAATTAATAAGATTGGATGGTAGAATGAATGATGATGACTAGAATCCAAAACTGAGTTCAAGAGTGATCCTTGGTAACGCTAGGTGTTGATTAATGGACTAAAGGGTGGATGTATGATAACGACACCGAATCCAACTTGAGATAGAAGTGGATTGATTGGGCGGACAAGGATGACCGACTTAGGACCGATGAAAAGCCTAAGTCGGTTTTGATAGATGACGATTAGAGACGAACACCTAGGTCAATTTGGATAACTACTTTAACAAAATTTTAATGGAATAACAGTGATCCGAAATAGGGAAACAATATCTAGAATGGGGAGAACGACTGAGTGAACACGGGTTTGAAATGGATGAATGAGGACTCAAAATGGGTGAATGGATGCTTGATGGTGGAGGTAGAATTTCAGAGTGAGGAAATAAAGGTTTGGAATGGGTGAGTGATTACTCAGAACATGAAAATGACAATCCTGAAAGAATGAATGACTCCTAGAACATCTAGACAAAATATCGAAAAAGTTGTCTAAAAGTTAGGTCCACCCCTTGAAAGGGTCAGGTCCACCCCTCGAGGTCAGGTTTGCCCCTGGATGGGTCATGTCTGCCCCTAGAACTGAAAATGGTCAGAAGCCAGCTATTTGAATCCAGACGTAAAGCATTAAGTTCGAGATGGTAAAATCCGCACACCTAACGTGGTGATGAACACTCAATTGAGGGGATGAATGTTTAGGATGGAAAACGGATTTTTGAAATGGGTATGAACTGCAATCGAAGTTTCTAGCACTTGCACCTAAAAACGAGCACGTAAAATGATGAAATAGATGTCTAGAATGATGAAATAGGATGATAAAACAGACCGGTCAAGGGTCAGTCCGACCCTGCAGATGGGTCGCTCTTGTGGAGGTAGGTCCACTCCCTTTAAAGGGGCTAAGTCCACCTATCCGGCTGTAAAATTTGGTCAAAAACGGCTGCAAACAGATGACAGCTACTTAGAGGCTCTAAGTCCTACCGGTTTCAGTTGTTGTGGGTCCGGCCTATCAAGGTTAGGTCTTCCGTCGCCTAGAGCGTCTCAGTTCATTGTTCAACAAAAGTTGGTTATCAAAAATTGGCTGTAAAACAAAGTTGAAAAAGTGTTGATTTTTAGAGAGGTTAAGTCTGGCCCCTAGATGGGTCGCCTTGAGAGGACAGTCCACCCCCAGAAAGGTTCAAATTGGAGATTGAAAAGAAGAAGACTAAGTAAAAATGACCCAAAACATGTAACAAGTATATAATTTAATCAAAAAAAAGGATACGACAAGTCAATCAATGTAAATTATTGGTTTCAGACAAAGAAGATAGTTCAACACAATCCTAAGTCTAGTAGAATAGGTGGCCAATGTTCTATTCTAGGATGAACATGGTTGCTAAGGAGTCCTTGATATACACTGCACGTGAGGCCCAAACCATGAACACCAACCCGCTACATAAGCATGAGTCGGAACCTTAGCTGAGGCCAGAGGCTCGACTAATTTTTCATCATCTCGACGCTTTGGCCAATTACAAATGTGTTTGGATTGAGGTACAACTTTCGCTTCCTACTTTATATACCCACCGCACACTTGGTTGAATCGGTCTCCGTAAGGATGTGAAATCCCCCAAGTAGGTCCTACTAAGAAAATAAAAAATAGGGTGACTCAAAGGACTTGGTAAGCTACGATTTATCATCACCAAGATCCGTAAATGGCGCAAGGGGATTGGATACATAAAATAGCTTACCAACAAACATGACACGCAAGATTAATTGACACCCTTAGTTAAACAATGTGCCTAAGTTATGCAAAACAACAAGTAGCAATTGAAAAATAACTAACCCTGCAAGGAAACTTGTTATTGATTCTTGTCCTTGTTTCTTGCCAAATGTTGACCAGATGCTTACATAGACTCAAACAAGACACGTTAGAAGGTCATAAACACTTAAAACAACCACAAAAAAGTGCTGAAAACTGAAATTTCACCTTCTGAACAAAACAAAATTGGGCAAATGATTAGCTTAACAAAACAAAATGGAACATTTTACCTTGTTGAGTTGTTCTTTTGGTTGGCCCTTTAATTGTTGACGTGATATATGCTCCTCTTGATGGAAAAATATGTATGATTGAGATGCAATATAGATGGAAAATAGGTGAAAATGGATGCAAGTGCAATTATTTGGCTAAGTATGGCTCAAGTGAATTTTGCAAGAGTTTGGTTAGCACAATGATCTCCCCCCAAAATGAGGGAAAAGAGGGGGTATTTATAGAGAATTTTGAATTCTCTAGAGAAATGGATAGTTGAGATTAAACCAACAAGGCCAAGATGTAGGGCTATGGTGAGTTGAGAACTCACAAGCCCTCACATCTTGACATGTGGCATGTTAAGTGGCTTGAAAAAGATGATGTGGACATGACATGGAGGTACTACATAGTACCTTGGGATTTGGACAAGATCTCCTCATAAAGGAGCTCCTTGTCCACATGTGGGTAAGAGGACATGTGAGGAATTAAAAATTCCTCAAACATCCACATGGGAATGAGAGAAAGAATTTAAAATTCTTTGAAATGCATTGGGGGTTTAAATGTGAATTAAAAATTCACATGGGGAAAGAGGTGCCTTCTCCAAAAGGAGAAAATATTTAATAGGGTTGACTTATGACACATTCCATAAATGACATGGAGATTAGGTTGACCTAATTAAGTGATTAAGGTTATGCAAGTACCTGATTAGACAAATTAATGACATATTAGAGGCAAGTAGGAGATTATGGAGGGTGTGACCCTAATGATTATTAGGGGTGTGCACATTCTAACCATAAATTAATTATGATTTGAAGAGGGTTATATGGTTGAGGGGAATTAGAGACCAACTTGCAAAAGTTGGAGGATGTGACAATGAGAGAGAAAGGAATTAAAAATTAATTTAAATTCCAAGAGGTTATATGACTAAATTAAATAAAGTGGTATATTTATTTTATTTAGAAAGAAAAAAGGGGAAAAGTATTTATTAAATTAAATACTTTAGGAATCTTATGTATGAAAAATCAATTAAATGAATTAATTAATATCAGCAAAGAGGATGAAGTAGATGAGTGAAGGGATGGATAAGGAGACGTCTTTGACCATATGGAAGTGGTCAAATTTGGATGTCTACACTTACAAATCAAAACATGTGGGCTCTAGTAAGATATGTCCTCTTATACTGATTCAGGAGAGATAACCAGGACTGGACGATTGTGACTCCACGACAAAGATCCATTCACTTTCTTAAGGATCTCACCCACAAATGAGGAATCCAAAAATCATGCATGCAAATCCGTAGAAAAACCCTAATACATTAAAATCATGGAGATTAATTATTATTGCAAACGCCTTCTCTTTATTTATAAAAAAATAAATTGCACACTAGCAAAAGACTTGAACTTAAATTTTGGATCCCTATAACAAACTAAAATTAGAGGACACTATATGAATTCTACCAAGAGACATGTGTTTGACTCAAAGAAACCTAGAGAACCACCCTTTCTTATTAGAACATTTTATGTTTATAACATATAAAAACGCTTGAAGTTATTGCTACAACTAACATTTATTTCCACCTAAATTATTTCCTTGCTTTGCAATAAGAAAGAAAATTAGAAATTTCAACTATTTTTATTTCTTACTTTTAATTTTGTCTAGTTTTTTATATAAACTATATGAATTGGTCTTATAATAAAATAAAGTATATTTTTTCCAAATTATTGTTTAACAACCTACTTTACTTTTCCCACACAAAACTCTAACATATAAAATATGTAATTATAAAATGAATAAGAAAAATAAGCATTCCCAAGAAAAAGAATTATTCTCAAGAATTTTAAATTCCCATACAAGATCAATTCTCCAACATTAAGATATTTCCCTTGAAATGTAATATACAAAAAATATAGTATAATTTCCTACATAAAATTCATTTATTCTTTGGACATTTCCAACTACTCTTGCTAAAGGGAATAATATTTTATAAAATCCAACCTAAAATTTGTGCATATTTTCTAAACCCATGGGATTGCCAAATATTATGAATAAATAGTTGATCCTTTGTAAGCAACCAATAGATTTTAATACATACTTTAAACAAACTCTACTCACATCCACCATATGAAATACTAAAAAATAAATAAAGTAAATGAATGGTACGAAAAATAACATGAAGATCTATGATTGGGGTGAAAATGGAGGAAATAAAGATGTATTTCTCAATATTTTTTCTATTTCAGCTAAAAAAAAAAATATCATGCCTATTGCCTTCTACATTACTCCTACATATGCCAACCATATTCATCTATTCCCATTTATTTTATCTTAATCGAGGAGCTAAAAACTTCTCTATTTCTAATCCCAATTGTATTTTTCCTATAATGATTCATCAACATGATTCATGTTGATGGAGGTAAGGTCTTTTTTTTCTAACAAACAAATGCACCCTTCAACACCAATAATGGAAAGACTAGCTGATGTGAGATTCAACTAGGAGTTGAATCTCCAAGATTATAAGGTCAACTCCTTGTCTTTATTAAGATAAGCCTAAAGTAAATGTGAGGAAATAAGAATAGATTACAATAAATAAATAAAGTATAAAAGTGGCTCACATCAAACATATACATTCTTAGAATCAAAGAAAATATTAATAGCTCATGATATAATAATCAATAGACAAGAATATACATATATAGTTAATGAATGAAAAAAGAAAAGTCTTAGGATCATGTAGAAAATAACTTGCTTCTTATATTAATTTTGTCATCAATTAACAACTACATGAATAAAACTCCTTTGTAAACATGTATAGAGTCTCTCATATATAACTCTAAGGAAGTCAAGATTAAGATCAAACATCAAGCTCAAAAGCTTAGTTGCTAGTCACTCAACTCAAGAATCAAATTTTACATCAAGCTTAATATCGCAATTCTAAGAAGCATCATGTAACCTATAAATGGGTATGTAGGCTGGTATTTATAAAGAAATACCACCCATAATTATATAATTTACCCCAAAAGAATGTTAAATTTTGTAGTCAAATGAAGGAAGGAGTGATATTTCTACAAGTTTGGCATGGTTAATTATCTTTCCAATGGTTGGATTCTAGTATGTAGTCTTTCTTGTACATCTTCATTTAATTTTATTGTACAATACATCACTATGGAGTGCTAGGTAGGTGTTATTTCCATCACCAATAAGTCATGCAAGACAAAATTCATCAGCTATGAATGTTGAGTGGGTAATATTCCATTAGGAATTTAAACTTTGAATAAATAATATATCTCAAAAATACATTATTGAACTAAGAAACAATGTACACATTCCATGGGGAAGCCATGGGTTCAAGATTTTGAGACTTTAGATTGCTACGATGATGGTTTGTGCAAGAATAGTCACACATTCTTTAGCTCATCAAATGAGCTTGTGATGGTAGATCAAATGATGCACATGAGTTTGGATAATTACAAAATATTTTCCATTCTAAAATCCCTAAGAGTGTACCACATGACATTAGCACTTAATAACTTAATAGAATTTGTGCACTTTATAAAAGGTGGTGCCTTCCACATAATATAACTGTTACCTATTTTTCACTATGAGCTCAAACAGGTAGAGCTGAATCAAATTCATGAATTATAGGTACAATTTTTTTCAAGTTTTTCTGATTAAATTATTCATGGTTCATCATAAAGATCAGATTACATCTGAATTATAGTTTTATTGTGCAATTATTTGAAACAAAAAATTGAAATTTGCATAATAATGCCTTTTATTCATTTTGTAAAAACACTAAATCTCGCACAAGCCGTGAGAGTAACTAAATTTGATTATGACAATCAAATAGTGAATACAAAATTCAATGAAAGCTACACTACTGAAAATAATGTAAGCACAAAGAAGAGGAGCAATTCATCATTGCCTGTGATGATGAATCACTTTTTCTTGATGTCTTCAGTCGTCACGTCTCCAATCTGTGGCAGACTCATTTCCACGCTCCATGAACCTGCAAAATTGTAAAAGGATGGCATTAGAGGTGTACTCTAAGCAATGATGAATTACATTCTACTCTATGCATATGCTACCAACAAGAATGTAAATTACATTCAATCAGGCATTCACTAGATGATTGAGTTACAAAGGCTAACGATCAAGAAAAAAACATAGTTCAATGGAAGCTTTCAACTTTGATTATTTTTACTAACTTGTTTGTTTTAATATGTAGGAACAAGTTCATTATGTTCGTGATTATTTACATCAGATATGTGGAGAAAAACGGGCTCCCACAAGGGTAGAGCCTGGCATATCATAAGGACACCTCTCATTCACATTATTACGTGAGAGTCATCAAGTATTACAATCATCAAACAGGGTTGCTGGAAAGGAATATATGTAATAAAAGCAGTCTAATTCAGCATGATGAAAACAAATTGAGCAATTATCTTTTTGTTCATCATTCAAAGGAACAATCAAAGAAATATATTAAGAGAGCACTAATTGCATTTATCATTTATTGTTTCAGCTCTGCCTTTCATTTATATGCACATTTTGATGAGGCATAGAGCCCCTTTATACTGAAGGGAAAGCAGAGTACTCAAGCAATTCAATCATTTCTTACAACTCCAAAGTACATGCACATTCTACAGAAGACTTAACATCATAATGAGGGCTTCATATAAAAGAACAATCATAGATAATCCTGCTGCTACAGAACTGAAAAAGTGAATAAGATTGCTGCTACAACATTCATGGTGATGAAAAATGGTTACAGAAGTTTATGAAAATCATAAAGGACTTGAAAGGAATCCTTGACAGTAAGAAAAGCCAAATGGAAGATTGAAATGACGAATAAACTTGCACCAACTAGAAAAGAGCAGTAAAAATTTGGGACAGTGTTGCACAGTGTCAAATAGAAGTAGAGCATTCAACAATCAAGTTGTTTCTTTCAATTTCAAAGCACATATATTGTTCGTCCAGAGATTTAGTAGGGAAGTCAACATGATAACGAAACAACACTATTACATCTTGAGATCAAGAGGCATCATCGAATCTTCAACCTTATGTGTTATCATTATTCTTGATTGCTTACAGAAGGACTAACAAAGTAATCTGTAATGGAATCATGGAGGACAGTCACATGCAAGGAGGCATCAAAAAATCAATGGAGCAACAATTTAACATTTAGAAACATCAATACAAGGATCATGACAGTCATGTAGAGAAATCACATTGACGGTGGAAGGAATAGTCATCAAAAGATCTTGCATGTTCAGTCAATGATACATTGCATAATACAAGTTTGAAAAAGGTTAGAGTTATCTTGACAAGAAAAATGGAGTTATCATAAGTGGGATAACCAAGCATATAGCAAGAGAACATTGATGCTGTCCCAATTTTATGAAAAAATATGTCAAGAAAGCCATACCAACTCATGACAAAAAAATAAGTGGCTTGTGTAAGATGCGCATTAGGAAATTTACTATCATGCATCCAACATAAAGAGCAGGTTAAAGATATAGTGAAAAGAGCATTAGTAAACACCAGAAACCTTTACACTTTGAAGGTTTGGTAAGAAATTGTGAGCATCAGTATTATAAAAGTGTTCAAGTTAACAGCTGCAGTCATATCTCAAGCATGTTCTAATTAAAATCCCATATGGAATCTTTGATAGAGAAGTCAATAATAACAATAGAAGCCTCATATGAGAAGATCAGAATATGATTTTATTTTGTTTCCAAATCAATGGGAAAAGCAGTAAATGTTCAAGAATGTCTTCATGTAAAGATAAATATGTAAATTATCTCTAGAACACAGTTAGTAACAAGAGTTTTCAGTTTCCACACTCATGGGTATGTACAAATTGTGAATTCTCTTGGTGCACAGCTCATGGATTTGCCTTTGGTTCCCAGTGGTAGGAAGAATGCAATTACAAAGCAAGATCACGAACCTGCAAAATGGAAAAAAATCAAATACCCAGATGAAGACAAAGTAAGCATGGCCAGAGAGTTTTGTGAAGGCTAGATACAGAGTATGATAAAGATTTTCGAGCTATAAATGTATATGTATAGAGAGTTTGAGAACAAAAATTTGGAAATATCTATTAGTTGTGGCCATATAAAATGAAAGGGTTTTCAAAAATAGATATCTGGAGGAGACATGAGAATATGGAGATAGAACAGTAAAGGGTTGTCTAAATGAAAATTCATCTTAGACATAATAACTTTGAAACTGTGTATAGCATTCAGATCATGTAACATATTAATTAAATGAAATCAACAAGTAAACATGGAGAGATAATCATGGCGATTTCAAATGCAAAGCTGTTACAACACTCATACAATGATTCTTGCTCAAAAATGTTTTTGTGGTGAGGAAAATAAAGATTTCTTCTTACCCATGTAAGGGTTTTACTCTAAAAATGCAGAATGCAACGGATCATAAGTACGTAGATGGAGTTTTCTAAAGCCATATTCAAAATGCAAAAGAAAATGTAAAATTTTAGTTTGTCTCTTTCAAAGTCTGAACCAGGATTATATGGCGCCTCTGGTTAGAAGAGAAAAATGCAGAAATCAACAGGGAAACATGGAGATAGCGGTGGCCTAGAGTTTTCTTTTGTTTTATTAAAGATCTTTCAACTCACTTTATACAGGAAAGGTTTCCAAAAGGTTTGTATTTCAACAGAGAAATAAAGGCAGAAATAGAACTTACCATCATATACGTGGCTAAGCTCTCTGTGAGCTTTAAAATTCATAGGTCGAGCTGCACAACAATGGTATATACAAAAGGTTCAAGTTCTCATGGTGACCAGAGCCAACAAAATGCAGAAATCATCAGGGAGAAGAGAATGACACAAAATATATGAGAAAAGAGTCATGGCCACAACTGTATAAGCCAAAAGATGATTCAAAATGTTAAGCAATGGCTGTTCTTATAAAAGTCCAGACTTACCATGGGTTTTGTGGAAACTTTCGAAGAAATCACTCAGGAAATACCCAAAAAATGTGCAGGTCGAGCTCAAGATCCAACAAGTTCTCAGAAAACCCTAGGTTGTCGGATAGCTTCTTCATGAATCTTCTCCAAAAGTCAAATGGAGATAATGATTTTAGGGTTCCTCTTTTTTCTTCTTGCATGGGTTCAATGGTGTTTTCTTTTTGACTATCTTTTGAGAAGAGAAAAGATCATTATGTTCTTTTATTCCTCGTGGCCTTGACTTTAAGTCATGATGCCTAATATTAATAATGTGAATGTGGTCGACTTTCTTCCATTATATTTCATATGCCAAGATATGGTCGACTTATATTTATTTAATGGAGAATGCATATTTTCAAATATATGCTAAGTATGATATATGAAGCTTGAAAGCTGGGAGATGGAGAAATATGCTTTCTAAATTAGCTTTATTCTTTAATATGCTTTATTTGCATTAATCAATGTAGATTGATTAATTAAATGACAAATTTAAATCATTTAATTAAATTAATCATTTTAAAATGCAAATAGAGAACATTATGTAAGGCTGAGTTAGAACTATAGCCTCAACTGAATATTTATCATGCAAGAATGGAGTTCAAGTCATCATGGGCAGATTGATACAAACGAGGCAATTTTTGCATGCTTGGACTTACTCTTCATGGATTTCCAGTTCAGTTCGAGCTACTTTTCAATTGCATATATTATGACTGCAAGTTCGAGACTGAGTTCACTCATTTTTGCATGAGTTTGAACCTTATTTTTAGGGATTTTTGCTTCTGCTTAGATTTCACCTTGGAATTATCATTTTCTCACTGAAATTGACTTTCAGTTACATGTTCATGCACTTTGAAGTGCATTCTAATTGTATATATTGGAAAAAGTTTATCTTTTTCCTCTAGTTCTTGTTTTTTAGCCTTTGCGTTCTGCAAAGTGAATCATCTTGTAACTCAACTTTCATATTTAGATTAATACAACAACAGGTTTATAGGTTCAATTTGTGTCACATTTGCAAAGATTCCTTCAATTTCAGTGAAATTTAAAATCTTCCTTGTCATTATGGTGTTTTTATGAATGGTTTGATAAAGTTTTACTGTGTTTAAATATTTGAACCTTTAAAATATTTGTCTCATTTATATTTGCATGCATTCAAATAGTAAAAAATCACAGGTCTAAGTTTGTGTAAGTGAATAATATTTTTCTTTGCTGTGAAAACTCTATTTTCCTTCAAAGGTGATTTGTTCAAGCCTCCCTTAGAGTCATTTTTTTGGTCAAACTGTTAAAATTGACTTGTGTGGATAGTTTTCATGAAATTTATTGTGAATCACAATTGCAAGTCTTTGTCAATTAGGTGCATCTCCATTAATTTACAGTTTTTGTGCATTTTTACATACTTCTATCCCTTTTCCAACAAGTTACCAATTATTAATTTAAGAAACATATAGGAAGCCGGCCTAGAATCCGGAGGTTCAATCTCGTTATAGGTCACCCACAACCTGAGTTTGATCCAATGTTTCAACAGATTGCTGAATTTAACCATTCAAGCATTTGGGTGCAATCTGTTTGACAACAATAACTTTATGCCAATAAAAGATAGGTTGGTGATTGACATGGACCAATGGTGAGAGTTTTAATGAAAATAATTTTTGGAATTATTGGGAAGGCCTAATAGCTACTAGATTATGCTAATTGACCAATATCAATAGCGTACATGCATCGATACTTAAACTCTTGACTAGACTAGTTGAGGAACACAAAAAATTACGAAAAAGAACTATGAAGGAAAATTTCCAATGTCACAGGTATTATTATTCATCAAAAATAATGTAGAAGGAATTCCACTACTTGTAGTGAATAATTTACTAGAGTTTTGGTGACTCTTTGCTATGCCCTTAATCATAAAGTGTGCAAGGGTTATGAGCAATTAGTTTGTGGCTACCTTAACTCTTAATTAAGTGAGATGATCATTATTATATTCTTATTTATATATTTAGGATATCCTATGTGTTATATTTAGGCATCTAAGTTGGCTTGGGTGATATCCAAAGTGTAAGAAGAATACATATATAGGATCTAGTGGCTAGTTTATTAACATCTAAAGCATAAGAAGAAATATAGGAGCTAGTGGTTATTTTATTATCATCATATCAAAAATTGTATTCTCTTGGAAGATTTTGGAGGTTACCCCTCAAAAAGTGGCTTATTATTCTTAATTATTATCAATTATTTAGAATATAATTCCTCTATTATGCATTTTCTTTATTACAAGCGGTATTACATCATGATCTTGGCATTATGAAGATAAGAAACAAGTAAAATTTTAATTTATTTTGGAGGAAATTTTAGGAAATGTATATCTCTTATTTTGGTGGTTTTTTCTTAATTTTTAAAGGTTTTTTCAAGGAAATATTAAATATACTACAATATAGATTTGAGGTTTTCTAGAGTTGAAATCAAAGAGTTATTTAGAATTAGGGTTTCCATAAAATTTGTTCATAGGGAAGAAAATCAACATTTTTTCCCTAAATTCTAGAGGGTTGAACACGAGAGAATTGATCTATTTATAATATTGATTTGGAGAAATTTGGATTTGTTTTCAAAAATTTATTACAAAATTTGGGTTCATATCAAATTTACCCTCAAGGCTACAAATCAATAAGTTTCTTGGAGTTTTTTTTGAAAGGAAATATTGAAGCCCAAGTAAGTTATAGTTAAAATTTTAGATTTGGATATTTTTGTGTGATTTGTTGAAAATTTATTTTTTCCATCATTGTGAGGCCCACAACAAGGGGAATTTTTTTTCACACTTGTAAAATATCAAAGGAGTGAGGATATGATTATTGTGGAGAGATTGGTTCCATAGTTAATGAACAAGGTAGAAACTTATATGATGAAGGAATAAATCTTTTCAAACATGAATATGAAGATCTAAATTCTCAAGATGATGATTTGAAAAATATATTCTAGCCAAGGTTCTAGAGATTCCAAACATATGGATCCACATAATAAGACTTGGGACTAAAATGAGTATTCCAAGGGGAATGATGCTTTTGGGTTTGAATTAGAACTAAAGAATGATCATCAGTCAAGTAATTTTATGGCTAGTTATTTCACACCAAAGATGGATAGGAGAAAGCTATATGGAAATGATCCAACCAATTGGATTTTCTAAATGGAGTAGTACTTTGATCTTAATCATGTTCCATGTTAGCAAGAATTTGTAATGGAATCCTTATACTTGGAACTAGTCTAATTAATATGGTATCATTGTCTATGTGAAGAGAATAAAAATAAGGGATGTGTTGTTATATGGTCTATTTTGTAAGAGGAACTCACTACACAATAACATACAATCTTATGGATAGTTACTTTATATAGCTTACCAAATTAAAGAAACTAGGTATGCTCAAGGATATTTACTTCAACTGACTTACTAAATTAAAGAAAATAAGTATGGTCAAGGATTATATTTATCAATTCCAAACTCAATCTTTAAGAGTGGATAATATTGTAGATGAAAATTTGAAGGAATTATTCCTAGGGATTTTATAGGACCACATAATTTATGACTTACACATGTTCCATGCAATTTATATGTCCCAAGAAAATATTATGGCAAGGAAGGTATAGGACAATTTGATGATCGATAGAAAACAAGTTTTAGTAAATATGAGAGAAAAGTTATCCTCTATAGTGACTTCCTCAACCTACTATGCTAATTACACAAAAAATCGAAGAGAAGAGAGTGAAAGGTTATGTTTTACCTATGATAGAAAATATAGTTGACATTTAAACATGTACTAAAAATAAATTGTTCTATATTGAAGGGCCAATTGAGGATGAAGAGCAGAAGGAACTCTTGTTACATGATGACGATGAGTTAGATGAGAAATTAGGAGATACTCAACTAACCATTTCTTATAGCACACTTTCTAGAGTTAGCATCCCAAAAAATATCAAGATGGTGGGTTTCCTAAAGAAAGAGAGTAATAATATTGATATTTTCAGGAAGTGCTCACAAATTCATTAACAAGAAGTTCACTACTCATTTGAATTGTATTATATTTCCCTCTAGAATTTTAGGTCTAAATTGTAGATGAGAGTGTTGGCAAAACAAGGACAAACAACTGAGAGGGGAGGGTGAATCAATTGTCATAGAATGATAAAATTTTCAAACTTAATATCAGATCTGATGAATAAGCAATTAACTATAAACAATTAACACATCAGAGAGGCAAAAAACACCAAGATTTTTTTTTTTACGTGGAAACCCTGTTAGGGGAAAAACCACGGTGGATGTTAGTCCACAAGATTATACCCTGTTAAAAGTATAATGAAATCAATAAAGGGGAATTCACATGCATTCAGGAACACTGCCTAGAGCTCACTGCTCAATTACAAAAGGGGCTCACTGCCCAACAATATAGAATAGGATTAAAATCTAGAGGGTATGAACTGAGAAAATTAGCTTCTGCACAAGCCTGATTACAATTCCAATTAAGCACATAAAACTCCTTCACAAACTACTTCACGCTTCGCTCGATCTTCTTCACACTCTACTCTGCAATCGAATGATATTCACACATACACACATAAGAGCACACTCAACACCTTTCCAACACACTACATCGATGAAACAATCGCTCTTATATATCCATTACATGATATTTTGTCAACAAATTTAGTCAACCAGGAAAATAAAACATATTTTCAATGTCGGCCCAAATTTACAAATAAATTTTCAATTTGGATCTACCAAGGTTGGCCACAACATAGTGGGGACCCAAATTAACAACTTCAACACAAAAGGACTTCAATTAATTTCACCTCGAAGATCCACAACACACTACCACCAACATGTCGGCCAAGAGCAAGAAAAACCAAACATATGCAAGAAATTTTTTTGACCATGAGCACACTAGTCAGTGTGGATGTACCACAAAGATAGAGAAAAATCTAGAAACATCCAAGAGCACCAAGAAACAATAGAGAAACATCCACAACAACTGAGATTTCCAGAATCACACAAACTTCACTCAAGAACACTGACAAAGACCACATAAATACTGTCAGACCACAACATGATCAAATTTATATGCAGACCTCTAAAACTTCTAGTAGATGATCTAGAAACACTTAGGAGAAATCCCTTTAGTCCACAACAACTGAACTTCAACGTAAAGAACAAGATGCCTTCATGACTTGCACAGTTCCACTAGGAACTTGCAACACTTTATTTTACAATTTTCTCAATATCCTTGACATATACAAGCTTTAATACACCAAATGCTAATAGTGTTGACATCAATGACAACCACATATTAGCAACACATCCAAAAAATCTAACAATCTCCCCCTTTGGCATTGATGGAAACACATGATGTGAAAAATACCATCGACCGAACACACTTGCTTTCCCTTTGGTTTTGACTCTTCTCAATTTCTCTTCAACCCTAAAAAGCATTTTTCACATTTCACTTCTCCCCCTTTGACATCAATGGCAAAGGTAACCACTAAATTTCCATATACACAATCTGAACCACATATCTGCACATCTGACTACTCCCCTTGAGTAGCATCCACAAAAACATCAATCCAGATCAGAATGTAGCAATGTAGCTCATGGATTGATGCAAGTAAATGCATCTCTTAGTTCTTATCAGGTGGGGTAATTACCCCTAGCATTCCTCTGAGATACTCAAAATTATCCTTTGGCAACGACTTAGTAAAGATGTCTGCAATATGTTCTTTGGTAGGCACATACTCCAATCTGACTTTTTTCTCATTCACTTTCTCCCTCAAGAAGTGAAACTTGATTGATATATGTTTAGTCTTAGAGTGCAGTACCAAATTCTTTGAAATATTTATTACACTTGAATTATCACAATATATGGAAATAGGCTCTTCATATATCACCCTAATATCTTTCAACATCTGTTTGATCCATATCACTTGAGTACAATTGTTTGCAACAACAATATATTCTACTTTAGCAGTAGATAGAGAAATGGAATTTTTCTTTTTGCTTAACCAGGACACCAGCTTCTTCCCTAGGAAGAAAGCACCACCACTAGTACTTTTCCTTTCATCTACATCTCTGGTCCAATCTACATCAGTATATGCACTCAAAGTGAGATCATCATCCTTTGGATACCAAAGTCCAAAGTCAACTGTTCCTTTCAGATATTTGAAGATTCTCTTAACAACAGTCACATGTGATTCTTTTGGATCAGCCTAAAATATGGCAACCATACATACAACATTCATAATATCTAGTCTATTCTGGGTTAAATAAAGCAATCCACCCATCATTGATCTATATCTAGTTTGATTTGCCTTAGGAGAATCATCATTCTATGTTAGCTTACATCCGATCACCATGGGAGTACCAACAGGCTTTGAATCTTCCATCCCAAATGTCTTCAGTAGCTCTCTCACATATTTGGGCTAAGATATGAATATCCCCTTGTCTAACTGGGTCACTTGCAATCCTAGAAAGAACTTCACCTCTCCAATCATGCTCATCTCAAATTCATCCTTCATGTCATCAACAAACTTTATACATAGATTGTCATCTCCTCCAAAAATGATGTCATCAACAAAGACTTCTATAATTAACTCTTTATCATGATCCAATTTGAAATATAAGTTGCTATCAGCAGTACCTTTAGTGAATCCAAGCTTCAATAAGTATTTTTCCAATCTAGCATACCAGGCTTTGGGGGCTTGCTTGAGTCCATATAGAGCTTTCTTTAGGTGGAAAACCATATCTTCCTTGTCAGTTAGTTGAAATCCATCTGACTATTCAATATATACTTCTTCTTGTAGTTCTCCATTTAGAAATGTTGACTTCACATCCATCTGATAGACTTTGTAGTCCTTGTATGCAGCATAAGCAAGAAATAATCTAATAGCTTCAATTATGGAAATAGGGGAAAAAGTTTCTTCAAAATCAACACCTTCCATTTGAGAATACCCTTTACATACCAGTCTTGCTTTATTCCAAACCACTTCACCTTGTTCATCCAGCTTGTTCCAAAACACCCATTTAGTGCCAATCACATTTTTGTCTTTAGGTTTGGGAACCAGTATCCACGTGTCATTATTTTCAATTTGTGTCAGCTCTTCCTTCATATCTTCCATCCAATGTTCATCTTGGCAGGCTTCAATGACATTTTTAGGTTCAATCTTGGAAATCAGGTAGTACTCTTTTGCAATCTTTCTTCTAGTTTGCACTCCTTTATTCTTATCTCCTATAATTTGACTTTTAGAATGATTTATCTTTACATACCTTGAAGTTTTGGGACTTTCACGAGCTTCTGGTTCTTCTGTTATTTCTTTTGCACTTGCACTTGTCTCTGCTTCCTGACTACCTTGATTTATTGGAATGAATTGAGGTTGCTTTACCGGAGCAACTAGAACATATGGCACAATTTGAAGTTGATTCTGTGTCTGACCATTGTTCCCTTTGTTTGTGTTGTCCTCATCTAAATTATATCCACAATATTTGGATTATTTGACAGAATCCTCATCAACTCTAACATTTGCACTCTCAACCATCTTTCTCAGTCTTCTATTATAGCATCGATAGGCCTTGCTCTTAGTAGAGTAACCTTAAAATATTCCTTCATTGCATCTTGCATCAAACTTTCCTATATCATCATCTCTCTTGATATAACATTTGCTCCCAAAGATCTTAAAATACTTAACAGTAGGCTTGTAACCAAACCATAGCTCAAAAGGGGTCTTACCAAAATTTCCATTAACATTTACCCAATTAAAGTGTACACAATAGTGCTTAAAACTTCACTCCAATATCTCTGTGGGAAATTTCCTTCTATCATCATTGTTCTAGCAGTATCCAAAATTGTTCTATTCTTTCTTTCTACAACTCCATTCTATTGAGGGGTTCGAGGGAGCAGATAACTATCTTTTGATTGCATGTTCTTCACAAAAAGATTTGAACTCCCTGGAGGTGAACTCACCACCTCTATCAGATCTTAGAAACTTGATTTTAAGACCTTTATAATTTTCTACCATAGCCTTGAAACTTTTGAACTTTTCCAATGCTTCACATTTTTCTCTTAAGAAGGAAACCCATATCATTCTAGAGTAATCATCAATGATCAACATAAGGTACCTTTCTCCATGAATACTTCTGACTCTGGAGAGACCACATAGGTTAGTATGTAGTAGCTCCAACAATTCATTTGAAAGCAACTGTTTGCTCCGGAAGGAGACTCTAGTTTGTTTACCCATCTGAGATTCCTTACAAATTGTGTTAGCGGGCTTCACTAACTTAGGTAGATCTCTTACTGCATGAGTGAAACTTACCTTGACAATGTTATCAAGATTTACATGACACAACCTCTTATGCCACAACTAGCTTTCATCTATTTGAGCAATCAGACAAATCCCACTAGCAGTATTCAGGTGAAAAATATTACCTTTTGTCTATTTACTAGTAGCAATCATATTGCTAGAACTTCCACATATCTTGCATCTTCCATCTTTGAATTGTAGATCATAGCCTTTTCCCACCATCTTTCCAACACTCAAAAGATTATGCTTCAAGCCTTCAACATGAGGAACATCATCAATGTTATCCTTACCACCAAGATAAATAGAACCTCTGCCACGAATCACACCAACATTGTTGTCTCCAAATCTTACAATACCACCATCATACTTCTCTAAACTTACAATTTTTTTTTGTCTCTAGTCATATGATGTGAGTATCCGCTGTCAATAACCCACTCATCCTTTTCTTCAACTCGGGTAGCAAGAGCTTTCTCATCTTTAGTAGATTCAGTAGCCACCAGACTATTTTCAATGGTAGCAATGCAAACTCATTCATCTTCATTTCTAGTATCTTTATCAAACTCATCATCAATCACTCCTTCAGAAAATTGGCATTTCTTTTGCAATCTAGACTTGTTAGGCTTAGTTCTAGGAACTCTTTCAAGAAATCTTGATGCAAAATGACCTATTTTACTGCATGAAAAATATTTAATAGGTAACACTCCTTCATACTTACCTTTACCTCTTCCTTCTTTCTTTACAATCAATGCTTCCAATTCTTCTACCTCTCTTTCTTTATATTCAAGTTGTTCCAGTTCTTCATCATACTTGGATATCTTTCTAGAACATTCTCTTAGACCATATCTTTGCTTGTTACTTCCAGATATAGTAGCCTTGAATGTTGATTTAATTTTTGGAACAGATTCACCAAATTCACTTAATTCAAAAGTAGCAAGCTTACCAACCAACATGTCTCTTGACATCTTTGTTACCAATCTGAGCTCTTCAATGGCATGGGCCTTCACTTTGTAGGAGGGAGGAAAGGATCTGAGTATCTTAGCCACAATTTCATCCTCATCTAGAGAACCACAGACACATGTAATACCCATCACTATTTCATTTACTCTTTGCATAAAAGAAGTGATATTTTCATCTTCACCCATCTTCAAATTCTCATACTTTCCTTTTAAACTCTGTAGCTTAGCCATCTTCACTTGAGCATCTCCTTCATACAAAGATTCCAGTTTTGTCCAAATCTCATGAGCTGTCTGCAGTCCTACCACATTATCCATCTTTGAATCTGTCAAAGCACTCACCAAAGCTTTAATAGCCCTGATATTTTTTTCATCATCTTTGATCTGATTAGTAGTGGAGGGACCATTTTGAGGAATAACATACAGATCTTTTGTAATCTTCCAGTAGGCTTCACCAATACACCTTAGGTGACCTTGCATCCTGACTTTCTATAGTGAGTAGTTAGTTCCATCAAATCTTGGATTGTCCTTCTTGAAAGTTGCCATCTCAGATCACCTCAAGCTTTTAGACTTGTTCAGAGGAACCAACTCTAATACCAATTGTTGGAAAAACAAGGACAGATAAATGAGAGGGGGGTGAATCAATTGTCACATAATGATAAAATTTTCAAACTTTACTTAACTTAATTTCAGATTTGATGAATAAGAAATTAACCATAAACAATTAACACATCAGAGAGACAGAGAACAACAAGATTTTTTTTTACATGGAAACCTTGTTAGGGGAAAAACCACGGTGGATGTTAGTCCACAAGATTATACCCTATTAAAAGTATAATGAAATCAATAAAGGGGAATGCACATGCATTCAGACACATTTCCTAGAGCTCACTGCTCAATTACAAAAGGGGCTCACTACCCAACAATACATAATAGGATTAAAATCCAGAGGGTATGAACTGAGAAAACTAGCTTCTGCACAAGCTTGATTACAGTTCCAATTCAACACAAAAAACTCCTTCACAAACCACTTCACACTTTAATCGATCTTCTTCACACTTTGCTCTGCAATCAAATGATATTCACAGATACACACATAAGATCACACTCAACACCTTTCCAACACACTACATCGATGAAACAATTGCTCTTATATATCCGCTACATGAGATTTCATGAACAACTTTAGTCGGCCAAGAAAATAAAACATATTTTCAATGTCGGCCCAAATTTACAAATAAATCTTCAATGTGAATCCATCAAGGTCGGCCACAACATAGTGGGGATCCAAATTAACAACTCCAACACAAAAGGACTTCAATTAATTTCACCTCAAAGATCCACAACATGCTACCATCAACATGTCAGCCAAGAACAAGAAAAACCAAACATACACAAGAAAAATTTCCAACCACAAGCACACCGGTCATTGTGAACGTACCACAAAGATAGAGCATGATCTAGAAACATCCAAGAGCACCAAGAAACAATAAAGAAACATCCGCAACAACTGAGATTTCAAAAATCACACAAACTTGACTCAGGAACATTGACATAGACCACAAAATACTGTCAGACCACAACATGATCAAATTTATAAGCAGACCTTTGAAACTTCTAGTAGATGACTAGATACACTCAGGAGAAAACCCTTTAGTCCACAACAGCTGAACTTCAACGTAAAGAACAAGACGCCTTCATGACTTGTACAGTTCCACTGGGAACCTACACCACTTTCTTTTACAATTTTCTCAATATCTTCTACATATATAGCCTTTAATACACCAAATGCTAATAGTGTTGACATTAATGACAACCACATATCAACAACACATCCACAACATCCAACAGAGAGTACTTTTGTTGTTTCGAAAAATTCCATAGAATTAAATTTGACCATAAGAGAGTATCAAATTAATTTCCCAATATTTTCTATTCCCATGGGTGTAAGAAATATAATGTTGGGATTGGAGTGTTTCACTACATTAGAAATAATTGAGGTGAACTTATAGTAGCTATTAATAACATTTCACTGAAAAGGAAGGATAGTAAAACTAAAAGGGTGGCATACAAAATTCCCATAGATTGTAAATTCTCATAAAATGAAAATATTCATAATAAAGAATTTAATGGATTTATGATCCTATTGTTTTTATTAGCAATTTTGACCATAGTCATAGTGCTAGAAATGAAGATCAGACAAGCAAAACAGAAAATACTTTCCACAAGAGAAACATAGGAAAAGCAAGAGCAATTTGCATGAAGATGTGCAAATGAATAATATTTAGGAATTCATAATTACATGAGATGATTTTCTTTATAAAAGCAAGCATGCATAACCCTAATCTTCTCTTGAGCAACAAGATAGCTCAACAAGATAAGGATGACAACTATTAAATTAGGAATTAAAATATTACCTAAGTAAACTTATGCAAGTGTAATTAAATAATTAATTACACCAACACATAGTATAGGTTAAATACACCATATCCATATGGATTTGAGACATATTTAATCCACTAAGCCATGATCCCAATGAGATATTTGAAATCACCAAGAAACTAATTAATAACCATTAGTAACATGAAATCAACATGAGAGCATACTAAAAACCTATTCTAAGACCTCAAATCTTCTCCCATTAGAGGGCGGTGTCGCATTGATGTGGAATAATGACCCTTTCCCAATACCTTGAATAATATGAGCTATTTTAATTGATTTTATTGATGAAAATCAATGAAATTGATGAAATATGAATGAAACATGGTTGCAAAGCTAGTTTAACATGTGAAAAAGAGTGCTAAATGCTAAAATTATTGATGGAGATGGATGTAAGTTATGCTAAATAAAAACAAAATTCAAAGATGCAAGCCATGGAAGCAAAAACTATGCTAAAATGGATACAAACTAAGCTAAAAAGGAAGCCATTAATGGATGCTTAAGCTAATATGAATGAAGATCAATCTAAAATTTTAACAAATGCTAAATATAGATGCAAGTGAGTATAAATTTCAACAACATAACTTTGCTATCAAAAGATGGCTCCATTTCTCCAAATGATGAAGTATTTATAGGAGAGAAAATGAAGAATCAAGGGTTAAGATTGATTTGATCTATCAATGGTCAATATTAAATGAAGGGGGAAACATGGATCAAGGATTCTCATCAATGGATGAGAATAAAAGATCACATAGATCAAGGAAAGATCAAGGGATAAAAATGATTCAAACAAACACACTTTGTAAGAACTTTGAAAGTTTGTTTGAAAGAAATCATTCCCTTTTTGGAGCCAAATAGGAGAATATTCCTTTGGAATATTCCCTATGCAAGTGGATGGGAGGGGAAATTAAAAATTTATTAATTAAAACTAATTTGAAAGTGCAAGATGAATAATTCATTAAATTATTGATTTATTTAATGAAAAGGGGATGCAATATGATATTTAATTAAATAGTTTAGGGTTATTTAATTAAATAAGAAGACTTGGGGTTTAAATTAAATAGTTTGATTTATTTAATTTAAATAGGATGGAATTTTAGTGTGAGAGGATATGAATTAACCTAATTAGATTAATTAGATCAATAGATGAAAATGAAGCATTTAATTAAATAACTAGGTTAATTTAATCAAATAGGTGAAAAGAGGATGAAATTCAAGATGAAATCTTGTTAGTGATCAAATTCAAGTGTGTATAATTCAACATATTTTTAAGTGTCTACATTTTTCCCCTCTTTGAAGCAAGGTACCTATTACATTAGTTCAAAGACTGACACTGTTTGGATTAAAACTATTGCTCAAATATTTTTTTTTTTTAAATTCTTGTTTTTTTGGACGCCCCATTGTTGCCTCAACATAAGGAATTAAGTTGGTACCTTGCCCCCTTGAGAGATCGGGTGGAAATTTGAAATTTTGAGTCAATCTTATGACAAAGATTCGAGATTAGTTCAACTCAACAGGACTAGAAAGCTCAAATGTCTAATGTAGACAAATTTGATGATGTATAGACAGTCATCAGCCATGGGTAGCCTCATGTATATTTTGATATATCACACATATTCGACACTTGGATAGAAATGTTAGTAGAGATAGAAAAATAAGAATAATAAGACAGATAGAAGTAGTGTTGAACAAGACAACTAAGAGGGGGGTGAATCAATTGTAGCAAATTTCACTTTTATAATATTCACCGGAAGTTAGATCAATCACAATTCTTAACTCTGCTAAAATGATTGAACATTAAGTGCAAGTGTAGAAACTGAAAACCATCACACAAACATAGAACATTAGATTTACGTGGAAAACCCAATGAGGGAAAAACCATGGTGAGGATTAACTCACACTATAGAGAATATCAAAACCGATTCCAAAAAGGCTCACTACTTGAGAAAAAGGCTCACTGCCAAAACAAGGACTCACTGTTCGGATCAAGACTCACTATCCAACAGGGCTAACCACTCGAAGGGCTCGCTCCCATAGAGATACAATGAAGATAGAAGAGATAGGTTACAAAGAGAAGAAAATCTCAATGTAATAGAGAAATCCACCATAATTTACTCAACCACTTGCAAAAATGCATGGATGATAGAGTCCACCTTCAGCTCAATGCATCTGAAAACTCAACATTTAGACTTCACATTGATCTCCCACACTCACATTATATACATCTACTTGATTTGCATCTACTTCACATCTATCTGTACTATTTCTTTGCACTTATCTCTTTTTTATGCTATCACCACTTGATCATCTTGTATTTATACAATCTTCAGCTTTGAAACATATCCAAAGTTGACCATCCAACATTAAATTCAAATTAGGTCGATGCCAAAAAATTCTAGGGTGGAATTAGAATGAGGGAGACCCAAACACACACTTGGTGAGGACCTAAATAGGTCCCAACATGCTTCATCAATTCTAAAAGTAGTGTTCAACACAAGGTCAACCAAACCGGTGTAAAATACATAGAATAATTAAGCACAATCCTTCCAGATACTAAAATTATCTTCAATAAAATCATAACAAATTAAATCTACAACCACAAGTCATGGGACTTAATCAAAGAGAAATTTAGACCAACAACATTTCTCCCTAACCTTAGTCAGATACATAGAAAACCACAGTTCACAACTGGTGAACATAAGTCGCATTATACAATGAATCAGAAGCCAAGAAGATAGATATAGAAACTTCCAACAACCATGATAAAATATCTAAACTACACACACATGGAAGCAAATCCCAGAGCAAAACATAGCGCAACCACTGAACACTTGCAATCTTCCTTCAATACAATTTTCTCAATATCCTTCACATATACAGCCAATAACTTGCATCCATGACATTAATGACAACAACAACCAGTTGATAACCAATTGACCAGTTGACATCAATGAAACTAACAGGGAAACTGAATCTTTCTTTTTACTCAGCCATGCCACCAATCTACAACCAAGAAAGAATGCACCACCACTTGTATTTTTTCTATCATCTACACATCCATCCCAAATATGCATATGTATAAGCACTTATTGTAAAGTCAGTATCTCTAGGATACCACAAGCCATAATCCGAAGTACCATTCAAATATCTGAATATTCTTTTAACAATAGCAACAGGTGTTTCTTTAGGATCTTCTTGAAATATAGCCACATGACATACAACATGCATGATGTTAGAGTAAAAGGTTTATTACTTAATTATTTTAATTAAGTTACCTTTTATATTTCTCTTAAGATAAACTTAGTTTGCATTTTGTAGGTGCTTAATAGTTATTCTAATTATTAAATACACCCCTTTTAGGTTTCACATTAGGGTTTTTTTAATCTCCTTCATAAGGATTGATCACTTTGTATTATTTCATTTTAGTTAATGCAATCCCTCTTGAAGCTTGCAGAGCACCTTTGTTTTTTTGTCTCCATCTCTTCTTTCTGTGATAGGTTATTTGCATGCAGGTGATCTTTGGGTTCTGTGAAGTTGGATTTAACAACTTTTACATGGTATCAGAGCTCTAGACCTGTTGCTCTCCTGTTCGTGTTTTGAAGGATTTTTGGAGCTTCGAGGGTTTGGGGTTTGCTTTTTGTGATTCAGGGCATAATTTTTTATTCAATGCGGTTTGAGCCCAAATTGATCTCATGGTTGTACTTAGGAAGCCGTTTCCAAGTTTTTTGATATATAATTCACCTAGTTTTGGTGCAGTTGGCTCATAAGGCAAATTTTTTTTGCCCCAACACTGTACAGACGCCAGGGCATGCAAATTGATGCAAAAACTTAAAAAAAAAAGAAAAGGTTTTTTTGTTTTCTTTAGCGTTGCTAGTTTAGAAGGTGGCCACCACCCACCTACCACCCAGCGGCCACCAACCACTGCCTAGCCGTTCGTGGCACAACCCGTCACCACCATCAGCCCTCGCGGGCGCTTCCCTCAGCCAGTGGTCCCATCGGAGATTGGGAGCCGGCCCTAAGCCCTCGTCAGCCACCCAACCCCCAGCTGTCAGTCATATAGCCAACCACGGGCTCCACTGAGAACCCAACCGCCAGTCCCCTAGTCGCTAAGAGGACCAAGGGCTTTATTTTTTTTAGCCCCTAGGGCTTGATGGAGGCCTAATTGGGCTTTTTCAGCTGCTTTCAATAAATTGGGTGTAAAATGGGCATTCAATCTTCCTTTTTCAAAAATGAGATACCGTTGGAAAGCTGGTTTTGAGCCCAATCTAATGGTGGAGATTTTATTTCTTTATTTTTCTATTTTGATGCCATTTTCACCTGTGAAATACAAAACATTCTTTTTGCACTTCCGGGGGCGTAAGTTTTGCGTCTGGACTCCGTTTTGTGCAAACGAATAGGCGTTGGAAAGTTGGTTCTGTGCCCTTTCCATATCTACAATTTATTTTATTAGAAAATATTCTAGGTACACAGAGCATTGTCGTAAGAATATTTTTCTTTTTCTAGCTTTTCGGCTTTAAAAATTGTACTGGGGTTTGGGTTCTTGTGTTGTGCGGGGTATTTTTTCTTGCTTTCTATCATTTACATTAGAAAACTAGAAATCTCTTCCATAAAAAATTTTAAAACTCATTCATTATGGCGGACTCATATTATATTGAGCACCTTACCCCACACAATTATCACACTTGGAAGGCACATATGATTAGACTTCTCATGTCAAAAGGGTTATGGTCATGTTTGGATGATGTTCAACCTTAGTTGACATGACAATTTGAGATCTTTTAGAAGAGGAAAAAAATGGATGAAGCCATGGGTTTTCTATCCTTGCATGTTTCAAATAGGCTTCTATTCCATCTAGAGGGTTGTACAACTCCTCGGGCTATGTGGTTGAAGTTTCAAACTCTCTTTGGCACCATTAATTAGTTTTGAGCACTTTAAATTGAGGCCAAATTGACTTCCTTAGTACCTAATTCATTTCCTACCATTAAGGATTTTTTGATGAAGTTTAAATCATTGAGGTCATTGTTACAGGGTTGTGGTAAGAACAAAATAGATGAGGAGTGTATTTACCTAATTCTCTCTAAGCTTCGAGGTCCTTTTTAGATATTCTCTTCGAAATTTTATTCCACTATGGATGCATTGGGTGCATGATTTACCATGCCTACTTTTGAGGTGCTTTGTGTTCAGTTGACCCAAAAGCAGACCCAGATATCCCAGCTAGATGCTCTCATAGGATCTAAGAACCAAGCATTGGCAGCTCAGTCATCTAAAGGGAAAAATAAGTAGAAATCAAAGCCGAAGATAGATTCAATAGGTAGTGAGAGTTCCTCCAAGCCACCTCCTAAGACTGATTCAAAACCACAGTCCTATCCTAAACAAGAAAAATCTTCAAAGTCTGGTGAGTCTTCCTCCAAGACTAAGAAGAAATTAGGTGATCCTTGCAGTTTCTATGGCAAGGAAGGACATCCAATTTCTAGGTGTTGGAAATGATTAGAGGCTTTAGAGGAAGCCATGCAGCAACATCATATCACCTCACCTCGGTCTCCTTCCCAGCCCATAGGGAAAGGTCATGCTCTCTTTGCACAAGCCTTTCCTTCAGGATCCACTTGGATTCTAGATTTTGGTGCCTCTCACCATATGACACACAAACAGGAGTTTGTCACCTCACTTTCCCCTAGTGGTACTACACATATTGCAGTTGGTGACTTAGCACACCTTTCAGTTCAGGGTTCAAGTTCTGTTTCATTGGATGGTGGTTTTCTTCAAGATGTGCTTCTACTTCCTAAAATTTCAACAAACCTTCTTTCCATTTATCAAATTTTCCATTCTAGCTCTGGTAAGATAGTTGAGTTCTCACCACATGATGTGGTTATTCGAGATGTTCATGACCCTGATTTGGTTGTGGCTACTGGAAGTGTTGATTCTGCATCTCACTTATACAAATTTGATGGCTTTGAGAGTTCAGACAGTTCAGGTTCCTCTCTTATAGCACATGTAGACTTAGTGAGCAAGCTTTGGCATGAGTGTTTTGGCCATGTCAATTACAGATATCTACAACAAATGAGTACTTAGGCACTAGTGATTAGGTTGCCTAAAATTTCCTATACTGATGGTATTTGTTGTGGTTGTGCACTTGGAAAACATCACCGGGATTCTTTTCCTACGGGTAGAGCCACACGTGCTAAGGCACCCTTGGAGTTGGTCCACAGTGACCTTATGTCTTTTTCCACTCCTTTTTCAGGGGCTCGATATGTGCTCACTTTTATTGATGAATTCTCCAGACACACATCGGTGCACTTTCTTAAGTACAAGTCTGATTTCTTTGATTCATTCAAGATCTTTAAGATATTTGTGGAGAAGCAATCTGGAGTTTCTATCAGGAGGATACACATAGATAATGGGGGGAGTATGTTAATCAGGATTTTAGGGATTTTTGCATTGAGCATGGTTTGCAGCATCAGTTGACAGTACCTTACACCCCTCAGTAGAATGGTGTTGCTGAGAGAAAGAACAAAACCTTACGGGAGATGGAAAATTGTATGATACAGTCTCAAGCTATGAGTTCTTCATTTTGGGTTGAGGCAGTCAATTGTGCCAATTATATTTAGAAGTGGATGCCTCATAAGGCATTGCGACATATGAATCCTGAGGAGGCTTGGACTCATGTCAAGCTTGATGTTTCTACATTATAAGTTTTTGGTAGTGAGGCTTGGGCATTTTTATCTGATGCTCAACGGAAAGCCATGGAGAGGAAGAGCTGATCACTCATATTTGTTGGCTACTATGAGGATGTTAAGGCATATAGGTTGTTTGATCCTGATTCTAGAGAGGTCTTGTTTCGGCAAGATGTTCAGTTTGATGAGCACTTTCCTCTAATGGATTCTCCATCACCAACTTCTCCCTCACTTCCTACTCCTCCCTCTTCATCTCTTGAGGATGATGCAAATGATCATACACCATCTCTACCACCACCAACCACTCAAAATTTTCCTAGGTGGGCCTGTGTTACTATTGAGGTAGCTAATTCTTTGGTAGGTGGTCCTTCTGATACTCGTCATACTCATGCTCAGACATCTGGTTCTAGTCTTTTGAGTCATGCCATTTCGAATGATCCACAAAAGTTTTCAGAGGTGATAGGTCACCTTGAGTGGGATAGGGCCATGGATGAGGAGTATTCTTCTTTGATGAAGAATCATACTTGGGATTTGTGTCCTCTTTCTAAGGGAAGAAATTTGGTTCGGTGCAAGTGGGTGTACTATACCGAGTATGTTGTAGATGGTTCTATCGATAAGTATAAGGCACGTCTTGTTGCGAAGGGGTTTCCTCAAGTGGAGGGTATTGACTACTCCAAAACCTTTGCTCCTGTCACCAAGATGAATTCTATTCACTTTGTACTTTCACTTGCAACTTCACAGGGATTGACAGTGTTTCAGATGGATGTGAAGAGTGCTTTCTTGCATGGAGACCTACATGAGGAGATCTATATGGAGTAGCCTCAGGGATTTGTGCAAGACTCTTCCTTGGTTTGTAGACTTTGACATTCATTATATGGTCTCAAACAAGCCCTTCGGGCTTGGTATGAGAAGATGGACTCTTTCTTGCTTTCCTCTCACTTCACATGCTGTCTTTCTGATCACGCAGTGTACATTCAACATCAGGAGGGTGATCTTTTGATTCTTGTGCTATATGTAGATGATCTAATTCTTATAGGTAGTTCATCCTCCATGATTCAGCGTGTTTAGAGAGCTTTGATGGAGCAGTTTGAGATGACATACCTCGGTCTTCTACACTTCTTTTTGGGTCTACAGGTTATTCAGTCTTCGAATGGGATTTCCATATTTCAGCAAAAGTATGCTCTTGATATGCTTTAGCGATTTGGCATGCTTGATTGCAAGCCTGCACCCACACCATTTTAGTCAGGTGTTGTTTTGTCTTCCACTTGTACTACTCCTTCAGTAGATTCTACTTTATATAGGTAGTTGGTTGGTAGTTTGTTGTACCTGACACATTCTCGTCTTGATCTTTCCTTTGCGGTTGGATTTGTCTCTTGGTTCTCACATGATCCTCATGAGATCCATTGGAAGACAACCAAACATATCTTGAGGTACATTCGGGGCACCACACATTATGGAATTCACTACACTTTAGGATCCCCTCACATTATTGGCTTCACTAACTCAAATTGGGATGGTGATGTCAATGATTAGAAGTCTACTTCTGGCTTTGTTTTTTAACTTGGTTTTGTTCCTATCACATGGTCTTGCAAGAAGTAGTCTGCTATTGCATTATCATCTACATAGGCTAAGTACCGAGCAGTAGTGTTAGCGAGTCAGGAGATTCTATGGCTTCGACAGTTGATGATAGAGTTTGGGTTTCCTCCTGATAGTCCCACTATTCTTTGGTGTGAAAATTAAAGTTCCATTCACATTTCCTGCAACCCAGTGGAACATCAGCGGACTAAGCACATTGAGATCCACATGCACTAAATCAGGTAGTTGATTTAGGATAGTTCTCTCATCTTGGAGTACATTCCTACAGAGGATCAGGTTGTAGACATCTTCACTAAACCTTTGGCATCACTATGCTATCTTCAGTTGCGCTCCATGCTCAGGGTGAAGGAATTTTTCCTTGGGGGGTCTTTGTGAGGCCTTCCTTCATGTTTTTTTCAACATCTTTCTTCATCTCTTTTTGGAGAGGAGTTTTTTCCCACTTGGTTTTCTCCTTTACTCCACTTTATAGAGATTTGGTTGTATTTGGGTACCTAATTAGGCCTAGTTGTCGAGACCCTTGTTTTCTTTCTATCTTGTAGTTGCATTGCTTTCATGCATTTAGTTTGTAGCTACTCCCTAAGTTCATCTTAAGGGGGGGTGTTAGGGTAAACATTTTATTACTTAATTACTTTAATTAAGTTACATTTTATATTTCTCTTAAGATACACTTAGTTTGCATTTTGTAGGCACTAAATGCATCCCTTTTAGATTTCACATTAGGGTTTCTTGATCTACTTCATAAAGATTGATCACTTTGTATTATTTCATTTCAGTTAATGCAATCCCTCTTGAAGCTTGCAGAGCACCTTTTATTTTTTGTCTCCATCTCTTCTTTCTGTGACAGGTTATTTGAATGTAGGTGATCTTTGGGTTATATGAAGTTGGCTTTCACAACTTCTACACATGATATCTGATCTAGTAGCAGTCAAATACAATAGCCCACCAATCATAGATCTATACTTGCTCTGATTAGCCTTAGGTGAATCATCATCTTTACCTAATCACCATAGGAGTGCATACCGGTTTGGAACCTTCCATCCTAAACTTCTTCAACATCTCTCTCACATACTTAGACTGTGCAATAAAGATTCCTTTCTCTATTTGATTAATTTGCAGCCCAAGAAAGAAATTCATCTCTCCAAACATAGAAATTTCAAATTCTTTTTGCATCTCTTCCACAAACATCTTACACATAGTTTCATTTCCTCCAAAAATAATGTCATCAACATATACAACCACAATCAAGATTTTGTCATTTTCAACTTTAAATTAAAGGTTACTATCTACCATACCCTTGTTGAAACCTTGTTGAATCAAGTACCCGTCTAACCTTGCATAACAAGCTCTAGGAGCTTGCTTCAATGGATATAAAGCTTTCTTCAATCTATAGACTATATCCAGTTGGTATGACAATTGAAATCCTCATGGTTGTTCATGTAGACCTCTTCTAGCTCACCATTAAAAAATGCAGACTTGACATCCATCTGAAATACTTTGAAATCTTTATGAGCAGAAAATGCTAATAACATTCTGATAGCTTCCATTCTTTCCACTAGAGAAAAAGTCTCCTAAAAATCTATGTCTTCTACTTGTGAGTAATCCTTACAAAGAAGGCTTGATTTGTTTCTAACCATTTCACCATTTCACCATTTTCATTCAACTTATTTCTAAATACCCACTTTGATCCAATAATGTTTTTTTCTACCTATCTTGGGACCAATTCCCAAGCTTGATTCTTCTCAATCTGCATAAGTTCTTCCTTCATAGCTTTCATCCAATGGTCATCTTTACATGCTTCACTTGCAGTCTTTGGTTCAATCTCATAAAGTAAACACAAATTTACTTCACCAGCAGCAACTCTGCTTCTTGTCAATACTCCTTTTGTCTTGTATCCAATGATTTGATTTTTTGAATGATTCTTTCACACATATCTATGTGTTTTAGGTGACACTATTGTAGCTTCTTATTCTTCTTCTTCTTCAATTTTCTTCTCTTGCTCATCCTTCTCCTGTTCTTCCACAATTTCTTCAATTTTTATGCAATCAGGTTCATCAAATACATATCCATCAACATCAATTGAATTCTTCATTGCTTCATCAACATTCACATTTGTTCTTTCTACAATCTTAGTCTTTTGTTGAGACATTTGTAAGCCTTGCTTCTAGTAGAATATCCAAGAAAAATTATTCATCCCTTCTGATAGAAAATTTGCTTCCAAATACCCTAAAATACTTAACAGTAGGAATTCTTCCACACCATAGCTCATAGGGGATCTTTGTACTGTTTTCTCTTGCTTGAAACTTTCCTAAATTTTATTCATCCCTTCTGATATAAAATTTTCTTCCAAATACCCTAAAATACTTAACAGTAGGAATTCTTCCACACCATAGCTCATAGGGGATCTTTGTATTGTTTTCTCTTGCATCAAACTTTCCTAAATTTTATTCATCCCTTCTGATAAAAAATTTGCTTCCAAATACCCTAAAATACTTAACAGTAGGAATTCTTCCACACCATAGCTCATAGGGGATCTTTGTACTACTTTCTCTTGCTTGAACTTGATTGAATACATAAACAATAGTCTAAATAACTTCTCTACAGTAAACTTCTGGTAAACCAGCCTCAACAATCATTGATCTAGCAACCTCTTGAATTGTTCTATTCTTCCTTTCAACAACTCCATTTTTCTGAGGAGTTCTCAGAGCAGATAAGTGTCTTTTTATTTCATGCACTTCACAAAACAAATTAAAATCATGGGAAGTGAATCCACCACCTCTGTCAAACCTTAAGCATTTTATCCTCAAATTTACTTCATTTTCAACCTTAGCTTTGAATGTCTTAAATCTATCTAATGTATCTAATTTATCTCTAAGAAATGTAACCCAAGTATATCTAGAATAATCATCAATTAAAAGCATAAAGTACCTTTCAACTTGTAGACTTCTCACTCTTGTAGGACCACAAAGAGCTGTATGAATTAAATCTAGTAGTCCAGTAGTAGATTGTTCCTTTGATCTATAATGGTTTCTTGGTTACTTCCCAAATTGACAATTCATGCAAATAGCATTAACAAGTTTTGTAATCCTTGGTAAATATCTCATGGATTGAACTGAACTAATCCTTTCCAAGCTATCAAAATTTGTATGACACATTCTCTAATGCCACAACCAACTATCATTAATCTGAGTCATGAAGCATCATCCATCAACACCCTGAAGTTGATAGATATTTCCTTCAAATTTCTTTCCTGCAACTATCACTGTTCCTAATCCTTTCCTAATCTCACAATTTTCATCCTCAAAGACAATATTATATCCTTTACTGCACATCTGTCCAACACTCAAAATATTATGCCTTAAACCCTTGACATAATAGACATCATCATTATTATGCTTTCCATCGAAACTAACTGAACCTATGCCAAAAATTTTAGCACCAGTATCATCTTCAAACATAACTAAGCCTCCATAATATTTTTCAAGTTTAAAAAACTTACTCTTATCACCAGTCATGTGATGTGAACAACCACTGTCAACAACCTAATAGTTCTTTTCCTGTTTACCATGTAGGGAAGGGATTACAGTACCTTCATTTTTCTCCTTCTCCAAAGGGCATTCCTTCACCTTTTTTTTTAGAATTAGCAGAAGTAGGTTCAAATTTTATAGCCAAGAACAAGCATTCATTGTAATCAGGATCTCCATAGCCAGATTCTTCATCAGATATACTAGCATCCTCATTCACATAATATGCTCTATTGATCTTCTTTCCTTTCTTTTCTTTCTCATATCTTTGTTTATTCCTCTTAGCTATTTTCAGACACCTTGCAACATAATGACCTGTTCATCCACAACTAAAGCATTTAAAGGGTAACTTACCTTCATACATTCCACAACCTTTCTTCATCTTTCTCACAAAGTTAGCTTCTACTTCATCAAGATTTTCTTCATCTGGATCTTCAGCTTTTGTAGCCTTAAAAGCAGTCTCTGATTTGGGTCCATTTCTCAAATTTGACTTTCTCATCTCCTAAGATGTCAAAGTTCCCAACAAATGATCTTTGACGTAAGTCTTGTAATCTATATGTTCTTCAATAACACATACCTTTTCGCTATAAGCATCAAGGAGAGTTCAAGAATCTTCTTTACAATTTTGGATTCATCTATTGTAGCACCAAGTCCTTGCATTCCAGCTACTACCTCATCCAATCTTTGTATGTATAAGATTTAAGATTCTCATCTTCAAACATATGTAGGAGCTCAAATTGTGTCTCCAAATTCTACAATTTTGCATCTTTGACCCTTTCATCATCGTCATGTGCCTTTTCTAGAGCATCCCAAACTTCCTTAGTAGTCTTCATATTTTGAACTTTAATCAACTTAGAATGTACAAGACTATTCTTTAAAATGTACTTCGCCTTATTGTTCACTTCATGTGCTTGATCTCATCATCCGTACTTGAACCATTAGGAGGAGGAGTGTAAGGATTCTTGTAAGATTTATCCACATCATATCCATAATACTCCAGATATTCTTCCATCAATATTTTCTAGATAACATAATTAGTTCCATTGAACCTTGGATAATCATGAGTAATTTTTCCAGCCATCTCGAACCTTCTTTAAGCAATTAAGCTCTTCTCAAAGGAAATAAGCTCTAATACCAATTGTTGAACAAGAAAATTGAGAGGAGGGGGTTGAATTAGTTGTAGAAATTTTTTCTTTTATAACATTTACCAAAACTTAGATCAATCAAAATTCTTAACTCTGCTAAAATGATTAAACATTAAGTGCAAGTGTAGAAACTGAAAACCATCACACAAACACAAAACAATAGATTTACGTGGAAAACCAAATGAGAGAAAAACCATGGTGAGGATTAACTCACACTATAAAGAATATCAAAACTAATTACAAAAAGGCTCACTACTTGAGAAAAAGGATCACTGCCAAAACACATACTCACTCTCCAACAAGGCTAACCACCTGGAGGGCTGACTACCACAGAGATACGAAGAAGATAGAAGAGATAGGTTATAGAGATAAGACAATCTCAATGCAATAGAGAAATCCACCACAATTTACTCAACCACTTATAGACATGCATGAATGATAGAGTCCACCTTTAGCTCACTACATCTGAAAACTCAACATTTAGACTTTGCACTGATCTGCCACACTCACATTACATACATCCACTTGATTCACATCTACTTCACATCTATCTGCATTATTTCTTTGTACTTTTCTCTTTTTTATGCTTTCACCACTCGATCATCCTATATTTATACCATCTTCAACTTTGAAACATATCCAAAGTCAGCCATCCATCATTAAATTCAAATTAGGTCAGTGCCAAAACATCCTAGGGTGGAATTATAATGAGGGCGACCCAAACACACACTTGATGAGGACCAAAATAGGTCCCAACATGCTTCATCAATTTTGAGAGTAGTTTTCAACACAAGGTTGGCCAAACCAGTGTAAAACACATGGAACAATTAAGTACAATCCTTCAAGATACGAAAATTATCTTCAATACGATCATAAAAAAATAACTCTAGAACCACAAGTCATAGGACTTAATAAAATAGAAATCTAGACCAACAAAATTTCTCCTGAACCTTAGCCAGATACATAGAAAACCACAGTTCAAAAATGGTGAACATAATTCGCATTGTACAATGAATCAGAAACCAAGAATCTAGATATAGCAGCTTCCAACAACCATGATCAACATATTTGAACCACACACACCTAGAAGAAAATCCAAGAGCAAAAACTGGAGCAAACACTGAACACCTATAATCTTCCTTCAATACAATTTTCTCAATATCCTCGACATATACAACCAATAACCTTCATCCATGACATTAATGACAATAGCAACTAGTTGATAAACAATTGACTAGTTGAAATCAATGACAACACCTTGCAACAACTTCTTCATACTTGCGACAAGTAGAAGAATGAGATGGACATTGACTAACCATTGATTTCAAGATTGATTCAAAAGTCCAACAAGCCTATGATCATTCGAGACTTTATTAGATATGGTGATGAGATTGATGAGTTTCTCATTTTTGGGATTGGGACTCTCCGTCATTCCTTATTTTTGATATAACACATAGACATGATGCATTATGGTATTGATAACCAGGATGGTGTTGTATCTAGTGCGATGGACTTTGACTTTGCAAACAGATAGGATAATCCTTGTTCACACCTTGACATATGAAAACCTTGTTGGACTGTAGTTTAGAAGTTTAGAACATTTCAGACCAAAGCATATGCAATAGTCAACAATCTATTCAAAAAAACCTCCCCACACACAACAAAGCAAGTATTTTCCAAAGTTATTTTACAAGAACATCCCACAAGCACAAAAAAAAGAGATAATGATTGATGCCCCATTCCTTTCTCTCTAAATTGTTTAGACATCATCGAGAGGTCCTCAGAATTGGTCAACAAGAGAAATCATAAGACAAGATCAAAACAAACAGTCAATGTTATCTATATCTCTTGCTAAAGGGTGTTATGTTTAGGATAAATATCCAAAGTGATTTTTCCTTCAAGACAATGCCCATTGTAGGAAGGAATCCTATGAGATGTTAGTGGATGGTGGTAAATTGATAGGTTTTTTTGAAAGGCAATTGATATAAGGTTCGATTGACGTGTTTGATAATGATCAAGAGTTTGATTTTTGTATTTAAAGGTTCTACTTTTTTTTATTGTTGTACTTGTTTTCCATTTGTGTTACCAAAGGGTGAGTGTGACGATCGATTTATCATGGATGAAGGTTTATTACATGTGAAAGTGAAATAGGATGGATAGTTTTGGATTGTTTCTAGAATATTTCAATGTTTTTGATATTTTGAATTTTTTTTGAGGTTGGTTTTGATCTTTTCGAATGTTTATGTGTTCGATTATTTGAGGTTGTTTAGGTTTTTTCTACATTTTCAAATGTTTTTGGGTTTTCAACTTTCAAATTTTTTTGTGTTTTCTAAGATTTTAAATGTTTTGGGGTTTTTCAAGTTTTGACCAAGAACCTAACCTAAAAGAATATCCTAGGGGCTTCAGGGGCTTATCAAAGATGAGCCTTGCCTACATTATACATGAAGAGACCATGTAGTTCACCTGACTTTGACCAGTTTATTGATGAGATATGAACACTTGATGGATTGCTAGTTTATTATGATGGACTCCTAAAGGAATAACCTAGGGTGTCTCAGGGGCACATTAGTGATGGCCTTGCCTATGTTCAAGCTTAGAGACAACGTAGTTTGATAAGGCAATGTTTTTGGTTTTTATTTTTGATGTTTTGACCTGTTTAGAGATTTTTGATTTGTGATTGGATGTTTTGGATTTTTGACTCTACACTTTTTGAATGTTTTTGGATTTTGGTTGTACAATATTTTGATGTTTTTGGATTTTCTAGATTTTGTAAGTGTTTTTTGGATTTTTCGCATGATGTTGATGAGTGTATGGATATGTGATGACTTCAACGATCTGTTTTGGGATTTTGTTGAAAACCAAGGTAGGATTGATTAATCTAATTGATAGATTATCGATAGTGATAACATTGTTGAGGATGCACAACAACACAAGGATAGTGTTGAACAACACAAGGATTGATTTATTGGATAAGATAGATCGAGACTTTGAAGGTAGGCTTGGAACAAAATCTATTGGAATGATTTGATGTGACATTGAAGTGCAAGGTAGATGCAATTGATATTGATTGTTTGGATTGATGTTTGATAAAAGATAAAGCTTGATAAGGAACATCTTATCGTCAAAATGTGCCATGGGCTAGTGCAAGGTAGATTCAACTGATATTGATTGTTTGGACTTTTATCTAGTTGGGTGAGAATTCTTTAGATGAGTGTATTTATGCTTTATGTGTTGTTTTTGAAATGTGAAGAATAAATATTGATTTAATTGATGTTATGAAATGTCTTGATTATGAAAATATATGTTGCAAGTGAATGTATTGTTTTCAACTAACTACTATTGCGAAGTGTAAAGTTGGATGCAAGAATAGTATCAATCCTCCTGAAGAGAGGGGAAGTATCACTCAGGGAGAAGAACTTGGTCTGGTAACCTTTGATAAAGACCTAAATTGATATTTCACACACACACTTCTAGTTGGTCAAGTTGGGATAATAGTTGGGGAATAGTAAGTTATCTTTAGCCTTACTTGTGTTTTTATGTACTTGCTTAGGGGTCTAAGTATTGAGTCTCTTTGAATTGTGTAAGTTCTTCTTTACATGTTTATATTTAATTGAAGGGATATGCATACATAAAATGTATATATATTTATATATGTATGTGTTAAATGGAAAACTCATACAAATGAGTAAATATCTGCATAAGTATACATAGATAAACATATCTACACATGCTCATGAACGGATTACCCATATGCATGGGAATATTGTTCAAAAAAGGTGATATATATATATATATATATCGATAGATTTGACTGTGAATATATGTGATTAAATGTTAAGGAGTGATATATATGTATATATAGTATATGATTCTATACATATATATATTAGCATACGAGTATGTATTGATGAAATTGATATGTCCATACTAATATGTTTATATATATATATATATATATCAACATATTACATTATGTATATATATATATATACAAACATTCTATATATGATAATGTTTTCCATAGCGCCACATTATTTAACCAATGCATAACATATAAAACATAGTTTATGCTAAGTATTGTCCACAACATATTAACAAAGGGAATAACGTAAGTGAACAGCACATATATTTAAGTGATGCTTAAAAAATTTAAAGTGCAGAGTGATATGAAGTATGGAAAATTCCATATAAAAGTGCTTAGTATCCAATGCTATTCAATGTGTAAATATAGCTACCAAGACTTTGTCAAAAACAAAACAACAGTAAATGCTCATCTACAGGAAGTAAGTCGACTAGGTCAAATAGAAAACAATGACCCATGTTATAAGGCACAAATGGAATAATGTGGCATCAATTGAGAATGATATGAATCGATTAGAAGTCTATTTTTCAACATGAATTTCTAGATTGTGAAGCATTTTAAAACATGTGGAAGTGGTCAAATATGCAGCTGGCCAACTAAATCAACCTATAGAAGGCAATTACCTTGAATTTCTAATTATCATTCTTGTTGTTCAATTTGAGTATCAAATCATTCACCATGGCTATGTATGTGTTTATTGTGCAATGGATTTAGTTGCCACTTTTTCTTAACCTTGCTGAGTCAAATCATTTAAGTTGAGAAGTGTCATTCTTGATACCCTATTTCTAGCCTATAGTTGTTGATCATTGTGTAAAAATAGAGGAGCTATTTGTTGAAAATGAGGGTAATATTGTAGCTTAAAACTTGTAAAACTATGATACTGTAGATCTAATTAAGTGTTCTTTGTGTATGATTATATGTTTAGATCAATTTTACCAATTGTAGAAAGAGACAAAAGATTGTATGAGAATGAGATAAGAAGATAGAAGTGACACAACATATACGTGGAGAAACCCTTTCGAGAAAAAAATCCACTAGAATCAATAGTACTTATATTATTTAACCCTAGAACAAGATTACAATAATACTGTATCAAACCTTGAATAGTATGCTTCCTTTCCTTCAACAATCCTTCTTCACAACCTGCACAAAACTCTCATGGAACTCTCTTCAACTTGCTGCAATTAATAGAAAAAATATGAGCATGTAAACTCATATGAGTTGTACAAAACAAGAGCATAAATCTCCTCACAAAAATCTACTCCTAGATTTGGAAAATAGAGTTCCACCATGTAATATGAAGTCAAACCAAAGTCTTCCTCAATTTAGGCGCCCCAAACTGAACACTTAACTAAACTTTGGTCAAGAAAATATCTTGCAGGATTCACCTCAAAGTTGGTTCCCAAGAATGGGCCCACTTGACTGAGCCTTGTAAATGTATTCTCATGCAAAAGGTGTTAATTGAAAGATGCCAACTTGGGTGCCCAAGGTTTTCCCAAGTCAATCTTAGTTAACTAAAAAATATCTCTCCACTAATTCATGCAAACACTATGCATGATTGATCATCCCCACTTGACTGAAAGTATCCACCTATTATCTGTCATGCAACTAAAGTCATTAGTCATGCAACTCAAGTCAACCAAAGTCAACTAGAATTCAACTCAAAATAACTACATGCAACTAAAGATAACTGAACTAAACTGAACTAAACTGAACGAAACTTAACTAAACTGAACTAAACTGAACGAAACTTAACTAAACTGAACTAAAATGAACTAAATTGAACTGAATTGATACTGAACTCAACTAACTAAACTCCACTCATGTAAATATCAATCCCTAATTGGTAGGATCTTTACATGCATTACTGAAGTGTTATCAATCCTCCAAATAGTTAATTGAAGCAAGGTGGGTTCTACCTTCCATGTGGGCGCCCCATGTGCTCCTATTATGTAGGAGCTCTTCTTGGAAACCCCCACATGTTCCTATCATTTAGGAGTAATTACAAATGTCAATTTACATTTTCATTTCATTTGAATTTAATCTCTTTCTAATCCTAGTGTTGGGAACACTTTCCAAGGACTTAAGAGATACATGAAATATGTTTAGGATTGCAATTAAATGACATCTTATTCCCAACACTATCTACCTCAATACAAACACATATTTGCATTCTTGCTGTGATTTTCTAAATTAATATGTTCTGATTTCCTGAGTTGTGAGAGAGTTTTGAGAGAATTGAGAGAGGATTTTGAGAGGGATTCTTTGGTAAAGTGGGAGAAAGTTAATTATTTTGGAAGAATGAAGAAGAATCCCTCTGGTGTGTTGTCATCGATGACAACATTGGTTTATAATAGTTTTGTTCATCTGGTAAACTATGGTTCTGCTACTCTATTTGGGTAAGTTGGTTCAAAATTGCTCGTGTTAGAAGATCTATTCATTTTGTTTTAATATGCTATTAAGTGCAACTATGGACAAGTTTTCAACAATTTTGGTTGAATAGGCTGAGAGATTTAAATGACAGAATATTGGCATTGTATATTCTCCTTCTGGCCAACATGGTTAAGTGGTATTCGCTTCGTGGGTGAATAGAGAGTGCTTTATTAGGTTTGGGGCGACCTAATTTATGTCTTGCATGTTTTGTTTTGAGCACTAAAGAAGTTTTTGTTGTGAGCTAACAAGCTATTTTGAATTGAGTATGTTTACATCCAATTAGGATGACCTAATTGATGTATGTTGATGTAAGTTGGTATATATATGTGTGTATGAAACATTTTTGTAATGTATGATGAGAAGTGTGGTGTGCAATAGTGTGGTTGTTTGAAGTTATTGAATGTTGTTGTCTACCCACAAATTGGTGGATGACTTTGTTTTTCCATAGCTTAATTGGATCTAAACTTTGCACATAGAAGGTGTATTTTATCATTTCATCTCTCTAGAAATGAGCCATACTCTTTTGTAATCATTTCAGGTTGTGAGCCTTTCAAGGATAGTAAGTCCTAGCAGTGTGCCCTATAATATCTTATGACTGGTTATAATATATTGTGAGCTAATCCTCACCGCAGTTTTTCCCATTTTGGGTTTTCCACGTAAAAAACTTGGTGTTCATATGCTATGTGATGTTATGATTCCCTTGATGTTTTTGTTTACTGTTGCAGCTAGATATGTTTTAATTATTGAATGGTTAGTAGTTAAATGGTTTAGTAGAATATTGATTCACCCCCCCCCCCTCAGCATTTTTGGTGTTTAACAAATTGGGATTTGCATATTGAATTAAGAGAATGCTGAGATAGGAATTGAGTTCGATCATTTGGAACATTGCATAAATAGGAATGTTGATTTATTATCTTTTATACTTTTTATATTTAAAAAGATTGTGTGTCATTGTTTGATTTAAGGATTATTTCATCTATTTATAGGAAAAGATTATTATATTCTTAAGTGAAATGGAAAGATTGCTTGTTGTACTTAGTATAATGATCTATAATGCTTAAAGTGTTTGTACATATTCCATATTAAGGAATGGGTGGATATAGGGGAATAAATACTATATTGGGGATATAGCTTACATAGCTAATGTTTAAACTAGATGAGTCTTAGAGTTATTATGATTTACTTTGTAGATGTGTTAGTTAGACATAGAGGTAATAGGTTATTCTTGGGGTTAGGATAATCTAGTGAAGGGGATAGCCTATGCATAGATTATGAATGGTCAATACAAATTGAGCTAGGAAGGTGGTGAAGTATATGACGTCCACTCCAAGTACTGGGTGATGAATACTTTGGCCAAAGTAGTGTAAATCGCCATTGTTTACACTGTCAGTCACTATGATCTAGGTTTACATACTAGTCTGGGAATGCCATATGTGTAGCTTGTAGCCACTGTGTATGTAGTTCCCCTCTATGATTCACCTTGTTAATGTTGTTGTGGTCATGCTTGTCAAATTCGCTTTGTGGTCATGTATTAATTGGTGTTTAGTCTATTTGATTTAAATTTGGTTGATAAGTGTTTTTGTTTAATTATTGCATTAAAATAGTATGCTTCCATAATTCATGTCTTTGAAAACTTGATAATTAGTGAAATGAATTCTATATTATTCATTTCATTTTGTATTTTGTTTTCTGAAGAATTCAATTTATTATGAAAATAAATTATTGAAAATAATAACTAAGAGAAAAGCTATTTTGTGTATATATATATGTTATCATTATATATATATATAATTGAGATGACATTTAATAAACCTCCTTGTTTAAAATGTTGTCATAAACTATAAAGTTTTTAAGCAAACTAGATTCTTGCATCATGCCTTTCAAAATTGTATTAAGGGAGTTATTGCAAGAAACGGTTGCATAAAAATGAATAATGATCTAGAAGGAAATTAATTTCATTACTTTACTTGAGAAAATCATAATGGTTGCATGCTGTAAAATATTCTTGCAACTCTTTGCATGGAAGGAATGACTTTAATTGTTTACCAATTATAGTTGTTGCATGTTGATACGAATAAGGAAATCAATTATAGTTATCCTTTGGATTTGACACAATTTTAGGCTTTTAATGAAGCTATGGAAATTTCTTGGTGTTAATAAGGATAGTGGAGGCCTATCTTGGAGGGGATGGTTTCAAGATGCCAGGAAGAGACCCCATCAATTTGGGGATTGGATTTGAGAGTAGGGATGACCTACAATGATGCTTGAAGTGCAAGCTCTCACTTCACTCTGAATATGCCATGATGTCAGTCCATGAATCCACATCTTCCATACTCTATGTCACATCGTAGGGAAAACAGAGGGCTCGAGAAGGGAAAGGGGACATTAGAAAGGGGAGGAAAGGGACAATCGGGGGGATTATAGAAACATATATGCAACTTTTGAGGCCTTGCAAATGCATTCTATTCCTATGGAGAGTTTGTGTGACCACTACAAAACAAACAAAGGTTGATAGGTTCATTATTTTCTATAGAGGAAGAAAAATTAAAAAGGTTCCAATGAACCCAACAATTGAACCTAATCAATCGTTGTGTCTTCAAGTATGTAACATAACTTCAGAATGAGTCTGTGTATTCTTTAGAAATTTTTTGACTTAAATTTAGTTTATTCTATGCAAATCTCACCGAGACGGATAAAATAGGCCCCTTCCTCTCTTTTGAGTCTTTTCTAGAAAGATATTTGTAATAGAATGGAGTTACCAGAACAAGTATGACTTCAGTAGTTCCACGTTATACATGCCTTATGCATTTCCCTAATGATGTTCATTAATAGTCTTGTCGTCATTCTACTTCTTTTGTGTTCGAGCTAGATATAATGAAATTTGGGTGTCAGCACCAAAAAAAATCTACTCAAACAATTTTGATACATTTTGACTGCAAGCGCAACCCATGCTTATATTCTATGTAACTTGTGTGAAAATGGAGTGTGCCCTGGGTTTTCCTTGTCTAAGCTTTCATATTTGCATGCTACGTGGATAGGAAAAAGTCAGTCACATCAGCATGGAAGTTTCTTAACCTTTTCACCCAATCATATTTTATGCATGTCCTGCAATCATGGTATTCCATGAGAACATCTTCCTTAAGGCACTCTATCAATAGTTTTTGTTCTTATTGCATTCATGATCAACGTGCTACTATAAGTTTTGGTATTTCCTTTCTATCTCAACACATTGTGTTTCTTAAACCTATAACCAATCTAGTCATGCATATCCTATTGTTGTACCATTCCTGAGACTGAAATTCTTAGAGGCATTTTATTGAATGGTCTTGTGTCTTATCTATGCTCTTTTATTATGCGCGCCATTTTCCAAATCTCTCATTTCAGCTCAGGCAGAGAGGATGCTAGAAAAGGTTGCATAATTTTGACAATGCTTTTTGGTTAAAGTTTTTAAAGCCTTATTATCAAATTTAGTTTGTACATCTTTGTAATTTGTGAAACCATATTTTTCTTACTTCCACTTTTTGCATGTGTGTCTACTAGTGCGCGTTATTATAGTGCAAGTCTATTTTTTCAGTTGGTTTCATCTAGCGTCACCAATATTCTCCACTAAAATGTTGTTCTTGTTTAAAATGATGGAAATGGTTCATACCTCCCAGAACAATTTCTCTTGCAACAATATTGGAGATGAATTTAGATATAGTGTGGAAAACAAATCATACTCAGAGGTTCTTAAGAACTCAATTCATAGTGTGTTAGGATCCAACCTTAAAACAATAGAGCTAGACCTAGCTATTTATTCCTCATAAATATTAAATCATCTCATTTCAATCAATCTCACCACCCTTTAGTTATTTCACCTGCTTGTCACATAATAAAATCTTCTCTGAGACATACATATATATTTCAAAAATAAATAGAGAGGATTTAACCTGACTTCAATCGAGATTCCATCGTTCCACTATTAAAGGAATAAATTCACATCTTAAGCAAGTACCAAATCATACCGACCTAGTCAAATTCATAAGATATATGTCAAACAAATCAAGTATGTTATCTGGACTTGTTTTTTTAGGTTTTAATGATTAAAGTTGCAACCTTCTACAAATTTTTTTGATTAAAAGCTGCTTCAATGAACACTCCATCATGAGGCCTACCACTAGTTAAAATTCCTTAAAATACTTGCTATATTTTTCTCATAGCCTTACAGTCCCTTTGTGTATTTGTAGCTCTAGAAAGTGCCAGATAGTTCACTGGAGAAAAGGTCACAAGCAAGAATGTCAGACACCAAATAGCAGCACTAAATCTGATTTTCCAATTTTGTTCAAGATGGAGGAAGTTAAATCTTTTGATGTGAATATACAAGAGGTAAGAAACTTTAGTTCTAAATCCCAAATGTTGGGTTCTCTTAGTGCTGAAGTTTTTGAAACCTCTACTTTAGGAGCGATTGATTTGTAGAATACTAATCCTAAAGTAATAAAAGAAATCTCAGAGATTGAGGTTTCTAATGCAACAAAACCTAGAGAACCAACTATTTTTGTTGTTGAGTTTGAAGTAAACAACTCAAATATCCATTTATCAAGTAGCATCTCAACACATGTCGCTGGAAAGACTTCTCCCATGCATGCAAAGCATGGTTGTCAAAGTACAATATCTCATTCTTGTAGGACACATACATATGCTTTACCAAATTATGTCAACTTAGATACTGGAAGGTCCTGTGAAGGAATTAGTATTTCTTCTAAAAATATTGTGAATCAAGTCACCTCCCTGGTAGATGCGGTGAATCTTATCCCTTGTTCTAGTGAGAGAATAAGAAAAATGTGTGATGATCTAGTCTCTCCCAGTTTCATCAAGAATCTGACAGGGTTTCTAGTTTTTGAACACAAATTTAATAGGTCTTTGAGCTTCACTCATGATATTTCTAGTTCTAGTGGATTTATTGCTGAAATAACTTCGGATAGTATACATGAAATATCTAAATCAAAGAAGAATATATGTGACCATCCTCTTGATGACTCTTCTAGTACTGATAATCATATTGTTGATATTGTTACTTATGAAAATCATATTTCAGATACTGATAGTGAGTTATCTCTTTTGGATATCAACAACTTAAACACCAAGACGAAACTTCTAATGGAAAGATTAAAAGGTGAAATGGGTGTTGGAATATTGGTTTGACATATAAATGGGTTTCACATCTTATAGATTTTATAAGATATATTGGAAGGAAATAACTTCCTTTGTTATCTCCTTCATTTGAATGTGTTTTCACTGTATGTTGGAAGTGATCTTTTGAGTGCCTTAAGAAATATTTTCATTACCTTTCTATGTACCTTTGGGATGAGATCTATTCATTTCATATTTGTATTTCTTTATGAGTGGTTCCTTCAATACTTAAAAGATATAATCACTACTTCTCAAAGAGATACACTTATTTATAACTCAAGTATTTTTGATTAGAAGGAATTTGAGATACAAACACATGATTAGATAAACAAGTACATAGGGCCAATCAAACTATGGCAGTCTCTTCCAAGTTTCACGTAGTCCTGGGATTGCTTATTAAACTATTACTATGGTCTTTCCATGCATGCTTTTCAGACATTATGTGGTTGAAAATGCAAGTTATCTAAGAATTAGTTCATGAATTTGCTTACTGTCACTCATTTGTAAGCATGTTGGGCTATTATTATCAGGCTATCATGGCTATTTCTCTTTCAACTTGTTATCAAACTTGAAAGGAGGCATACATTTAATTATCATAGCATATATACTTGATGAAGGATTAGAAGAAATTGGCATAATTTATTTCAGCTTTTCAATGACTTGTCATGAGAAATTCCATTTATCCTGCCTTGCTAGATTTGAGGTGTGACAGAAATACTATTAATTGTCTTACTCTTATTGTTGTTTTTTCTTTGCTGAGATCTTCATAATTGTCTTATTCTGTATGTTTTTATAGTTGCTTCTTACTATCAAGGGGGTGTATGACTATGGCCCAATGACAGTGACCTATAGCATGCTACCCTTTTCCTTGTATAGCTTAGGATATTCATGAAATATGATTGTATACTGTGACTTTTATGCTTGGAAAGGCTCTGTTGGCTATTTTTTAAATGAATTAATCCTCATCTAGATATATTTTTTTGCTTGATGGTTAAACTACATGCAAAGCAATTTTATCAAAGTAGCATGAAAACAAAAATGCCTTGATTTCAATAGAGTTGTTGATATTGATAGTAATCAGGATGAACTAGTGGACAAGAGGGTGTTGTGCAATCATAGTCGTGTTGAAGTTGAGGTAATATAATAGTTGTTGTTGACAAAAATTTATATCTTTTAATTCTTTACTTGACTTATATTAACTTTGCATGATGATTAAACCACGTGCAAAGCAATTATATGAAAGCAAAACAAAAATGAAAAGACCCTATCAATAGAGCTCTCGACAAAGCTAAACAACTTTAGGAAAATGTTGATAGTGATTATGCTGAATTCGAGGAGTATGTGAATGATATTTATAGTACTAGTGGTGCTAAACTTTAGGTGAGTGCTATGAAACGTTACTTTTCCTTGATTCTGAAACCCTTCATGTATTAATGACTGTTATGATCCCAAATAGTTAACAAGCTTATAGAATAGTGAATATACAACTAAAACATTGAATGCAACCCATAGAACAATCATTATACCTACTTTGTCACTTTTCAGTGGGGATTGCTAGAAATTCAATACTTTATGATGCTTGACTATGTTTTAGAGCATTGTAATTGAAAACTATCAAATCTTAGTCAAAACAATCAAACCACTATCCCATAGGGGAATTGGTGCCAATTTGATGTGGAAATTGGCCCTTTCCCAACTCCTATGATGCAAGATTGATGTGTGATGAAGAGTGTTGATAAGTGATTCACTTTGTTGATGAAGATTGAGTGCTCCAAGCTAAAAACCTGCATAACCTAGCTATAGAACTTAATAAGATGGATGAAGATTGCTTTAAATTTGAGTATAGTAAGTTTGCTCAAATTGTGGATGATCAAATGAGGAGAGGAGCCCTTCATTTATAGAATGCTAAGTTGAAGAGATGGTCAAAATAGAGCAATGTGGGACTAACATTCAACCAATGGAAAGGTGCCACTTGTCAACATTTGATAGGATGAAGGTTGAGCACATTTTGATCCATGTGCAAGATTGAAATTTGAATTTGATGAGATGACATGTTTATGGGGGATGAAAGATGAGTTAAATGCCAAGTGGGAAACATGTAAGAGACAATGTAAGAGCTTTAAATGCTTTGTTGGATGGACAGTCTATTTGGAGGGAGATTTCAAACTTGGAGGAATATTCCCACTTGGATGCCTTTTTTGAATGAAGATAGGTGATTTATAAAACAATTAAATTGATTTTCATGTGCACGTTGCAAAATCTAGAGGATTTGAGTGATTAGGATTAGCATTGATCATGATTTGATTAATTTAAATGATGTTAGTTGATTTCACCATTTTGACTTAGATTTTAGGATTTAAATAACTCAAAATGAGAAGAGAATGATTTAGACTTAGTTAAATAAATATTTTTGATTTATTTAACCAAAGGGGGTGATGTTAGATTAAATTAGATAAATGTTTGATTTATTTAATTTAATTAGATGAACTTTAGAGATTTAATCAAATAATATGGATTATTTAATTAAATCAAAGATAGGAAGATGAAATGACCTAGCTAATTACATAGAGACAATGATTTAATTAAATCGAGGGATTTATTTAATTAAAAGGGGAATTATGATGAATTTAATCAAATAAGGCTATTTGATTAAATGGTTAGATAGAAGGATAATTCAGGATGAGGTGAAGTTAGTAGATCAGGATCGAGTGTGCGATATCAATTTGTATATTTTCTATGTCTACATTTTGCCCCTCTTTGAAGCGATGCACTTGTTGCGTTGGTTCAAAAGAAACTTTTGATCAAAATTCAAAAAATGTGATTTTTCAAATGCCCCACTGTTGCCCCAATGACAAGAATTATGCTGGTATACTGCCCCCTCGAGATATCAGCGAAGAGGTTTGATTTGAGGGTCGATCTCTCGACAAAGAGGTTCAAGATCAGTTCAACTCGAATATTTGATGTAGATAGATTTGATGATGTAGATAGTCATTAGCCATGGGTAGCCTCATGCCTATTTTGATATATTACACACACTTGATCCTGATTTGTACCATGACAGTTACATTATTGATGATATATGAGATGATTATGATGTTTATATGTAATGGATGATATGATGATTCATGGATGATATGGATACACATGATTTGATATGATGATGCTTTTATGATTATGTACGGTGATAGATGTATGGTTTATGAGATGTTTAGAATAACCAATCTATATTATGAAATGATGGGGATGAATGCATGTGGTATGATTAATGCTTTCTATATGATATGATATGCATTATGTAGTATGCTGATGGTTTGTGGATGCAAGATAGATGCAATGGTGATGATTTATGATTAACTGTCATTTAACCAAAGGGGGTGATGTTAGATTAAATTAGATAAATGTTTGATTTATTTAATTTAATTAGATGAATTTTAGAGATTTAATCAAATAATATGGATTATTTAATTAAATCAAAGATAGGAAGATGAAATGACCTAGCTAATTACATAGAGACAATGATTTAATTAAATCGAGGGATTTATTTAATTAAAAGGGGAATTATGATGAATTTAAAAAAATAAGGCTATTTGATTAAATGGTTAGATAGAGGGATAATTCAGGATGAGGCAAAGTTAGTAGATCAAGATCGAGTGTGCGATATCAATTTGTATATTTTCTATGTCTACAATTAATGACTGTTATGATCTCAAACAGTTAACAAGCTTATAGAATAGTGAATAGACAACTAAAACATTGAATGTAACCCATAGAACAATCATTGTACCTACTTTGTCACTTTTTAGTGGGGATTGCTAAAATTCAATACTTTATGATGCTTGACTATGTTTTAGGGAATTGTAATTGACCTTGTCAACATCTTGAACTTAGGGTGCTACTTCTTTCATTAGATGATACATGTCATTCTTTCCTTCATAGATCTGTTGTTAACTCTTCATTATGGTTTTTGTTATTAAACAAAAGTTTCTTTTGATATTCTTTCCACTTTATCTTAATGTCTTCTTGTTGTTTAGTAATGATACTTACTACTCGATCCATTAAACTCATTGTTATAGTCATAAAACACGCTGCCCTTGCACTAAACTCACTGCTACAACCATGCATGAAACTTGCTATACAACACTTGGGATTGACCCAATTGTTCATGTTCATCAATTTTCTCTTAGAATTATGTTTTATCGTTTCATTAATTAACTCTCTTCCCTTAGTATCTAATTCCCATGTCTAGGACACACACACATAAGCAAACACACACCCCACCCCCCAAATACATATGCACAACCACAAACATTTGCAAGCGCACATGTGACCTTAGATGCACACACATCTCCAGAAACATGCACACTAATGCACACACCCTCACATGTGCACACACATACACAGATGTATTCCAGCATTCTTGTTACATATATACTCATCCTATAACTAGAATGTAATTTGTTGCATACTTTCTTAGCCACCAACCTAGTTGATTCAGCTGGTATTAGAGATAACTAAAAAGGAGAATTGTGTGATTGATGAGAATCATAAGAAACTATGAAAGAATAAGGCTCACAAATCAAGAGATTTAGGCCTAGCAATGAGGTTCTACTACACAAAATAATGAAAGAGACTATAACATCAAATCCTTCAAGCAAAAAGATAAAAGTGCAAAACAAAACAGGATTAACATCTCTAAGTATGAAGGCAAGACCATTTAAACTAGTGAGAAAGGTCTAGGAATTTTTTTTCATAAGATATTGTAATGTCCCTTTCCTCAAATTTTTGATGAAAACAAGTTTGCAACATAACACCTTTCATCAATTTGTATCCAAACAAAAACAATTAATCATACATCACAACACTTATAATTGGCCAAATAATCACATAGATTTGCATAGAATGAATCAAACTCCAAAAAAAATAGATGTTAACTATTATCAAATCTCTACAACCATAGGACTGTTATGACATTCATAAAATCAACAATAAACAACACTTACAAATTTGCAGCAATTAATGGACTCATAGCAAGACTGAACTGTACTGTAAACTTGAAGCTCCAATGCACTCCCTAAGTGAGAATTTCCTCAAGGTCAAAGTGTTTCTATCCTCCGATTCCAATAATCAATGGGTTAAAACTCATCTAATTATATGTACATTATATGGTGTTCCACTTTCTTTGCCAGAACAAGGAGTTAAAATTCATCTAGTTATATGTACATTATTTGCAGCATATGAATTTCATCCTATGGACTAAAATTTCATGGAGGTATAAAATTTACCTGCCAAAATGCACATAACTAGTATGAGCCTATGGCACAATGATAGCATATAAATAAGCCCTAATCACCCATAGAACATAAGCTGATAATTGTTACATTTTTCCTACCCATGGTCAGTTCACATATAATTCTTCACTGATATAGTGTTATTTCCTCAAGAAAATGTGTATGACATCGATTGGCATGAGCTTGGGTGGAGCAAGATGGTAAGCCTTAAAACAGATACTCACTACAGTCAATACATGAAGGACTTTCTCAAAGCAAAGACAAAGCATTTATTCACTAGCACCAAAGACATTAAACACATGAATATGTGACCCTTTTATAGATTTGTGTCCCCTTCTCCCACATTTTATAACTTAAAGGGATTCAAAAACATAAGCTAAAGAACTCCTCGTACTAGAGAAGTGTGACCATTACAAATTGTAAACCAATGAGCATAAATTAAACATAGTCCTTCTTTCATATTAAAGACAATGTTTTACATGAAACCCTGCCTTCACTTCCCTTTTGCTTTGATTCTTCAAGCATATCTTTGTTTTGAATTTTCTTTTAATTGATACCTTCTCCATGCTCTTACATGCTGGAAATCACTTCTTTGTTCTATTTCTAAGACAACATTTTAAAACCTTTGGTTACTATTGCTACATACTCTTTATTATTTCATTTGCTCATAGCACTGTCATGTCTTCTTGTCAATGGTCTTTTATTATGACAACTTCTAAATCCTTTTATTGTTACAAACTTGTATCCCTCTTAATAGATTTGCAACCCTTAGTGATTTGGGATGGAAAACAATGCTAGAAGATAGGATGGTTGTTTCTTGTTGTCTTTACACTTTTCCTTACATTCCTTGGTGCCATGCTTATCATTGTGTTTTTAACTTCATGGCATTCCACTACTACTTGTTCATTGGAAATAATTCCTTACTTATTTTTGCATACTCTTACACTATTTTCTAACAGTGAAAGGCTCTTTCTCTATTATTTATGTGACCTCTACATCCAACCTTATTTGTTACTCCTTTATTGCTACTATGAAAGCCACAAAGAAAGACTGCATTGTTTCCTCAATGACTACTCTTAATGGCTATCACATGTTGCCTTGATACATTTTTTTCTTTGTTCTTCTTAAATATGTCATCATTGACAGGGTTATGTTTCAGAGCTTTAATGCCACTATTTTTGTACATCCCAATGTATTTCACCTTCACCTTGCAGTAGTAGTTGTAGTGCTCTCATATTGCATTTGTTTTTGGTGCATTAGCTACCTTTTTTATGCGTAACAGTGTTGTCATAACCTTATGTGTTTCGTATGCGTGCATGGTAATGTAGTGTTTATATTTGTGGCCTCTGTATCTGATTAGCATGAAGCTAATAGTAACATTGTAAGCACTAGTATGAGTGTTGGTTTTTTAGTAAATTAGATTGATGAATGGTTCTTGGAATCTATGCTTACTCTAATCCCTCTCCCCCATTCTCTTTCTAGTTGACTTTATACCCTATGGATGATAATAATCACCTAGACTACCAGGCCTCTTGATCAACAAAAATGTGAGACTGCTAAGGTAATTTTTCATGGTAAAACATTCATAAGGTATCATTGCAATTATTTTTGAAATTTTCCTTTTGCAATTATTTTAACACACACAAGCAAGTACTATTTAAGTAAGTAATGGATGTTTTATTATGCAAACAAGGGTAATCATTACCTATGTAATATAATGTGTTATTCTTTTTCTTTTTGCAAAAATATATTGATAAACTCAAAGAAGGGGATAAAGTTAGGGTGTTGGATCTGTTTGATCGTGATGTTGTGGGCATTGGGTGGATTCAATCCCTATCTATTGTACATGGAGTCAACTTGAAAGGAATAGGAGATGAAAATGTAAACATTTTAAAGGTCACAAGTAACATACCCCTTGTTTATGAAGACAAAATAGATGGAGTTGTTCATCTGAAAGAGAAAGAGGGAACCTTCACATGGTGGCCGCTAAAATATTTGCAAAAAATGACATAGTTGAACATGTTTATCATGTACTAGTTGTTAGACATCTTGGCTCACTGCTTTATGTAGTATTTTTAATGTGTTGTTTAGGGATCTTAATTATCATGGTGTATTTGAAAGAGTTGGAAACTCTTAGACAACTTTGACATCTTATAACTTGATATATATATATATATTTGCATTAAATTATTTATTGCAGATTACCTTTATTTACCATGATGTTGAACCAATCTTGTAATTCTAGCATGTTGTAGCTTGTTTGTATATGCAATATTTTTATTTGCTTTTACGTTTTAGTTCAAGTTTAATATTATGTTAGTTTTGCATTATAAAATTTATGGTATTTAATAAATTATTCATTTCATGACTATATTTACTACCAATTAATGGAAACCAGTAAATAAAAATGACTAAAGTAATGACTAAATTAATGACTAAATATATGAATAAATATATGACTAAACTAATGACTAAATATATGACTAAATATATGACTAAATTAATGACTAAATATATGACTAAATTAATGACTAAATATATAACTAAAGTAATGACTAAATATATGACTAAATAAATGACTAGTTAACAACAATCAATGACTAACTGTGTTATGGGCTATTTGGTTGGCAAGAAATAGATGCATCTTCAGAAAAGAGAAGTTGATTATTGATCAAATGTTGTTATTACTGGAAAGGTTTATTTCTGAGACAATAAATGCATATGTTAATTAGGTAAAGAAAGTTGGCTCACTCTTTATCGAATGGGATACAAGCATGTTGGTCACTTGGACATCTTTGTATTTGTCTTTCAAAGGAAGTATTCATCAACATGTTCAAAAAGTGGATAGAGATTCCATTGTTGGCTACCCCCTCCATTTGGCATTTTCAAGTTGAATAAAGATGGAGCTTCTAGGGGAAATCCAGGTATCTCTAGAGCAGGGGTGATTATAAGAGATCATAAAGGTATAGTTTTATGTGCCAAATCCTTCAAATTACTACATGGTACTAGGGTGCTGTCATAATAGTGGTTTACAATTCCTGAGAGGAACGAATTTTAGCTAAAATCACATATTTTTAGAAAATATAATGATTTAAGCCTTAAAATGTTCCATTTTAACGATTCCAATTGAAGAGGGTTTGATCAAATCACCTTAGATCAAACCCCCTTGGATAGAACCTTGCTAGTTTTAAACCATACCTATAAATGCGTCTCCTTTACACCTATCAAAATGCTGATAAAAAATCACTTTTGATTTAGATTTTGGGGATCAAATGAATTCATTTAAAATTTATTTCAAATGATTATGGTATTCCTCAAAACAAGCTATCCAATGAATATAATTTTAATATGTTTTGGTTTTGTTATGTATTTGTTTTTAAGTTTTATTAAACATAGGTTTTCATCGAAAATGAATTTCTTTGTTCTTCACATGTGGAAAAATAGAAGATTATCAAAAAAAAAATTGAAAAATATGAGTGCACCAGATATTGAAGTCCTTGATTGAACAAAAAATTAAATTAAATTTTACATACAAAAAAAGTTGCTTATAAATTATGTCGAATTGTAATTTGTTTGACTTTGAAACTTGATTAAGGAAGAAATATTCAATAAAAAATATCTAACCAAGTGGAAGCACTAGATATTAGAGTTACAAATCTAAATTTGAAAGAATTAGAATTTTATCCTTCATGGAAAAAAAGTTATGCGTTATACGGTGTGCATCACTTTTTAAAAATGTTGTTTTCTGAAAAAAATCTATTTTCGTGGGAGATGGAAAAAGAAGTGCAATTTAATTCCAAAAATTTTGAAAAAAATATTTTTAGAATCTACAAAAAAAATTGATGAGACTCTAGTTTGAACCATCTTCAAATTCCTCACAGTTTAGCCGCTATAGGTGTCTGAATGTGAAGATTTAGTTAAAAATAATAATTTCAGTGTCCAGTTTGGCCAAAAATTGTAAACCACTATTATGGGATCACCCACTAATAATGTTGCTGAGGCTCAAGCTCTTTTGCAGGGCTTGAAGTTAGTACTCAGTTTTAAACTTCCTTTGATTCAGGTGGAGGGATATTCCTTAATTTTGCTTAATGCATGTAGAGATCGTAAGGTTCAAAATTGGAAATTGGAGTATATTGTTAAGCAGATTTTTTCTTTGCTTGATAAAATAGGTAATTATCAAATTTTGCACACCTACAGAGAAGGAAATAGGGTGGCTGATTTTCTGGAAAATTATGGGTGTGATCAAGAAGTTGAAATAGTTACTCATGTGGCTGAAATGGGAAAAATGCATTTTGTGCTAGAAGCTTTAATGACCAATGAGGAATGTTAGTAATATCTTATCTATCATTGAAGTATGAGGAATCTATTTGAAATTTCTTATAATAATATGCATATAGTGTGGCGAATACTATCTATAAGCATGAGATGTTCTAGGAACACATCTATAATTTACAGTTACAAGTGTGTTTGTTAATGGCTACAACTATGGAAATCTAGAGATCTGGTTATGCATATGTATATGGAAAATACCACTTAATGCATATGGATATGTATATGTTTTTATGGTTTAGAAATGCTTGTGTAATTGAAAATTACATATGTGGTTTTCTGAGCAGATCTATAAAATATTCAATGTTTAACATCACATGTGTAAATGTCAGTTTCATGTGTGTTATGCTCAAGACTTTTGAAATCAAAATAAAAGTTCCACGACAATATTCATATTGTTATAAGGAATTGCAACAGTAAAGGTATAAGGTGGTGGGTTGGTAGAAAGGACAAGTTATTCATGCAGATTGTGGTACAATGTGGTATCATTGAAGCTACTTCAAGATTATGTGATTTGTTTGCATCATGACGACCTTCAGTATTGTGTGTGAGTTTTATTGTTCAATGTGTCTCTAAGCTTTTGAAACTGAGGATGGAAAATTTTATGTTTTTAAATACTCAAAGGGAATCAAATTATAATGATGAATTCCTTGTAAGGAATGCACGGTACAAGTATGCATTAATATTTTTGTGTCTATGCAGGTGTACATGTGTTAACAAGATGATGTAGCACAATACTTCAAATTGTGCAAGAGTAGTGATTGAATTATCATGATGGTACAAACTGAAATTAAATGATTATTAAAAGAAATATGGCTTTTTGCTAAATTTAGATAAAGTATTTATCCAAAGATTTTATGTTTATAGAAAGATATTCTAAAAAAGTTAGCGATTTTTTTAAAGTTGCTTATCACAAATCTGCTAACAGTACAGAAGTACAAGATGTTCAGGATTTTTTGAGATTTGTTTGAAAAGCTATGAAGCATAAATTAATCATGATTGTCTCAAAAAATTTAATAAATGCAGCAGAGGTCACAAAGGAAGGTCTCAAAATAACAAATCAAATGTATGTGTCAAGTTTTGGTAGTGGGGATATTAATATTACTAACTTTTCCTGTTTGGCGAATGCAAGAAGGAAAATGGAATTTTATCCAAGGAATTATAGAATTTTCATGCTAGTTAATAGCTGGGAATTGCCAGTTTCTGAGCAATTTGGTGATGTAGAGATACATTTAGTTTTTAAAGATCACTGCAAAATTATCATGAAGCATATCAAAAGGGTCATAGGAAAGGAAATTTTGGAGCTAGAAGAAAAAAGGTTAATATATACTTCTCAATTTTTATCAAGTTTTCTATCAAATCTTATGGATTTGTTACAAGATTTCAATGTGGTGGAATTCATTGTTGGTAAAGTTGTGAATGAAGTTTATTTGCAAAATGATAATCTCCAATAAGCCTATCAAAAATATGATTTCTGGAAAGGGCATGGGTATGTAGGAGGTTTGTTTCCAAGACATTTCCTTCTTCATAAGGCAGAGTTTCAAAAGTTATACATTGCTGTGAATAAGAATCTGTCATATCAAAATTCAAGCTTTATGCTCAATGTGCTTAAAAATTTTGTTTTTGGGTTTGCGCCAGAATTTATTGAAAAGGTGAAAGTTAAGGTTCATGTGATTCTTGTGTTAGTAACACATGATCATGATTTCCATGTGCCTGTATCTTGCCAAGGTCAAATGCATCCAAATATAAATAATTTCAATCAGGTTGTGGTTGGAAACGAATATGAAGTAGAAAGCAGTGTTGCACGAGAAGTTATAAAGGTAAATGCACAAACTGGGCTTGCACATTTTCACTTGTTTGGAGTGAAAATTGAAAATAATTGGAATCTAAATGAAGTACCTTTACTGGAGCCGAAGAGAGGTGAGAATAGTTCAACTTTTATACAAGTAGGATTCAATAGTTCAGGAGATATGGAAGGCCATGATCACTTTGTCATTTGGCAAGATGATAATCTTGTTGAATGACATGTTGTATATGAGCAATTTGATATGATGGAGGTTGAGAAATAATAATGGAAGAATACATTTTAAATTTTGTTGCAATTTTGTCAAAAATATTATATGGCTAAGGAAGTGGATGGTGGCTAACAAAGATAGGTTTCTGGCTTTTTCACAAATGGAAACAAAATATGAAGGTTTTTTGGTATTTTTGAAATGAAAAATGGAAATTCTCAAATGTAACATCACTCAAGTGTTGCAAAGGTGCAACGTGGGAAATGTATGGGTAAAATGTAATTATGTAATATTTTGTATCAAAGCATTGTAGTTGATTTGTAATGTAGTTATATTAATCTGTACAAGATGATATGTATGGAAAAGTGATGTTGCAATGTAAATATCTGGGTTTATGCTCAAATTATGTAACTTTTTGGGATGATAACCAGAGGTTTTCTTCCTGCTTCTTTCCTGCCGGTATGTCCTTTTGAATCAGGGTTATGTAAATATTAAATATAAATAATATATTATAGTGGTTTGTCCACTTTTGATTAAAAAAACAATCAATGACTAAATATATGACTAAATAAATCACTACCATGACTAAATTAATGACTACATCAATGACTAAATCAATGACGAAATCAATGACTAAATCAATGACTAGATAAATGACTAAAATAGTTTAGTCATAAATTTGGTCACATTATAAATGACCGGCAATAAACTACTAATGGTCATGTGACCAAAATTAGTCATTTACATGCAATTTTTAGTAGTTTATTTAGTCATATATTGTTGTTTTTTACTAGTGTACAGACTTTCTGTACCACTTGAATCATCTACAAGTTTATTTAAGCAATGTACATGTGTGAGATAAATGCATAGGCCTAGGAATGGGAAATATACATTTTGCTTCCTCTAGAATGGCCCAAAGGGAAAGTTTGAAATCTTCAAATTGAGTGAATGATGTGTCTCTTCTACCTCGAATATATATATATATATATATATATATATACACACACACACACACACACATTAAAGGATTAGTTACACTTAAGTGGTATGTCATCCAAGAAAGTAAGTTTGTTAAACCTTTTGATATTAAAGTACTTCCTTGATTACCCTAAGTAAATGTTGTTTGCATTATCATAATGTTGATATCACTAGAAGAAGAATATTTACATAAAACTTGATGATTCTCGCTAGAAAGGTAATCAATAACCTTTAAAATAAACATACGATTTCTTGAGAGTAAATAGAATGTCGACATGAAAACATAGTATAGTTGGTAGTATTGAATAGATTTCATTTGCAATTTTATTATGATGTACTATTATATGCCCAAGAGATGCCTAACTAATAAGTTATTATTATCTACTCAATCAAGTTAGGTGAATTTGGAACGTCTCAAGTTAGTGACCGAGAATATGGTTAAAATATAATCTTGACGAAAGTAATTAGGTTAATAAACAAACTATTTCTATAATTTGTTAAATCATTTCTTAAATTTTTAATATTAAAGAAATAGTTATCTTTAACAAATTGGATAGTAATGTTTAGTGGAAATTATGGAGTCTATTAAAGAAAGAAAGACTCACTATGTATATAAAACATTTATTTAGTTGATTAGTATTAATTAATTTGACACTCTTATCAAATGTGAAGAGGTAGTTCCATACCTTTAAATAAGTAATCTAAGTAGACAATAGGGTTCAAGTTTATATTTTGTATCCTTTTATGAAAAGTTAGTTTCTTTATGTATTTAGAATGTACATTTCTAGCTTATTAGATTTAGATTTCTATTAATTATTAATGTTTTATCTAGTAACTCTTCTTGAAATTCTTAATTGTTAAATTGATATGTATCACTGCAGGAGTTGCAAATGTCTTCATGGTCATGATTAATTGATTGTTTGTGACTTGCTTAAGTGGTTGTATTTCTTGATCAATTGCTTGCATTGTATATGTGTTTGATTGATGAAATCTAGGTGCTCTTGGGTCATTGATTAAATGTGGAGTCTTTTGTGCAAAATTGTTAAGTTGGCTTCCAGAGGCTAGGGGGAGTTTTTCTGCCTGTCGGTTTTCATGATTATTACCTTGTGAAATAGTTGATCATGTACTTGAATTGTGTTCACGAGGGTTTTTATCCATGCATTTCTTATTTATTATTATGGTTGGTTTTTGTGTGAGAGAGGGTTCATGTCTCATTTTATGTGTATGTGCATGTGGTATGTAATTTTTGTGCAAGATGGATTTACCCTATTTGATGTGTTGGGTATTCTAGTTGCTAGTAGGGGGGTGTCTCTCAATGGGGGTTGGCGCACAAAGTGGCATCCAGGATAACCCATGTGGGAGTTTCTTAACTCATTGATAACTTAAATAATGAATCAGGGAATTGGGTAAATTTCATATTAATTAAGATAATTAGATGCCTCACCCATGCCTGTAGTGCTCATTTTGGCTAAAGATGCATTGAGAAGTCTTGGTTGGCAAGATCAACTTCGTTGTCCTCACGAAAGGAAATTTGGCTCCACATGTGTTACCCTATGAGGCCGACGCCTAGTGTGAGGTAGCTAGGATAACCATAGATGGGGGCCGACGTCTAGTGAGAGACAACCAGGATAACCCATGCTAGGACCATGCGATGAAACTCTTCCCTACTACAACCTAGCATTCCCTTGTCTTGCATTTCCCTTTTGATGTTTGTGTGCCTCTGGAAGCGGTGTCACTATTATGTGATGTTACATTGAACTTTGTATGTTGGAGTCTTGTATAGTCTTGTTATGTTAGTTGGCGGTCTCCTTGTTTGTGTATTTTTTGTGGTGGGACCTTATTGCTATCTCCTAGCATGAGGGGTGGACCTTAGGGTTCCACATGGTCAAGTGGATTGTGATTTTTCATCCATTGGGTTTCCCTTGCTATTGTTCGTGTGCATGTCCAGGTTGTTCCTTGTGTAGCAGAATTCTGATCTTGTACCAGTTCAGGAGGACAATTTCCTATGTATATGTATTGAACTTGTTTATCAGTTGTATCATGTACTGTGATATCGATGTATACTTTCCAATTGCATTCGGGAAAGCATTATTGTAAACCGAGTATTGATGTAACAATTATGATGTACCCTCATGTAATGGAACTTGTATACATTCAAGTTAGTTGTTTATACATGATCTTTAATGTTGTTGATCTGATGCCATGTTCATGTTTATAGTTGTGATATTAATGCACTCATGGAACCTTAGAGGACTCTAGTTTAGATTATATGTTATGATGTATCATGCAGTCCATTGTTATTTCTCTTAAAAAAAAAAAATGTTCCATTATTATTGCATGTTTGTGTTGTCCTCTGGGGTTCTATGGCGGGGTGTTGCACTTGGTATCATAGCCCTAGGTTCATACACTGGGTACTCTGGTTACATATGAGCCCATTATGTGTCTTAGTGCTTAGACTCTTGAGCTTATGCTTTCTCCTTTCTATCATCCTCACTTAGCAACCTGATAATAGTCCTTTTGTGATGTTGGTGCAATGGTGCAGAAAACTGGTGGAAAGGATAGGACCCTCGGTGTAGTGTGCAATGCACTGATATTCTTTCTATTGGGGATGCATTATGGACCCATGTGTAGCCTTGTGATGTGTTTTTCGGTGATGTGAATTTGTGTGTGTATGTGAAGAAAGTATGTTAAATCTGGAATTTTGTGCTTATGAAGTGATAAGTTGTGTTTTCATGCTTCAAAAAAAGTGTAAAATCATGGTCTTTTGCTAAATATGTTATGAGATTTTGTGTTGAATAATGAACAAAGTGGAACATCTTGTCTAAAAATGATGAATATTTAATGGAAAATATGTGCCTTATGCTACGTTCTATGGAAGTGAAGCATTCCGTTGTAATCAATCAACCTTGATGATTGATACTTATTTGCATGTAGTTAACTAAGTGTTAATTTATGTACACCGACTTTACATAAGATAATTATGAGGAAAGAATATATTTCAATAAATGAATTAGAATTCGGAAACATGCTCTACAATCAATGAGGTATTCTTTAGTATTAAATTGTTTCCTTCGGTATCTATTAGTTTTAAATAGATATGAACTTGTTAGTTCTTGATAATGATTGGAAAAAGTTGATAATCCTAATCTCAATAGTAAGGTTGCAAGGACTAAGGTTGACAGTCACAGTTCATGATTTGAAAGAAACCTAGTGAATGCCATCATCTTTAGAGAAAATTGGTTAAAGAGCTTGATGCTAGGAAGCCTAGTCAAATTATTAGAGGGTTGGAAAAGGAACTTGTAGAAGTAGATAGGTCTTCTTAAAATTTTCAATTGGATGTAAATTGTCTCATTGTCAAATATTGTATTACTTACTAGATGAATAAATAGATTTGGGTTATTGTTTTTGAATAACACTTGTTTTATCATTCAAATAGATAGGCTTTCATAGCCCTTCATATGAGTATCTTAATTGAAATTAGAACCCTATTATCATTAGAAAGAAAAGGGGGATAATTAGAATAAAAAAGATTAGGTTGTTTTGGTTGATATTATTTTAAAATCTTTTAAAATGATTTTGAGTTGAATAAGTTAAAGATTTGGGTATTGAGTAATTAGACTTGAAGGTAGTGTAAATGGTTTGATAATATTATGGAAATGTTGTCATTAATGTCTTATGGTATATATTATAGGATTGCGCAATCAATTGCACAATATTATTTATTCTTCAATTATTGATTTGTGGACATATATGTTATTTTGTAGATTGGAAGTTGCCTAATTTGTGATCTTGTATGTTTACTGGATGATGTTAAGTGTTGTGTCATGAATAATATATTTAATTTCTATGAGGTTACTTGTTTGATGTGCTTTGGTGAAAGGGACAGTGTCACATTACTCACTTGTGAGTACCCTACCACACTACGATTCTATTTCACGGTGTGTCTAATTGTATGATTATAAATATATGTTCAACCGTTTTGTTTGTTGTAGGTTGCAGGTAATAGGCATCGACTCCACCCGAATTGGTAGGTCTGAGTGTGCCTTAAAACCAATGGAATAGTTGATCAAAGATAGCATTTGGTCCCCTACCCTAGCCATCATCCTCGAAAAGGATGAGTATCTGGGTCGATATCCTATCAGTTCTATAATCAGTCCATGTCATTTGAAGTTATGTTTTTTACCCTAGTTGGTGGTCAGGTAATTGTTTGACATTTAGTTTGCTTTATTATTTGATGTTGCTTGTATTTATGTTAAAGGAAAGGTGAACATAGTATTATTTAGCAAATTATAGAAATAATGTGTATGTTTTATTCTCATCTTGCGACTTCCAGGAATAAGTCAAATCTTAGCGGGGGAGGATGTAGTGCCCCTCCATGATTCACCCTGTTAATGTTGTTGTGGTCATGCTTGTCGAATTTTCTTTGTGGTAAGGTATTGATTAGTGCGTGGGATTGTAGTTAGTCCAAGGTTGATGGAAAAGCGCTTGAGTGATGCTTCTCCTCACCAGTAGGTGACCAAGATTTGGATGGGGGATTTCTTGGACTATTCATACATCTATTGCTAGTAACCTCTACAGAGCCATGATTGTGTATTATGTATCCATATTTATGGGAAGATAAAATGATATCATGTTATCATGTACTATGTAATCATTACTTTGAAAAGTTTTAATACTTTGATATAATGCAATGGAAAAGTTTGGAAATATATTTATTTGAAATTTGCAAGCTATCTTTATAGTTTTGGAAAGAAAAAATTTATTGCTCATATTGGCTAAGATGCTTGATCTATTTAATTGAGGTTAAAACTTAGGAAAGTTATTGTGTAGAACAATGGGCATGTTACATGAGATGAAAACATTGTTAGCTTTCAATACCTTTCTATCATACTTGAATATTTTTCAATACACACGTGGGCCTTTTCAAGATACTCTAATGAAATTTTGAAAAAGTGGCAAAAAGCTAGTGGGATTTTTGAACTATTAAGGGTTGAATTCCAAGAATAATTGAGAGAGGTGTACTTGGGGAGGGGAAATCCTAAGAGATCAATATAAATAAGGAAAAAGTGGAGTGAAGGTAAGGTGGAATGATGAGAGAGAAAAGTCCAAAAGTTTCGAAAAGGAACAATGAGAAGTGGAGTTGAGTGAAAAGGTATGTGTAGCAAGGAAACTCTGACAACTCTGAAAATTTACCAAACTTAAGGAAAATAATCAAAAATATCAAAAACATAGTGTTTCTTGAATTATTAGAAAGTTTTAATACTTATTATGCATGTAGGGACCCACTAATGATTTCTTAGACTAGTTATCAATAATGGGTCAAAGTAGGCTAGATATACAAAGGGAAGGGACTCATGTAAAAGTTGACATTGTAGGATTGAGTCTCAATAAGATTTGTATAGGGATATGTGTCACTTTCTAGAATAGTGAGAATCTAGCTATATTTGGGTTGTAGACTAAAATTAGTAATAAAAAGGGACTAACCTCACATTTCATCATGATAAGCAAGTGTTATGACTACACAAAGATACTAAAGTATATACATGACAGCACAACACAAACTAAAAACTTTTGTATAATGAAACCACTTTCAACCAATGAAACGAGAGTTTAAAGGATTGAAGGTGTGACTACAAGAAAAAATGATAAATATAAATATATGTCATACCTATAGGAAATCCAATGGCACAAGGCCAATGATAAATTTCTACACTCACTTGCCTCTATCAAGGCTATTGAAGGAGCTAATATCCCTCAAACTGAATATGTTTCCATCCCCTAGGTACAACAAATTGAGTCTTTTATATACATGCATTGATGTATGAACATTTCTTAACAGGTCAAGGCTAGCTCCACTAACAACACTACCAATGAAGGGAAACCATATGAAATAGGTGCTATGCCTATTGCATGATGAATCATTCATACATAAAAAATCAAGGGTTCCACTCAGTAGTCATTATATCTAGGTTATGCTCACAATTGTGAAACATTAGGACTTCCTAGGAGGTTACCCATTTGAGTAATACTAAAAATAAAGAATTCTTAATAATGGAGTTTCCCCAAGATAAATATAAGTGGAACATTCATTCTCATGGGAGATGGGTTCTTGTGAACCACTACTCAAGAAATATGGGTCAGTGAATTTGACTTAAAAACTATGCAATTAAATCCTAATAAAAAATCACATACATTTTCATGGATCTTTGTACACATTACAAAAATGGTTGAACCTAATCACACTCAAGTTGGAGTAATATTGGGATAGGTAACCTTCTAGGAAGTATCAATGCTTCAACCCTATGAGAATCACATACATGCAACAAATGCTTAATATTGGAAGAAATAAGGGAATAGTAATTGGTTGCAAAGGAGGAGTAGATATAAAAAAATAAAATGTGAGATGTAGGTATGGTAGAGGGAGTACAATTAGGTGTGAGGCCATATTAGTGAACAAATTAAAGAGATGGGAAATGAGTAGAGGAAAGCATGTACATGTGTAGTAAAGGGAGGATAGATATGTTTGTTAAAGATACTGGGCCATAAAATTTAGCACCAATGCTTTACAAGATATTTAACCCAAATGATTTATCAATGAATAAATTATAAACCATATCTACTAGTTTTATAGGTTTTTAAATACTAGCTAAGCTAGCAAGTTTTTGTACAAACTCTTGTTGGTCCATGTGTTCATTATGATCATATTATTTAAATTTTTATTCTTAGTGATAGTAGCAGCAACATTGATTTTGGGGATATCATTAGAGGCACCATTTTCATTAGATCATGTGATATGATGATTCAAAAACACACTCCCTAATAAAGGAGGATGAGAGGGAAGATAATTTGGTATAAAGATAACTCTTAATACCCTAAATGAGAAAATAGATAAGATTAGCTAAGGGCTAATAAAAATCAATCGATAACTAAATTTAAGATGTGTAAAAAGTAAATCCTATGGTTTAAATATAGGGTGGATAAAATATAATATAAATCAATGTTCCACAAAAATTTAAATAAAAATATAGATATGAAGTGCAATAGAGTAGGGAATATAAGTCTTAGCAAGATCTAAAAAGATGATAAAGCAATAAGAAAATATAGATATGAAAAGTCCAATTGAAGAAGAAACCCTTGGGGGAACACTTACATGACACTAGAGTATGTGAGTTTACCATTACATAAAATCCACAAAACTAAAATAGCACAAGGCTAAATGATATTTAACATGTGTATGGTAATTCAACCATTATAAATGTTGGTGTAAATAAAGTATTGTACCTAGTTAGTTCATTACTAGGGGACTTATTTACATCTTAGTTAAGTTTACTTAGGTCATAGGAAGGAATCTTTCTAGAAGATGTTAGTTGTCATTAGTTGTTATCTTATCTTTGACAACTACTACATGTGAACCTAGGTAAGTGTGATTAGTTGTCTCATATCATATGATTAAGACACTTGTCATAATCCTATGACATCTTGCATCTCACCTTGGCTATATAACCAAGGCATCTCTCATTTGTAATCAATCAGAATCATATCATATCAATGACATTGAATACAGTCTATTCTTGTCATATCATATTCTCTCTCTCTTTTCTTGTGCTTTCCATATGGTCCATAGATCTTGGCATCCATAGTCAATTCTAACATGGTATCAGAGCAGGTTGGGTGTCATTGGAGATTATTTTTCTGAAGAGAGATCCTAGATTTGAGGAGGTTTTGTTCATGGCTCTTTGTTGCAGGTTCATATCCAAGCTTGCTGGTGCAAATCTAAGCTCACCATTGTGTCTGAAAGGTTCGAGATAGTTGATTTTTCCTTTTGTTTCATCCAAATCGGAGATATGAGGCCAAATCTATGAGGGTTTGAAGCTGAAGAGTGGTTATCAGATCCAGAAGGTAGCTGCAATTTTGGAGCATTTTGGGTCAAATCCGACCCTGCCATCGTGTCCAGAAGGGCCAAAAACCCTAGGATCGACTGTCAAATCGTCCAATTCGGAGCAAGTCATCTAGTGAGGCAAAAAAAAATTTCCCAAGAGCCGTACGACCCCCAGGTCATCATTATTTGTGTCGGTACGATTTTTGAAATATTTATTATTCAATTTTTAAAAATATTTTTTGAAAAATTTCAAATTTTTTTTTGTACCGATTTAAATATTTATTGTGAAAGTTTTTTTAAATCAATTTTTTTTAAAAAAGAAAAAGTTTGTACAAGTTTGCGGACTGTACAAAGTCCGCAAACCGTACTTATTTGCAGGAGTACCCGCTGGTACTTGTCACAGGTCCACGGACTGCCACGTGGCTTGTCGGCCGTGGCATCTTGGGCCCCCTCCTCTAGCTACTGGCAGCTACCATTCAAATACCAGCGGGCTTTCTCTTTCCAATAAACTGGCGGGCTTCGGACTTTACTGGTGTTTCTAAAAAACCGGCAGTCAAACTTTCCAACCCGATAGACAAGGAAAAGATCGATGGTGAAAGAATATTCTGACAAGGTGCAGAATCTGCCAAGATTCTACTAGATTCCACCGCTGACAGATCCTACGAATATTCCATTAATTCACAGAATATTCAATTTTGACAGCCGATGGGCCATCAAATTTAATCCAGTAAGTTGCTAACGTCAGCCTGTGTCAGCACTGCTTTGAAAATTTTCTGCCCCTCTCTGTTTGCATTTTCATTTTGATAGGCGAACTTTGGAGGCTCATAACTAAGTCATTTTGGCTCCTTTTTTTGAGCAATTTTTTTTTTTATTTAGGCTAATTTTTTGTGCTCTACGCATTGGTGCAATCAGCTTTTGGTTTTGGTGCCTGGTTTTTCCAGAATTTGCAGATTCTCACAGGTGTTGCTGCGTCATCCTCATTTTGGGAACTTCAGGAGCTCATATCTTGCTCCTACGGTAACATTTTTGGGTGAATTTTTTTTGAAAGTGCATGATTTTTCATTTACTTCTTAGTGGTAGGATCAGATTGATCTCATTTTGAACCAAAAATTGTACTTGATACTGTGGCCTATTTTGGAATTTGTAAGTACCAAGATCAAAGACCACTTTGCTATTTTTGGCAAGTGGCAACTGTAAACACACTAAATATAAAGTGTCAAATCAGATGTTGCTTTGAGGGTTTCTTGGTTGAGTGCTTTGGGGGGGTAATCTTGCAGTGATTGTTTGCATTCTTTTGCTTGGTTTGTGTTCTTGCAATGGGGAGATCTCAAATTGAACCCCTAAATCCACATAATTATGTTACATGGAGAAAATTAGTATCAAACAATCTCATGATGAAAGGTCTAATAGGTCATCTAAAGGACACAATTCAAAAACATACTGATGCTAAAGAATTGGCAAGGTGGGAGATTGATAGTGAAAAAACACTTGGATGCATATGTTCATTAGTCTCATTTGATTTGTAGTTTCATATTGAATCATGTGATACACCTAAAGAAGCATGGGAGACTTTTGAGAAATTGTATGGTAAAACAGATAAGATTAGAGGCTATCAGATTGATAATGATTTGATGAATCTTGATCCTAAAAGTTTTGACCACATCCAAGACTACATCTCCAAACTCAAGCAACTAAGAACACAATTGAAAGAATGCACTATTGAAAAAGAGGATTTACAATTGATTCTGAATGTGTTATCCAAGCTTGGTCTTGAGTATTCAGTGTTTGTTTTTGGCTTTCATACCCATCGACTTTCTATGGGAGCATCATATGTTGATCCTAAGTTTGATGACTTTGCAAATCTCCTAATCCAAGAGGAAGCTAAGTTAATGAACATGGGTCTAATTAAGTCTTCCAAACCACAAGCATTGGTGGCAAATGAGTCTAAGGTACAGAAAGAATCAACCAATCTTGATAAGAAGCATAAGAAGAAAAAGAACAAACCTCATAAAGAATCAGAATCCTCATCATCAAAAGGAGAATCATCTAAGAAGGAGAGACCCTTTTGTGCATATTGCAAGAAGGATGGACATGAAGAACACTATTGTTATAAGAAGGATATTGATGAGTTGAAAAATCTTCTAAAAAAGAATCACATTGATTTGCCTTCTAGAATGTCTGAATCTTCTTCTCCTTCTACTTCAAAATAGTCTAAAAAGGACAAAGGTCAAACATATATATTGGGATATAAAGGACAAGCTCTTTGTGCTCATTCAAGTCCAGGATCAAGGAGATGGCTTCTAGATTCAGGAGCATCACATCATATGGCATCTTCACAGATTATCTTCTCTTCATTTCAGCCTTGTTCAATGTCTCCTATCTTGATGGGAAATAATACATACATGAGTGTAACAGGGAAGGGATCTATTAGCATTGGGGAAAACACTTTTTAGGATGTCTTGTGTGTTCCTCATTTGACAAACAATCTGCTTTCCATGTATCAGATTACACATGGTGGAGATGGGAGAACTGTGGAGTTCACTCCTGATTTTGTTATCATTCGTGACTTGGAGACTAGAGATGTCATTGATACTGGGGTGGTTGATCATTCATCTCGGTTGTATTCCTTTGCACAGTTTGCTTCTGATGATGACAATGTTCATTCGACTGTTGATCACATATACCATGATTCTAAGGAGACATTTGGCTTTTTGAACTTGGGCATACTCACATCAGATCCAGTCCTTGAGCCATGCACTCTATCTCCTCCATCTACTATTGCAGTTGATGATGCTTGTATTGCTACAGTTTTGGCTCCTTGTGATTCAGTGCAGTAGGATATACATAGTCTTCCAGATATGGCTACTTTGGATGACTTCCTGACAAGTATTTCAGACTTGTTTGTGGAGTCTCATCTTGCTGATTTGGAGGACACCATCGATAGCATTCATCTTCTCTTTGATGAAGATGCACCTTCTTCAGTTGTTGTGAGGGAACACATTGAACCTCTTGTTCATTATCTACATGATCATTCTTCACAGATTGGCGTGAGTGTGGATTCTTTTGGAAATCATTTGGAGGAGGCTTCTTTGTCTTCAGAGGGGATGTTTTTTTCTTTGGATTATGTTCTACATTCATCTCTACTAGATGTTGGATTTTCCTCTTCAACAGTGTGGCCTAGAACACCTGATTGGAGTGGTTCAGTTTTCGGCATCAACATGGAGAGACTTGAGCATGCTTCAGATACATCATCATCCACCATCCATCATGATATCCTGCATACATCCTTGGTTTTGTTTCTTCCTAAGGGGAGGAATGTTGTTCGGCAAGATTGGATCATCTTTAGCATTCAATGTCGAGCTTCTACCATCATTGCAGGAGACTCAACATTGAGGGGAGGCAACCTTGTCTCTCTTCTACTTCTCTCTTATGGGGGGGTCTTTTTCCTCACATGGGGTTCTTACCTTCTCATTCTTCATTGAGAGCATTTCACTTTTTGTATTTCATCTCTATTTTGGAGGGGGAATTTTTCCCATGAGGTTTTCTCCCTTTCCTCATTTGTGAGATATTGCATTGATTGCATTGTGTGTGTACATGGGTACCTAACATGGTCTAGTAGCTGGGACCCATTCTTGCATCTTTGTGTCATTTGCATAATAATTTGCTACTCCCTAAGTTGCACTTAAGGGGGGGTGTTGGTGTAAATAAAGTATTGTACCTAGTCAGTTCATTACTAGGGGACTTATTTACATCTTAGTTAAGTTTACTTAGGTCATAGGAAGGAATCTTTCTAGAAGATGTTAGTTGTCATTAGTTGTTATCTTATCTTTGACAACTACTACATGTGAACCTAGGTAAGTGTGATTAGTTGTCTCATATCATATGATTAAGACACTTGTCATAATCCTATGACATCTTGCATCTCACCTTGGCTATATAACCAAGGCATCTCTCATTTGTAATCAATCAGAATCATATCATATCAATGATATTGAATACAGTCTATTCTTTTCATATCATATTCTCTCTCTCTTTTCTTGTGCTTTCCATTTGATCCATAGATCTTGGCATCCATAGCCAATTCTAACAATAAATACTTAAATAAATAAATATAAGCAGTTTTTCGACGTAGGAGAGGGATTTTTAGGCCCCCCCACCCTTGAAATAACTATATAAAATGAGTTACAAACATATATCACATGATAATTTTCCAAAAATCTTCATGATTATAAACTAAACCAAAAGATTACCCCAAAACCCTACATAACTAGAAACCTTAGAAGGCTAGTAATAGAACACACTAAATGGAAATGTACATGATGTGCTAAATTTAAAATACCATAATAGAAACTAACAAGAGTCATTACCTAGACTAGCTCCTACAACACATCAAAATTTCTTGAAAACTAAAGATACATGCAAAGTATCAACAACATCTTCCACCCATATCATCCACTTGCCTTTATATTCCTTTACAATGACCTGTAAGGTCTAGGAAACACACACCATATGTAAAAAATATTTAAGTTAGAAATATATAAATATATGGGCCAAAAAATAAGAATAATGAAATCACTAACATGCAGGATTATGAGTACTTTCCCTGCATCATTATAGAATGCCCTAGAAACACCCACATCATGTTGTAGAATTACATCTTTAATTATTTATCAACTCCCATAATAGGAGTTGAGGTAGAGCCTTCACCCTCAACCCTATCCACCAAAGGCTTCTTCTTAGGCTTGGACACAACCTCTTCATTAATCAAAGTGGTGCCAAAAAACTAGTCAAAATAAAATAATTACAATAGTTATAACCTTACAAAAGGATATATGGAAAGAATAATATTTTTATTTATTATTAAATTATCTCTTTTATTTTCCTTAGATCACTTTCTTGGCACAAGAATCAATTCATCAAATATACTCTTATCAAAATTTAAAGTTGTAAGACCATTAGATCCAAATACATATTGGAGATGCCTAACTGTGAGCCTACCAAGAGCTAATCACACATTGTCTCATTCCTCTAAAATATTTTCTACCATTCCTCACCAATAGATGAAAAACCTTCCTGCTAAGACAAGAAACCAATATTAACATGCTAACCACCATCTTGTAAACATAGAGGTACACAAAAAAATAATAATACACACAATAAAATCACAAATCACCACATATGCCATAAATGATTCCAACATCATATTCTTTCCAAAAAAATGAATTTATTCATAACTACCTCACCACTACCAAATATTTCCTAAGCTTGTTTCAATCCTAAGAGTACCTTTCCATACCATATACTTAATAAATGCTCCTATTTACTATATACTATGTAAATATTAAAGTCTCTTCTATGTTTGTTGAGGATTTGATAGGATTAACAAGGGACAAAGAGATTTTAAAGGCTTTGCACATATATTTAATTTAGAAAAAAATTAGAGTTGGTTTGGAGCAAGAGGTGGATAAAATGTCAATTGAAAAGCTTATCTTTCTTTTGGTCTTGGGTTGTGAATTATGTAGGCTCACCTCTATCAATATGGTAATGAGAATTGAAGCAAGTTTGGAGAATATGGTTCATGAGGTGGTGAATATATATTGATTTCTCAACTTTGAGAAGGGGAAGGAGGTGTACAAGTATAAATTATATGTGCTTATGCTCCTCAATAAGAGAGATTTAATGTGGCCAAGGATGGAAATTTAGTCAATTTTTTGGCTTAGAGGGTTATGTTGGTGAAGATGGAAGATGATTCTTATGGTGTAGATTTAAGTGGTCTTATTTAATAGTGAGTCTTGGGTTGAATTTATTTTAATATTTTGGCTAGTTATCTTCAATGCATATGTATAATATTTTTCATTTGGATGTGGGGTCTTTCTACTATTAAAATCAAGATGTGTTTGTGGTTGGTAGTAGTGAACTTATTAGTAAAATACATAAGGGTGGTTGGTATATGTCTTTGGGTTTGGTTGTAGTCTACTTAGTCCCCTATTATATGGGACATACTATGGATTAGTAGTGAACTTATTAGTAAAATACATAAGGGTGGTTGGTATACGTCTTTGGGTTTGGTTATGGTCTACTTAGTCTCCTATTATATGGGACATACTATGTAATCTTCTAAATTTTTGATAGGAATATATGGGAGAGGGTCCAAATCCCGCACTTGAATGACAAAAAAAAGTAATCCTTAACTAACATAGGCCCTCTTCACCTTAAAGCTAGGCCAACAATGCTTAAGAACTAAAACTAAATGTCAATGGGTCTCAAAGGAAAGCAAGGAGAGTAAATTATTTCATGTTTCCACACATTCACCATAAATGGTTGTAATCAATTTTTTCTTTATCCTTCATTAGCTAAGCAATTGGTTACCTTGTTCAAACTCCTTCTACAATGCTTAAAGGAAATTTATACAAATTTTTATTTTAGGATGAGAACTTCCTCAAAATATCTATTGAATTTACATCTTAGGTTCTTTCCCTTATTGATAGATTTTATCACAAATAGAGAGTCACCTTCAAATATTAGTTTATAATAGTTTTGTGAGATTGTCACTCCTAACCCTGTAAATAAAGATTCCCATTCAAACTTGTTATTAGTTCATGTATCCCTAATAATAATAAGTTTCCATATTTCAAAATACTTGAAGATTCTCTAATAGTAAAACCCTCTCCAACTAGCTCAAGGTTGCCCAAGTATGTACCCTATCAAATTTTAATTTGGAGAGACCCTTTGTGGCAGGTGACTGGATAAAACTTCTTAGGGAGCTTCTATATCTAGAGCCTTATAAGCTCTCCCTAAATGGTTCCCACTTAACCCTTGAATGGGGTTAAAGGAAATATATTATTGTTCACTAATAACCATAATAAATGAAACTAATTGTATGTTTAATTTTCAAAAGAAAAGAAATAAAAATAATATTCCATGTCAAGATGTTATGTTGCTGAAATCTTGGATCTAATAAATTGTGATTTTTGGGAGAAGTAATGAACCTATTTAAACTTGTGAAATTGAGGTTAAACAAATAAATTTAAAGGTAAATGTTTAGACAAAGAATTGTCTTGATGCATCTTAAGGATGATTATTATGTTGGGTGATCTACCTCAGGAATTGAGCTACTCACAATGAATAAGTTGTTGTAAACAAAATTGATTTTTTTTATGGTACTAAATTTAATTCACTTTTACACATACTTCGAAAAATATTGAAACCATCCCTCCATTAGTCTATTTTAACTTCTATTCACTCATATTATATCTCATTTCACTCATTTTCACATCCTATATTGGATCATGGTTATGTTTATGTCTTTTTGATAAAACCTCACATAGTTGCATAACCTAAATTGAAAAATATTTTGCTAACCCTAAGCTAAATCTTTGACCAATATAGACCATTGCCTCATTGGCTTGTGTATCAAAATATTCGATTGAATGCTTAGGATCTCATATTAAAGACAAGTCTTATCACATGATTATTTATGATTTTAAAATGATGAGCAATTACTAAAAATCCCCCTCAAGTGTATAATCAAGTAGTAACATATATAAATTGCATCAATCAACCAAAAATAATACAACACTCCAATACTTGCATAATAACACCACATTGGACTAAATTAGCATCTCATTTGCCAGTTCACAATTTTTTGAGGTTTATGATCATAAATGATAAAGTTGTTCCTGTGGGCACTATTGCTAAGGTGATTGAATAATGTGTGATTTCATCCTAGAGAGAAGAACACATGGATACACATGTGAATGCATTATACATGGTATTTCAATGCCAAGTTTGATCTTTAATTTACGTTAGCCACAATATATTAATTTAATACAAAGACAACTGACCACACTAAGATAAACACACTCTAACACTCTTATTTCAACTACCAATATCACTACTATAGTCTCAATTTATTTACACCTAATTAATTACATTGATTTATTATTTAAATTAAACCTCATATTAATAGTGAGTGGTTTTATTTCCCTACATTAATAAAGAAGCTTTATGCTAAAGTCATGTTATCCCACTATACATTTAGAAGATTGATGTCTAAGTTCACTTAAAACCCATTGGGCCAAGCTTACACTCCTTTTAAAAACTATATTAAATCCAAATAAAAGAAATACAAAAACAATTTGTAGGCACTTAAGGTGAGATTCAAACAATAGGTCCACAAAACAATAAACTTATTAAACTTAAACAAATTAAGTTGTTATATAGAAGAATCTTATCATTAAGGTTCTATATTTAGAAAGGTCAAGATCAATGAACTTAATTGTTCATATTATGTATATGCTTCACTAATCTACTATGTTTGGTAGAATATTCATTAAAAATCGTTAAATTAATGTGATACTCATATTAAAAATTACTAAATTTGATAAGATACTCACATAAAAAAATACTCAATTTAAAAAAAAAAAAACTTTTTGAAGACCTAAGATGTATTATCTTCAGAGTTGTTAGCCTATCCCAAAATATACTAAACAAATATATTTTTTAATTAAAAGAATAAATATATATATATACCAACATACATATATATAATTGGTGACATTCATTACATATATTATCATTGGTAACATTCATTAAATGTGAGCTAGATAAAATAAAAAACATGTAGTGGGTGAAAAAACTATGTACTAGTCATTCTAATTTGCTCTAAGAGTTATTTAAATTGTAGAAACATTTTGAAAGGAAGTCACATGTGGAGTCCAGTATTCACTTTTCCATTGTCTATTTTATTGTCACTTGTGATTGAAGTAGGTACCCTTTTCTCCAACGTTTTATTTTCTTCCTTGCTTATATTGTGTTCGTTGGACCCACTTCCACGTGTCATTGTCACAGCCCTTCTAATTGCATGATCTTTAAACCTCATGTTTTTATCGTTGCAGTAGTTTGGAGAACCTCGGATGTTGGCGGAGTTTCACGAAGTTACTCACCAACCCATCAAATTAATGTTTTTGAAGGGGGCGGAGTAGTTAAAACTGTATTTCTAAATGTCAATATGAGCGCATCATCTCATTCCTTCAACATCGCCTAGCTTTCTAAGTGGAGGGATGAGTGAAAAAGAAGGCTTTGAGGTTACATATAGGAGGAGGATTTTTTGGGTGGTGTGGTAGGGGTTATGTTAGTTTGATTGATTGATTTAAATGTTGTGATAATGGATAAGGGTTTGGAATTGGGATATAGAATGGTGATTATAATGATGTGTAGAGAATTTTACTTTTGTAGATAGGATTGTTATGTAGTCTAGTTTTAGATTGAGTCTCGTCATGTGGATCGGTTTGAGTGATGTGTCTTGGTATTTTGTTATTATGGGCTTTTGAATTTGCTTGTTTTCATCTTTTAACTTGTTTCTAAATGTGAGTGTGCTCAGAAGGACAATGGGGATTGTTTCAATATTAATCAAGCCCCTTTAAGAGAACAAGATGTTATAATCATGCTAAGAATGTGAAGTCTACTGTGCTAATGAACTAGTGTAGTACAAAGACGTAGCTTCAACCTTCGTGTGCTCTTGAATTGAATATACATTTTGTGTGATTCTATGATTGCTTAGTTGTCTTGTTGAATTGCGGTGGCCTAAAACTATCTTTAAATACATGTTTATATCCACACAATTCAAAGTTTTTGGCACAAAAACCAATGACATATGAACTAGTTTTCAAAAGGATAGGCTTTTAGATATCAAGATTTGAAATATGAATGAGGTGGACTAATGCTACCCCACATGGTCTAGTCTTAGGTGACAAATAACCTTGGGATCTAGACCGGTCCATACTAAGATAGCTTGTAATGAAATTTTGCTAATGGATTCTAAGTAAAATTTGGTTTGTGCATCAAATATATCACATCGAGTACTATAGCTATATATTTATGTAATATGTGGAAAATGACATAAAATAAAGGTGTAAAAGTACATGAATGCATTTTTGTTCTTTACAAACTTTTTCTTGATTAAAAGTATGTTTTTAAATGTGAATATGATGAGGACGCTTTTAAAAGTCATTTATTTATTTCTATTAAAGATGAATAAAGGTCTCCTTGTTTTATTTTGGAACTAGTTACATTATGTTATTTAGTAACAAAGTGTAGAGATAAATGGTTTTTTTTGTCTAAGAGCTAAATAAAGTGATTTGTACAATCTAATCAAATATATAAACAATACAATTTTCTTTCAATCAATTCAAAAAGTATGATTTAGCAACACTAACCCTTGAAATCTTTGGACTATTTCTAATTAATTTTTTTCCTAGTCTTTAGATTCTTCCAAGAATAAATATTTAGGGGAAAAAGCAATTTATTTGAATAATAAGATTAAAAGTTTTTTTGGTAACACCTTAATTATAGAAATAATATTTTGGACTAAAAAACCATATTTTTTTATATAGATAGTTGATTCAATAAATATTTAGATTATACACTAATTACCATAAACATATCTTATACCATTATACAATGGATATAGTGAAGAATTAAACTTCCACTTATATATATTTAAATTAGACAATTTGCAACATGTTTTCATAATTTAAGAGTTTTTTTTTAGATTGCACGAATTGGGTAGTCCCCTATAAATTGCCATGCACCTTGTAAAAAAATTTCACATGACCGGTGATGCTGATGCGACACACCCTCCAATGCCATGAGGATGGGGGAGATTACACCTCATGACCTCCCTCCAATGCCATGAGGATGGGGGAGATTAGACCTCGTGACCTCTTGCCTGCAACAAGATGCTTAAGCCAATCGAGCTAGGCCACCACCCACATAATTTAAGGCTTTCACTAAGTAGTTCATGAACTAATTTTCTCACACCTTCAACTTCACCCTAGCGTTTTAAAGGATAATTTTTTAGGTATTCTACTTAATTAAAGTATATTTTAGAAGCATATGACATTTAAAACATACTCAACCCACAATTGATTTTGGGCCATGTGTTCATATATTGGTTGGAAAGTTGATATTCCATTCTATAGAGTTATAAGTAATCGTCTTTTAAAATATTTTCTTAGCCAAATTCTTTTTGTGGGTTAAGTGATTAAACATTGATCAATGATCCCAAAAAAATTCTAAGTTGAGGAGATATTTTAAAAGAAAAGTGCTTATAGAGCTTTGTAGAATAGAATTTCAACCATCAAATCATAGGGTAATGCTAGTTGTAGATTCAATGATACATATTTTAGAGTCTTCTTTTTATCACATGATATTTGAAAAATATCTAGTCTCCATGTGCTCCAATGCTTTTTTGATAGTGTATTGTGTTTGGTGGCAAGGGGCTTTGCCCCTTGATCCCACCTATATGTGTCATTGTTCTTGAACCTCACAAGAGGGTGTTATCCCCTTGACCCCCCACGAGGAGCACTGCCCTTGAACCCCACTAGTGACTGCCACCTTTGGACCCTTATTCAGCATTATAGATATGTGTATGTATGTGTGTATGTATGTGTGTTTGTATGTATGTATGTATATGTATGTATGTGTATGTGTGTGTGTGCATATGTATATATATGTATATGTATACGTATGTATATCATGTATATATACACATACACATGCACACACATACATATACACATGCATCTACATGTATATGTATATGTATGTGTGTGTATACACATACAAACACAGACACATACATATACTTATATGGAGGGATTGCATTGATAAAGATGCTTTTTTAAGGAAGGATTCATAATTTTAATTATGTCCATAATTAGTGTTCACTAAGATTTGTTAAGATTTTTTATAAAATTTTAATGATGTGCATAAATTCGTCAGTAAAATCAATTGATAAATTAATTTTTTTTGTATAAAAATTTTTTTATCGAAAATTTACTATTTTTTATTTTATTTTTTCATATGATTTTATTCATTATTTTTCTAAAAATTGCTCATCGTTTCTTGTCCTGGCACTCCAAGAGATTGAACGGAAGCTTTATTTTCCAGCATTTCTATACTGTTGAAGAAAAGGAAGGTCCGCTCGAAAAACATATCTATTCAACTGTCTGCAGAAGTTGTTCAGTTAAAAAAGGTTAATACTGAGGGGTGTCAGAGTTCAATCAAATCTGAGACAAGGCATGCAGATGACAGTTCTTACTTCTATCATATGTACTCTTCTCATGTTTTCCTTATGGAATTGTTGGTTACTGTCACTTTTGCATTGAAAAACTATTAAACAGAATTTAAAACATGTTAAACATGGCCGGGAATGTTGACCATCAGGACTTAGTCTTCAATTCATGCTCTGGGATTCAGGTGGTTGATTTTTATCCCATCATTTAAGCTCACTACAGCTTTCCTGACTATTTTTTATTTGTGGGTTCTGTCAGTAGTTTGTTTAATTTGTATATTTAACTTACTTGTTCTGTAATATGTAAGCAGGTGCACATGAAAATGGAAATAGTGTAATTTTAGCAAATAAGAATGGCGTAATCAATGGGAGATGCTCTGAACTGAATGCAGTTATAAAGTGAAATGATTTTGACCACTCTTCTGCACGAGACTCACATGAGGGAAGAAGTAACGGGTTATGTTATTGGAAATTGAATCCAATAATGGATGGTGCATTTATATAAAAATATTTCTAATTTTGGATGAATGTGAAATGAGTTTTAATATTAATAATGTTTTGGTTTATAGTTGATTTTTGTATATGGGTTGAAAGTTATCTTGTTAGTAAATATAAAATATAAAATAGGATATTATTTTTTTAGCATCTTGAGAAATTAATATTATTTATATTTATATTTTATAATGTCATTTTAATTTTATATTAACATTTTTTTGGATGGTTAAAATGAGTAAGCAATAGTGATCATTAAGTACAATAATTTTATTTATATTTTTTGCAGTTGTATTGTTTTATTTCATTTCCTTTTTAAGGTTCATGCATAACATTCAATTCATCATTTTCTCAATTGATCAATAGAATATATGAATCTATTATTTTGAAATAATTATTGTATTACTTGTAAGCTGTTTAATAGGAAACTAAATTAATAATGCACTTACAGGTGTTATTGGATGACCAATAGGCACATAAATAAATAGTCCCATAACAATGCACCGCCAAAAATGACTTTGACAAAAATACATATTTATGTACATTGTTTGGTTGATAAGTCTATTTATATATACATGCCTATTTATCTAAGAACACTTTTAAGTGCTTTTACTATTAGTTACCTACTTGCACTTTCTTACTTGTCAAAAGAAAGTGCTAAAATTTTCTTCATGACATATCATTCCTCATAGAGTGATATAGGATAAATTTTCCATAAATACAATAATACATGGTTGAAACCAATACATTGTTATGTTCATACTAATATAATTTTTTCTTGATGCCCTAGTTTTGTTATGAATTTTCCTTGAGGTGAATTTGTCATGGCAGTGAATTTTCCCACGATGAATTGTTGGCCGTGATTTTTTGGACAGTGAATTGCTTGCTGTGAATTTTCAGACGGTGAATTGCTTGTTGTGAATTTTCCTAAAGCCCAAATCATCATGTGTAGAATAATCATAACTTCTTCAAATAATTAACTCAAATCAATGTGTCTAGAGAATATAGAATCTACATCAACAAAGGAGTTTGCAACACATAAAAAATAACACTATCACTATAATCATCATTAATAGCAATAATATGAATCATATAAATCATTAAATCACATAACTAAAATTGATAAACATGTCTATATTTGAACAAATCTTACCAACTACTTGATGTTGCTGATTTGTGACCAAGAAGAGGGAAAATAGCATCGTGCAAGTAATTTTGTTCAAATCACAATGGTTGATGAGCTCCTCTATGCACCACCCATAATACATGGGACCCTACCCTTCATGAGTGAATTCATGGATGAGAACCACATGTTGAGGTGTCTAGTGTTGTGTGACTAATAATAAACTTACTATTAATATCAATCTCAAAATAACTTGGCCAAGGATTTTAGAATGCGGTACAACTATGCCCTCATCTCCTAGTAGTTAAGATAACCCAAGAATGTTGATACTTCCTACTATGGTATAGTTACATTTACCCAAAAATTTAAACACCACTCTACACTTGTACATGGAATAGAAGCACATGCTCATCAACTATTTGGAGATCACATTATGTTCCCAAAGCACTAACCCTACAACTTCTTCTATGTGGACTCAAGACATAATAGTTGTAGTTGTGTGTAGGATGGATGGAAACATGTGAGAGAATGTGGACCCTAATAAGCCACAATTTCATACATGTTGAAACCAATACATTGTTATGCTCATATCAATATGAATTTGTATTCATGTTACAATTCTAGTATGATGTTAAGAACATATTACCATGGTTATTATGTGCAAACTATTTTTATTTTTCCCACAATAAATCATGTTATGGAGGCATATATGCTATTATCACGACCTATCCTCAATAAACTGTGAGTTTGACTAATATTTTTTATTTGTATAATTTTAGGTAAACTAGGGTGTCTAAAAGCTATTCAACTTCCTAGGATATACTACATCCATAACCCTTCATGAATGAGGTTATGGATGAGCACATATTGAAGTGTCTAATGTTGAATGACCAACAACCAACTTACCTAATATCAATATCAAAATGCCTTAACCAAAGATTTAAGAAGAAGATATAACTTTATCTTCATCTCTTAATAATTATGATAACCCAAAATGCGAAACTTCTTACTATAATGTAATTACATCTACTCCAAAACATATGAAACTATTATATACTTGTACATGAGATAGGGGCACATGCTCAACTGCTATCTAACATGTTCCCAAAATTCCAACCCTCAAACTTCTCCCATGTAAACTAACGCATAATAATTCTGATTGTATGTAAAATGGATAAAAATGCACCAGAGAAGTAGGTCCCCATAAGCCATATCTTCGCTGTCATTATGTATCCAATAAGTCATGCATAGACCAATGAACATCATCTTCCACTAACATCATGTTTTGTCACGGTTACTAGCCTGCTCATTTGTGGGACTACACAGTAATTTAGTAATTGACACAAAGTTCAAAGAGCTAGATGATAGTTCTGAAATATTTAATAGGTACAACACAATGATGTAGTTGTTTATATGGCAATATAAGTTCATCGTCCTACTCTAAGACTATCGTAGTATATACATGGCTGTTATCTATATCATAATGCCTCTGTATAAATTGTTTCCCAAACCTAGTCCTATCTATTTGTGAGTTGCAAATGACTGAATATCAGAGTAAATGTGTGTACATGGTTGGTTAACCTATTCTGTATCCAATGATAGATGATCAGGGACTGCCATAATCAAGATTAAGAATCTTATATATCATCCAGTGGTGCTTAAAATAAAAAAAACATTCATGAGACTTTTACCCATTATAGAAATCAAATTGCCAACATCTCTCCAGGGAGTCACACGTCTGTTCTCTGTTTACAAGTTTAAGTTAACTGTTAGAAGGCAACAAAGAGATGAGTATTACCAATTACAAAATATCAAGTAGTCATAGCATACCCAAAGATTAACGACCATTTCAAAGCCCACTGAATCAAGGAATGTTGTATATTTTTAACAGGTTAAGTGGTTATAAAACAACAGATAATGAATGCTACATGCTTGGATTTTGAGAAGTATAAAACTCTTATAAGTCAAACGATCGAAGCCTATTGAATACCCACAAGAGCATATGTCTGTTGGCATGAGAATCAATATGTATATTACAAGTCAAAGTTTTGAAACACTGTATCATATGTCAGGGTTCGAATGACTATTACAAAATATAATGCTCACTAAAAGTTCGTTCTGCTTCATCCCAACAACCAAGAAGGATTTAAGGGTCCTACAATATGTGCACAAGTCAACAACCCTAATATATAATGCTCACTAAAACTTCGTTCTAGATTGAGAGGCCACAAGACTTTTTTTTAAGACGTAGCTACCAAAGAACCATAACTTCCCAATTTTCCTTTATAGATCATAGTAGAAATTCAATTATTCTAACCGCAGATTTCAGTACAGAGCTTTTGTTTAACCATCATATTATAGTATTTTGTTTAACCATCATATTATAGTAAAGCTGGGGTTGAAAGAAAAACAACGAATATCCATGACTTTGTTCACAAACCCACACTGACATTGTTGAAGCTGATATGTTCGTGGTAAGTGGGGGTATACCCATATAGAGTTATCCTATCTGTATGCTCTCTACTATAATCCATAACAATAACTAATATCTTTATAAACACGGATCAATCAATATTATTTTAAAAGAAATCATATCAAAGTATAAAGACTCCACACATTGAATAAGAAAAATGAAAAATAATTGGTAATGGATATGATTGGAGATTCCCATTCCTCACAATTAATTGGTAATGGATATAATTGGAGATTCCCATTCCTCACAATTTGTTGTAGTGTTCTAATCTTGACCTCTGTCTACTAAGCAACTTGGTCTCAAGAGCTCTCTCATATATATATATTTTTTTAACAAGAGCTCTCTCATATATATATTTTTTAATATCTAATTTTTTTTTTATTAAAATAGAAAGTAATACATAAAATTATAGGAATGAGTTCCACAAATGCAACAACATTGACACAAGCTGCACTCTCTTCCACAACACCCATTGTTGGCAATGCTGCCTCCGTTAAAAGCATTATATATAACCGTTTTTATTTCTTCCATGTTTGGTTCTGTAATATGCACCTCATTTGCACTGACTTTTAGTCCATTCATTTCAATGTCAGATCCCAAAACCACAGGCACACTTTTGTGCATTTCAACCCCAATGGTACTACCATGTGGTTTGAATTCTGTTACTTCCCTTTGTGAAGCATTATCACAAACAGAAAATATTCCAATAAATCTTGGATCCCTACCATAATCAGATGGTAATAAGGATTCCCTGCACACCTTTAAAGCTTCTTTAGTAGCAGGAGTTATAGTAAGACCCTTAGCAACAGTGAAAAATGAGCTTGAAGGTGTAATATTAGTAATGTTTTCTGCAACAATATCATCATCACATGACTGCATGTTTTTGTTTGCATTTTCTTTGTAATCTGTCAAATCTGTAATGCTAACCACATGTTCACCATCTCTCTGAATCAGCATGCCTTCAATATCATTAGTAGTTACCTGCTTAGAAAAGTTAAATTTATTCTTGGCATCTATAGTTAAAATAGATGGCTGCATTTTTTTTTTTTGGTATTTGACTTGTGTTCTGCAACCAGTGCATCATCTAATTGTAGCAAAGTACCCACAATACCATTAGCCATTACTTGCTGAATATTGCCATCAAGTAGAAGAAACTCTGTGGCACCTGCAAAGCTAAATTTATTGCTCTCATCTCTAGTAGATCGGCATGCACTGGCCTCTTCTATTCCAGGATTCTGCTCTTTTAATGTCAAAAGTAAGTTTTCTTTCCTTTAGCCTAAGTCCACAAATGGATGTATCTGGATCAGTACGCATACCTTTCTGATGTAACATGACACTATTATTATGACTAGAAGATACATAAACCGATTGACAAGAACCTCGGTGCCTTTTCTTTGCCCTAGACGAGGGACCTTTACCATTGTTCAATTGTCCACTCGCAACCAGATTTGCTTTCAAAACTACGTCGCCTTCCCCACTTGAGATAGGATCCCAAACTTCCGAAGCATTAAACCAGGTTCTATCTGAACCAACAAACCTATCAGGTGGATGGATAGTGACTTGAATTGCCACCTTGTAGCAGTTCTTTCGCGTCAAACCACGAAGAATTACTGATCTGCAATTCAAAGAGATAGCTGTCTTTGCCTGCTCTTTAGAAAAACCAAACAGCGTAGACTATTATTATGATAGACGGAGACACTAGCCATAACGAAGAGAAGAGGGAATCTTTGTATAATAATGGCCAACCAATATATACTTTAAGAAGAGAGTTATCCAAGGGTGAGTGCCAGCTTTCCTGACACCATTTCCAGCAGTATTATGCATAGTCACAATTGAAGAACAAATGATCTACTCTTTCTTTTGTTTTGCCACAATGAACGCAGTTAAATGGCTCAGCTATCTGTAACCCTGCTTAACATTATAATGACCATTTTTCAAAGCTGCCCAGAATACACTAGCTTCTTCATTAGAGAGGACCACCACTCTTTTGTTAATGAAAGAACCATCCAGATCATTGAAATTTTTCCATTTAACATTTGACTTGAAGCTAGAAACATTATTTTCCACATAGTACTTCACCTTAGAACCCCAAGTCAATTTGAGATAATGTTTAGGTTCTTGCAACTCTTCAATGTTTCCTAAAGGAGGATATCCGTTCCCGGAGTCTTTCCAAAATAAAGCCTTTTCACCATTCTTTATTGACCATGATTAAAAAGGGGTTATTACCTCTCTCATAATTAATATTCCAAAAATTCTTAAAATACCCTCAAGCTCTCTTTTCTAATGAGACATACTTTACCTCTTTCATTCCTCATAATTTCTTTAAGCTTCAACAAGTGGCAGTTGCCAAGTCCCAAGTTGTTACAACAATGCAACATGGGTGTTCAATGTGAGGAAAGCATATGATCTATCCTAGTCCTTTACATACTTAGTGAGTTATTATTTTATGACTAAATATCCTTAAGGAAGGTCATTCAAATAAGTCAAACAGAAAATTTTGAGTCAAACCTTAGGTTAAGGTGGTTTCCAAGTTCAGTTAGAGGTGTGTGAACTTACGACTTCACTTCTTAAGGAAGTTTTTGAAATGTTTCAAAAATTTGGCCAAAGTAATGTAAAAGTCTCTATTTGCATTAGTCGGTTCATTATGACTTAGATTGTATATCCAGTCAGAATTGGTCATACTTAGAGAAGTTTAAAGTTGTATGGTCGATTGGTTATGTAAAACACAACATTAGAAACTCAGATGGCATATTTGTGGGCTCCTTAGTCTATACTCTTTGTGAAGGGTAGGGCCACTTCTAGTTGGAAGGTGTGCAAGGGATCGCCAGTCTGTGGTTGGAGATAAAGCGCTCAGGTGATGCTCTCCCTCTTGTAGATGACAATGTCGAGGCTTGCGAAATAGAAGCATTATCCAGATATGGAAGACTTGACCTTTTAACATTATTATATTTTTTAAACTTGAATACTTGAAAGTATTTCATGGATATGTTGTAATTGATCATGTGAAAAAAAAAGATATATGAAAAAGAACTTTTTACATTCCTATTTTCAAGCATATGTTTGTATTTACTTCTATGATAAAAACCTAAGTAATTACTTTGTAGTATGAGTATGTCACACTTACAAGGTCTAGGAAACACACACCATCAAATTTTTAAATGTTGGAAATATATGAATAGATGGGCCAAAAAATAAGAATAATGAAATCACTATCGACCTCAACACAATCATGATGATGATGAACATGTAGGATTATGAGTACTTTCCCTACATCATTATAGAAAGCCCTAAAGACACCCACGTCATGTCATAGATTTATATTTTCAATTTCTTTATCACCTCCCATAATAGGAGTTGAGGTAGAGATTTCACCCTCAACCTTATCCACCAAAGGCTTCTTCTTAGGCTTAGACACAACCTCTTCATTAGCCAAAGTGGTGCCAATAAACTAGTCAAAATGAAATAATTGCAATAGTTTTAACCTCAAAAAAGGATATGGAAATAATAATATTTTCATTTGTTATAAAATTATCTATTTTCTTTGCCTTAGATCACTTTCTTGGCACAAGAATCAATTCATCTAAAATAATCTTAGCAAAATTTAAAGTTGTAGGATCATTACATACAAATATATATTGGAGATGCCAACCTGTGAGCCCACCAAGAGCTAATCACACATTGTTTCATTCCTATAATTTTTTTTCTACCATTCCTCACCATAAGATGAAAAACCTTCTTGCTAAGAAAAGAAACCAATAGTAACACACTAACCACCACCTTGTAAATGTAGAGATACAAAATAAAACATCAATACACACAATAAAGTCAAAACTCATTGTCACACCACATATGTCATAAATGATGCCATCATATTCTTTCCAAAAAATGAATTTAATCATAACTACCTCACCACTAAAAAATATTTCTTGGGCTTATTTCAATCTGAAGAGTACCTTTCCATACCATATACTTAAAAAATATTTCTATTTACCATATACTAGGTAAATATTGAAATCTCTTCTATGTTTGTTGAGGATTTGTTAAGATTAACAAGGGACGAAGAGATCTTAACTTAGGCTTTGCACATATATTTAATTTAGAAAAAAAATAGAGTTGGTTTGGAGTAGGAGGTGGATAAAATGACAATTGAAAAGAGCTATCTTTCTTTCAGTCTTGGGTTATGAATTATGTAGGCTTACCTCTATCAATATGGTAATGAGAATTGAAGCAAGCCTGGAGAAATTGGTTCATGAGGTGGTGAATATATACTGAATTCTCAACTTTGAGAAGGGGAAGGAGCTTTACAAGTATAAATTCTATGTGCTTAAGCTCCTCAAAACAATTAAATTTTCTCCTCAATAAGAGATATTTAATGTGGCCAAGGTTGAGAATGTAGTCAAATTTTTGGCTAAGAGGGCTATGTTGGTGAAGATGGAAGATGATTATTATGTGTAGTGTAGGAAAAAGTATCCCCTTTTCACACTTAATTTGGGAATAAATAATAATAAAATGAACTAAATTATGCCTTAATTTAGTGTTGTAATATGTATTTTACATATTCACATTAAGTTTAGGGCCCTCTAAAATAAAATGGACTTAATTGTGTCTTATTTGTGGTGTTGTAAGGTGTACCTTTACTCTTTCACACTTATCTAGGACTTTATTAATTAATTGAAGTTAATTTTCCTTAATTGGCCCCTTTAGTTCAAATCCAAGCTTAATTAATTGCAATTTCCAAAAAGGAAAACCCAACATTCATTAATGCCATAACATAACATTTATCATCGAGCAATGTATGTCCTAGGTAAGTGACCTAGGACTGAATGGGTCCTCACTTAGACCTAGGACCTAAATTTTTATTATATTTTTGGCAACATTTCAATGATTTCAAATGTATATTCACATGTCGGCTTGTGTTATTTGAATTTTTCATAATTAATGTTAACACATGTATAAATAGGAGGTCATTTCACTAAGTTTCACCTAAGAAGACTTTCAAGCAAGCTAGCATTTTTCATGAACAAATATGATCTAAGCAATCCAAGAGTTCAAGAGCATTTTCAAGGCATTCAAGAGCAGATTTATTGAAGAATTATTGCAGCAATAAAGATCCTATTATTATGCCAAATTCTTCTTGCATCATGCATGTTCTTTGAGCTAATATGTTGATGTAGTGTTCAAAGATCCCCTCAAGGATTCAAAGGCATTGTTTCAAATCAAGTTTCAAGATCAAGATCACCATCCATTGAAACCATTTCATGCAAGATGCAGATCTACATTCCACTATTCAAACAAGGGTTTGGTGAGTTGTGACATGGGCTTGTTCATTCATCATTCATTTCATGCTATTTCATTTCATTACAAGGTTTAATTACCAAAACAAGGTTTGACCAAGGAAAACCCCCATTTACCAACAATAAAACATTTTTCCCTCTTGATTTGTGTTTGTAGATTTTAGGTGGAAGAACTCTTGAAGAGAAAATTTACAAAGTTGTCAAAGTTGCATTTGTTGTCATCATTGTTGCAATTTCATAGAAACTCGCCTACAGGATTTATTTCTGACTATCCGATTGTGAAAATCAAGGATCTAGGAGTGCAAACATTGAAAAAGAGAACCCAAAAACCATTTTTGCATAGCCCTAGCTAGGACCCATTTGCCATAGGATGAATGAGTCCTCAGTTAGCTTTTAAAAAGCACTTTTGGTTACTGGTACACATCATTTTCCCTTTCTCAGATCTGCATTTTAACTTTCGGTTCCATCAAAATTGAGCTTAATCAATTAGATTCATTTTATAGATTGCATTTTGGAGTTTGTTTGTTATTTTTAATCTTTCTCCCCAAAGTGCTATTTAATTAGGACCCCATCCTTAGATAAAAGGGAAATTTGCAGATTCACACTTTGACTTGACTCACCCTTTGGTTGACATTCCTTTCATCATGGATCTCATTTCCTAAATGAAATTAGAGAAATAGGTTCATCATACCCCCTTTATCAATCATTCCACATTTTGGTAAAGAAAAGCCCTATTTTTCTATGATTCATTATGGTGTAGATTTAAGTGGTCTTATTTAGTTTACAATGAGTCTAGTTGAATTTATTTTGATATTTTGGCTAGTGCTCTTTAATGTATATTTTTTTCATTTGGATTGGGGTCTTTCTACTTTAAAATCAAGATGTGTTTGTGGTTGGTAGTAGTGAGCTTATTAGTAAAATATATAGGGGTGGTTGGTATATCTCTTTGGGTTTGGTCATGGTCTACTTAGTCTCCTACTATATGGGACATACTATAGAATCTTCTAAATTTTTGATAGAAATATATGGGAGAGGGCCCGAATCCCTCACTTGAATGACCAAAATTTAAAGTAATCCTTAACTAACATAGGCCCTATTCACCTGAAAGCTAGGCCAACAATGCTTAAGAACTATAATTAAATGTCAATGGGTCCTAAAGGAAATCAAGGAGTCTAATTTATTTT
>VDFB02000002.1:30896136-30909824 GCA_007258455.2 Sequoia sempervirens | reverse complement strand
ATACTGTGGCCTATTTTGGCATTTGTAAGTACCAAGATCAAAGACCACTTTGTTGTTTTTGGTAAGTGGCAACTGTAAACGCACTAAATATAAAGTGCCAAATCAGATATTACTTTGGGGGTTTCTTGGTTGAGTGCTTTGAGGGGGTAATCTTGCAGTGATTGTTTGCATTCTTTTGCTTGGTTTGTGTTCTTGCAATGGGGAGATCTCAAATTGAACCCCTAAATCCACATAATTATGTTACATGGAGAAAATTAGTATCAAACTATCTCATGATGAAAGGTCTAATAGGTCATCTAAAGGACACAATTCAAAAACCTACTGATGCTAAAGAATTGGCAAGGTGGGAGATTGATCGTGAGAAAACACTTGGATGCATATGTTCATTAGTCTCATTTGATTTGTAATTTCATATTGAATCATGTAATACACCTAAAGAGGCATGGGAGACTTTTGAGAAATTGTATGGTAAAACAGATAAGATTAGAGGCTATCAGATTGATAATGATTTGATGAATCTTGATCCTAAAATTTTTGACCACATCCAAGACTACATCTCCAAACTCAAGCAACTAAGAACACAATTGAAAGAATGCACTATTGAAAAAGAGGATTTACAGTTGATTCTGAATGTGTTATCCAAGCTTGGTCCTGAGTATTCAGTGTTTGTTTTTAGCTTTCATACCCATTGACTTTCTATGGGAGCATCATATGTTGATCCTAAGTTTGATGACTTTGCAAATCTCCTAATCCAAGAGGAAGCTAAGTTAATGAACATGGGTCTAATTGTCTTCTAAACCACAAGCATTGGGTGTGGGTACAAGTCTTCAAGGGGCAAAATAAAGAATCAAACTTCAATCTTGAGTAAGAAGCATAAGCAAAGAAAAAGAAACAAGCCACATAAAAGACCCACCACCGGAACCATCCAAGCGGAGAGACTTGTGCATATTGCAAGAAGCCGATGGACATGAAGAACACTATTGCTATAAGAAGGATATTGATGAGTTGAAAAATCTTCTCAAACGGAATCACATTGATTTTCCTTCTAGAATGTCTGAATCTTCTTCTCCTTCTACTTCAAAATAGTCTAAAAAGGACAAAGGTCAAACATATATATCAGGATATAAAGGACAAGCTCTTTGTGCTCATTCAAGTCCAGGATCAGGGAGATGGCTTCTAGATTCGGGAGCGTCACATCATATGGCATCTTCTACGTATCATCTTCATTTCAGCCCCTGCTCAATGTCTCCTATCTTGATGGGAAACAATACAAGGAGCGCGTAATATAGGGAAGGGATCTATTAGCATTGGGGAAAACACATTTCAGATGTCTTGTGTGTTCCCATTTGACAAACAACTGGCTTCCATCTATCGATACACATGGTTGAGATGGGAGAACCGCGGGAGTTCACCCCATTTTGCTATCATCTGCACTCGGGACACTGGTGGCTGATACCGCGGCTTGATCATTCATCTCTGGCTGTGGCCCCTTGCACGCTTTGGTTTCCTGATGATGCCATCAAATGTCTATTCACCTGATCATGATTCCTGAGGGAGACACGGGCCTTTGAACTTGGGCATACTCACATCAGATCCAGTCCTTGAGCCATGCACTCTATCTCCTCCATCTACTATTGCAGTTGATGATGCTTGTATTGCTACAGTTTTGGCTCCTTGTGATTCAGTGCAGTAGGATATACATAGTCTTCCAGATATGGCTACTTTGGATGACTTCCTGACAAGTATTTCAGACTTGTTTGTGGAGTCTCATCTTGCTGATTTGGAGGACACCATCGATAGCATTCATCTTCTCTTTGATGAAGATGCACCTTCTTCAGTTGTTGTGAGGGAACACATTGAACCTCTTGTTCATTATCTACATGATCATTCTTCACAGATTGGCGTGAGTGTGGATTCTTTTGGAAATCATTTGGAGGAGGCTTCTTTGTCTTCAGAGGGGATGTTTTTTTCTTTGGATTATGTTCTACATTCATCTCTACTAGATGTTGGATTTTCCTCTTCAACAGTGTGGCCTAGAACACCTGATTGGAGTGGTTCAGTTTTCGGCATCAACATGGAGAGACTTGAGCATGCTTCAGATACATCATCATCCACCATCCATCATGATATCCTGCATACATCCTTGGTTTTGTTTCTTCCTAAGGGGAGGAATGTTGTTCGGCAAGATTGGATCATCTTTAGCATTCAATGTCGAGCTTCTACCATCATTGCAGGAGACTCAACATTGAGGGGAGGCAACCTTGTCTCTCTTCTACTTCTCTCTTATGGGGGGGTCTTTTTCCTCACATGGGGTTCTTACCTTCTCATTCTTCATTGAGAGCATTTCACTTTTTGTATTTCATCTCTATTTTGGAGGGGGAATTTTTCCCATGAGGTTTTCTCCCTTTCCTCATTTGTGAGATATTGCATTGATTGCATTGTGTGTGTACATGGGTACCTAACATGGTCTAGTAGCTGGGACCCATTCTTGCATCTTTGTGTCATTTGCATAATAATTTGCTACTCCCTAAGTTGCACTTAAGGGGGGGTGTTGGTGTAAATAAAGTATTGTACCTAGTCAGTTCATTACTAGGGGACTTATTTACATCTTAGTTAAGTTTACTTAGGTCATAGGAAGGAATCTTTCTAGAAGATGTTAGTTGTCATTAGTTGTTATCTTATCTTTGACAACTACTACATGTGAACCTAGGTAAGTGTGATTAGTTGTCTCATATCATATGATTAAGACACTTGTCATAATCCTATGACATCTTGCATCTCACCTTGGCTATATAACCAAGGCATCTCTCATTTGTAATCAATCAGAATCATATCATATCAATGATATTGAATACAGTCTATTCTTTTCATATCATATTCTCTCTCTCTTTTCTTGTGCTTTCCATTTGATCCATAGATCTTGGCATCCATAGCCAATTCTAACAATAAATACTTAAATAAATAAATATAAGCAGTTTTTCGACGTAGGAGAGGGATTTTTAGGCCCCCCCACCCTTGAAATAACTATATAAAATGAGTTACAAACATATATCACATGATAATTTTCCAAAAATCTTCATGATTATAAACTAAACCAAAAGATTACCCCAAAACCCTACATAACTAGAAACCTTAGAAGGCTAGTAATAGAACACACTAAATGGAAATGTACATGATGTGCTAAATTTAAAATACCATAATAGAAACTAACAAGAGTCATTACCTAGACTAGCTCCTACAACACATCAAAATTTCTTGAAAACTAAAGATACATGCAAAGTATCAACAACATCTTCCACCCATATCATCCACTTGCCTTTATATTCCTTTACAATGACCTGTAAGGTCTAGGAAACACACACCATATGTAAAAAATATTTAAGTTAGAAATATATAAATATATGGGCCAAAAAATAAGAATAATGAAATCACTAACATGCAGGATTATGAGTACTTTCCCTGCATCATTATAGAATGCCCTAGAAACACCCACATCATGTTGTAGAATTACATCTTTAATTATTTATCAACTCCCATAATAGGAGTTGAGGTAGAGCCTTCACCCTCAACCCTATCCACCAAAGGCTTCTTCTTAGGCTTGGACACAACCTCTTCATTAATCAAAGTGGTGCCAAAAAACTAGTCAAAATAAAATAATTACAATAGTTATAACCTTACAAAAGGATATATGGAAAGAATAATATTTTTATTTATTATTAAATTATCTCTTTTATTTTCCTTAGATCACTTTCTTGGCACAAGAATCAATTCATCAAATATACTCTTATCAAAATTTAAAGTTGTAAGACCATTAGATCCAAATACATATTGGAGATGCCTAACTGTGAGCCTACCAAGAGCTAATCACACATTGTCTCATTCCTCTAAAATATTTTCTACCATTCCTCACCAATAGATGAAAAACCTTCCTGCTAAGACAAGAAACCAATATTAACATGCTAACCACCATCTTGTAAACATAGAGGTACACAAAAAAATAATAATACACACAATAAAATCACAAATCACCACATATGCCATAAATGATTCCAACATCATATTCTTTCCAAAAAAATGAATTTATTCATAACTACCTCACCACTACCAAATATTTCCTAAGCTTGTTTCAATCCTAAGAGTACCTTTCCATACCATATACTTAATAAATGCTCCTATTTACTATATACTATGTAAATATTAAAGTCTCTTCTATGTTTGTTGAGGATTTGATAGGATTAACAAGGGACAAAGAGATTTTAAAGGCTTTGCACATATATTTAATTTAGAAAAAAATTAGAGTTGGTTTGGAGCAAGAGGTGGATAAAATGTCAATTGAAAAGCTTATCTTTCTTTTGGTCTTGGGTTGTGAATTATGTAGGCTCACCTCTATCAATATGGTAATGAGAATTGAAGCAAGTTTGGAGAATATGGTTCATGAGGTGGTGAATATATATTGATTTCTCAACTTTGAGAAGGGGAAGGAGGTGTACAAGTATAAATTATATGTGCTTATGCTCCTCAATAAGAGAGATTTAATGTGGCCAAGGATGGAAATTTAGTCAATTTTTTGGCTTAGAGGGTTATGTTGGTGAAGATGGAAGATGATTCTTATGGTGTAGATTTAAGTGGTCTTATTTAATAGTGAGTCTTGGGTTGAATTTATTTTAATATTTTGGCTAGTTATCTTCAATGCATATGTATAATATTTTTCATTTGGATGTGGGGTCTTTCTACTATTAAAATCAAGATGTGTTTGTGGTTGGTAGTAGTGAACTTATTAGTAAAATACATAAGGGTGGTTGGTATATGTCTTTGGGTTTGGTTGTAGTCTACTTAGTCCCCTATTATATGGGACATACTATGGATTAGTAGTGAACTTATTAGTAAAATACATAAGGGTGGTTGGTATACGTCTTTGGGTTTGGTTATGGTCTACTTAGTCTCCTATTATATGGGACATACTATGTAATCTTCTAAATTTTTGATAGGAATATATGGGAGAGGGTCCAAATCCCGCACTTGAATGACAAAAAAAAGTAATCCTTAACTAACATAGGCCCTCTTCACCTTAAAGCTAGGCCAACAATGCTTAAGAACTAAAACTAAATGTCAATGGGTCTCAAAGGAAAGCAAGGAGAGTAAATTATTTCATGTTTCCACACATTCACCATAAATGGTTGTAATCAATTTTTTCTTTATCCTTCATTAGCTAAGCAATTGGTTACCTTGTTCAAACTCCTTCTACAATGCTTAAAGGAAATTTATACAAATTTTTATTTTAGGATGAGAACTTCCTCAAAATATCTATTGAATTTACATCTTAGGTTCTTTCCCTTATTGATAGATTTTATCACAAATAGAGAGTCACCTTCAAATATTAGTTTATAATAGTTTTGTGAGATTGTCACTCCTAACCCTGTAAATAAAGATTCCCATTCAAACTTGTTATTAGTTCATGTATCCCTAATAATAATAAGTTTCCATATTTCAAAATACTTGAAGATTCTCTAATAGTAAAACCCTCTCCAACTAGCTCAAGGTTGCCCAAGTATCTACCCTATCAAATTTTAATTTGGAGAGACCCTTTGTGGTAGGTGACTGGATAAAACTTCTTAGGGAGCTTCTATATCTAGAGCCTTATAAGCTCTCCCTAAATGGTTCCCACTTAACCCTTGAATGGGGTTAAAGGAAATATATTATTGTTCACTAATAACCATAATAGATGAAACTAATTGTATGTTTAATTTTCAAAAGAAAAGAAATAAAAATAATATTCCATGTCAAGATGTTATGTTGCTGAAATCTTGGATCTAATAAATTGTGATTTTTGGGAGAAGTAATGAACCTATTTAAACTTGTGAAATTGAGGTTAAACAAATAAATTTAAAGGTGAAGGTTTAGACAAGAATTGTCTTGATGCATCTTAAGGATGATTATTATGTTGGGTGATCTACCTCAGGAATTGAGGTACTCACAATGAATAAGTTGTTGTAAACAAAATTGATTTTTTTTATGGTACTAAATTTAATTCATTTTTACACATACTTCGAAAAATATTGAAACCATCCCTCCATTAGTCTATTTTAACTTCTATTCACTCATATCATATCTCATTTCACTCATTTTCACATCCTATATTGGATCATGGTTATGTTTATGTCTTTTTGATAAAACCTCACATAGTTGCATAACCTAAATTGAAAAATATCTTGCTAACCCTAAGCTAAATCTTTGACCAATATAGACCATTGCCTCATTGGCTTGTGTATCAAAATATTCAATTGAATGCTTAGGATGTCATATTAAAGACAAGTCTTATCACATGACTATTCATGATTTTAAAATGATGAGCAATTACTAAAAATCCCCCTCAAGTGTATTATCAAGTAGTAACATATATAAATTGCATCAATCAACCAAAAATAATACAACACTCCAATACTTGCATAATCAACACCACATTGGACTAAATTAGCATCTCATTTGCCAGTTCACAATTTTTTGAGGTTTATGATCATAAATGATAAAGTTGTTCCTATGGGCACTATTGCTAAGGTGATTGAATAATGTGTGATTTCATCCTAGAGAGAAGAACACATGGATACACATGTGAATGCATTATACATGGTATTTCAATGCCAAGTTTGATCTTTAATTTATGTTAGCCACAATATATTAATTTAATACAAAGACAACTGACCACACTAAGATAAACACACTCTAATACTCTTATTTCAACTACCAATATCACTACTATAGTCTCAATTTATTTACACCTAATTAATTACATTGATTTATTATTTAAATTAAACCTCATATTAATAGTGAGTGATTTTATTTCCCTACATTAATAAAGAAGCTTTATGCTAAAGTCATGTTATCCCACTATACATTTAGAAGATTGATGTCTAAGTTCACTTAAAACCCATTGGGCCAAGCTTACACTCATTTTAAAAACTATATTAAATCCAAATAAAAGAAATGCAAAAACAATTTGTAGGCACTTAAGGTGAGATTCAAACAATAGGTCCACAAAACAATAAACTTATTAAACTTAAACAAATTAAGTTGTTATATAGAAGAATCTTATCATTAAGGTTCTATATTTAGAAATGTCAAGATCAATGAACTTAATTGTTTATATTATGTATATGCTTCACTAATCTACTATGTTTGGTAGAATATTCATTAAAAATCGTTAAATTAATGTGATACTCATATTAAAAATTACTAAATTTGGTAAGATACTCACATAAAAAAATACTCAATTTAAAAAAAATTAAACTTTTTGAAGACCTAAGATGTATTATCTTCAGAGTTGCTGGCCTATCCCAAATTATACTAAACAAATATATATATATATATTTATTAAAAGAATAAATACATATATACCAACATACATATATATAATTGGTGACATTCATTACATATATTATCATTGGTAACATTCATTAAATGTGAGCTAGATAAAATAAAAAACATGTAGTGGGTGTGGTCCTATTTAAATAAACTATGTACTAGTCTTTCTAATTTGCAAGAGGGTTATTTAAATTGTAGAAAGGAAGTCACATTTGAAGTCCAGTATTTCACTTTTCCATTGTCTACTTGTGATTGAAGTAGGTACCCTTTTCTTCCTTGCTTATATTGTGTTAGTTGGACCCACTTCCACGTGTCGTTGTCACAACCCTTCTAATTGCATGATCTTTAAACCTCATGTTTTTATCGCTGCAGTAGTTTGGAGAACCTGGGATGTTGGCGGAGTTTCACGAAGTTACCTACCAACCCATCAAATTAATGTTTTTGAAGGGGGCGGAGCAGTTAAAACTGTATTTCTAAATGTCAATATGAGCCCATCATCTCATACCTTCAACATCGCCTAGCTTTCTACGTGGAATGGATGAGTGAAAAAGAAGGCTTTGAGGTTACAATAGGAGGAGATATTTTTGGGTGGTGTGGTAGGGGTTACGTTAGTTTGATTGATTGATTTAAATGTTGTGATAATGGATAAGGGTTTGGAATTGGGATATAGAATGGTGATTATAATGATGTTTAGAGAATTTTATTTTTGTAGATAGGATTGTTTTGTAGTCTAGTTTTAGATTGAGTCTCGTCACGTGGATTGGTCTGAGTGATGTGTCTTGATGTTTTTTTAGTATGGGCTTTTAAATATTAATCAAGCCCCTTTAAGAGAACACGATGTTATAATCATGCTAAGAATGCAAAGTCTATTGTGCTAATGAACTAGTGTAGTACAAAGACGTAGCTTCAACCTTTGTGTGCTCTTGAATTGAATACACATTTTGTGTGATTCTATGATTGCTTGGTTGTCTTGTTGAATTGTGGTGGCCTAAAACTATCTTTAAATACATGTTTATATCCACACAATTCAAAGTTTTTGGCACAAAAACCAATGACATATGAACTAGTTTTCAAAAGGATAGGCTTTTGGATATCAAGATTTGAAATATGAATGAGGTGGACTAATGCTACCCCACATGGTCTAGTCTTAGGTGACAAATAACCTTGGGATCTAGACCGGTCCATACTAAGATGGTTTGTAATGAAATTTTGCTAATGAATTCTATGTAAAATTTGGTTTGTGCATCAAATATATCACATCGAGTACTATAGCTATATATTTATGTAATATGTGGAAAATGACATAAAATAAAGGTGTAAAAGTACATGGATGCATTTTTGTTCTTTACAAACTTTTTCTTGATTAAAAGTATGTTTTTAAATGTGAATATGATGAGGACGCTTTTAAAAGTCATTTATTTATTTCTATTAAAGATGAATAAAGGTCTCCTTGTTTTATTTTGGAACTAGTTACATTATGTTATTTAGTAACAAAGTGTAGAGATAAATGGTTTTTTTTGTCTAAGAGCTAAATAAAGTGATTTGTACAATCTAATAAAATATATAAACAATACAATTTTCTTTCAATCAATTCAAAAAGTATGATTTAGCAACACTAACCCTTGAAATCTTTGGACTATTTCTAATTAATTTTTTTCCTAGTCTTTAGATTCTTCCAAGAATAAATATTTAGGGGAAAAAGCAATTTATTTGAATAATAAGATTAAAAGTTTTTTTGGTAACACCTTAATTATAGAAATAATATTTTGGACTAAAAAACCATATTTTTTTATATAGATAGTTGATTCAATAAATATTTAGATTATACACTAATTACCATAAACATATCTTATACCATTATACAATGGATATAGTGAAGAATTAAACTTCCACTTATATATATTTAAATTAGACAATTTGCAACATGTTTTCATAATTTAAGAGTTTTTTTTTAGATTGCACGAATTGGGTAGTCCCCTATAAATTGCCATGCACCTTGTAAAAAAATTTCACATGACCGGTGATGCTGATGCGACACACCCTCCAATGCCATGAGGATGGGGGAGATTACACCTCATGACCTCCCTCCAATGCCATGAGGATGGGGGAGATTAGACCTCGTGACCTCTTGCCTGCAACAAGATGCTTAAGCCAATCGAGCTAGGCCACCACCCACATAATTTAAGGCTTTCACTAAGTAGTTCATGAACTAATTTTCTCACACCTTCAACTTCACCCTAGCGTTTTAAAGGATAATTTTTTAGGTATTCTACTTAATTAAAGTATATTTTAGAAGCATATGACATTTAAAACATACTCAACCCACAATTGATTTTGGGCCATGTGTTCATATATTGGTTGGAAAGTTGATATTCCATTCTATAGAGTTATAAGTAATCGTCTTTTAAAATATTTTCTTAGCCAAATTCTTTTTGTGGGTTAAGTGATTAAACATTGATCAATGATCCCAAAAAAATTCTAAGTTGAGGAGATATTTTAAAAGAAAAGTGCTTATAGAGCTTTGTAGAATAGAATTTCAACCATCAAATCATAGGGTAATGCTAGTTGTAGATTCAATGATACATATTTTAGAGTCTTCTTTTTATCACATGATATTTGAAAAATATCTAGTCTCCATGTGCTCCAATGCTTTTTTGATAGTGTATTGTGTTTGGTGGCAAGGGGCTTTGCCCCTTGATCCCACCTATATGTGTCATTGTTCTTGAACCTCACAAGAGGGTGTTATCCCCTTGACCCCCCACGAGGAGCACTGCCCTTGAACCCCACTAGTGACTGCCACCTTTGGACCCTTATTCAGCATTATAGATATGTGTATGTATGTGTGTATGTATGTGTGTTTGTATGTATGTATGTATATGTATGTATGTGTATGTGTGTGTGTGCATATGTATATATATGTATATGTATACGTATGTATATCATGTATATATACACATACACATGCACACACATACATATACACATGCATCTACATGTATATGTATATGTATGTGTGTGTATACACATACAAACACAGACACATACATATACTTATATGGAGGGATTGCATTGATAAAGATGCTTTTTTAAGGAAGGATTCATAATTTTAATTATGTCCATAATTAGTGTTCACTAAGATTTGTTAAGATTTTTTATAAAATTTTAATGATGTGCATAAATTCGTCAGTAAAATCAATTGATAAATTAATTTTTTTTGTATAAAAATTTTTTTATCGAAAATTTACTATTTTTTATTTTATTTTTTCATATGATTTTATTCATTATTTTTCTAAAAATTGCTCATCGTTTCTTGTCCTGGCACTCCAAGAGATTGAACGGAAGCTTTATTTTCCAGCATTTCTATACTGTTGAAGAAAAGGAAGGTCCGCTCGAAAAACATATCTATTCAACTGTCTGCAGAAGTTGTTCAGTTAAAAAAGGTTAATACTGAGGGGTGTCAGAGTTCAATCAAATCTGAGACAAGGCATGCAGATGACAGTTCTTACTTCTATCATATGTACTCTTCTCATGTTTTCCTTATGGAATTGTTGGTTACTGTCACTTTTGCATTGAAAAACTATTAAACAGAATTTAAAACATGTTAAACATGGCCGGGAATGTTGACCATCAGGACTTAGTCTTCAATTCATGCTCTGGGATTCAGGTGGTTGATTTTTATCCCATCATTTAAGCTCACTACAGCTTTCCTGACTATTTTTTATTTGTGGGTTCTGTCAGTAGTTTGTTTAATTTGTATATTTAACTTACTTGTTCTGTAATATGTAAGCAGGTGCACATGAAAATGGAAATAGTGTAATTTTAGCAAATAAGAATGGCGTAATCAATGGGAGATGCTCTGAACTGAATGCAGTTATAAAGTGAAATGATTTTGACCACTCTTCTGCACGAGACTCACATGAGGGAAGAAGTAACGGGTTATGTTATTGGAAATTGAATCCAATAATGGATGGTGCATTTATATAAAAATATTTCTAATTTTGGATGAATGTGAAATGAGTTTTAATATTAATAATGTTTTGGTTTATAGTTGATTTTTGTATATGGGTTGAAAGTTATCTTGTTAGTAAATATAAAATATAAAATAGGATATTATTTTTTTAGCATCTTGAGAAATTAATATTATTTATATTTATATTTTATAATGTCATTTTAATTTTATATTAACATTTTTTTGGATGGTTAAAATGAGTAAGCAATAGTGATCATTAAGTACAATAATTTTATTTATATTTTTTGCAGTTGTATTGTTTTATTTCATTTCCTTTTTAAGGTTCATGCATAACATTCAATTCATCATTTTCTCAATTGATCAATAGAATATATGAATCTATTATTTTGAAATAATTATTGTATTACTTGTAAGCTGTTTAATAGGAAACTAAATTAATAATGCACTTACAGGTGTTATTGGATGACCAATAGGCACATAAATAAATAGTCCCATAACAATGCACCGCCAAAAATGACTTTGACAAAAATACATATTTATGTACATTGTTTGGTTGATAAGTCTATTTATATATACATGCCTATTTATCTAAGAACACTTTTAAGTGCTTTTACTATTAGTTACCTACTTGCACTTTCTTACTTGTCAAAAGAAAGTGCTAAAATTTTCTTCATGACATATCATTCCCTTTAAGGAGTGATCTCTAAAAGTCTTGTGGCCTCTCAATCTAGACAACAATAGTCAGAACAAGCATAAAGACTTTGGATTAAAAATTTCATACATGCCAATAATGAGTAGCGAAACGGCTCAAATGACTTCAGAACCTCATGAATATTATAATGACCATTTTTCAAAGCTGCCCAGAATACACTAGCTTCTTCATTAGAGAGGACCACCACTCTTTTGTTAATGAAAGAACCATCCAGATCATTGAAATTTTTCCATTTAACATTTGACTTGAAGCTAGAAACATTATTTTCCACATAGTACTTCACCTTAGAACCCCAAGTCAATTTGAGATAATGTTTAGGTTCTTGCAACTCTTCAATGTTTCCTAAAGGAGGATATCCGTTCCCGGAGTCTTTCCAAAATAAAGCCTTTTCACCATTCTTTATTGACCATGATTAAAAAGGGGTTATTACCTCTCTCATAATTAATATTCCAAAAATTCTTAAAATACCCTCAAGCTCTCTTTTCTAATGAGACATACTTTACCTCTTTCATTCCTCATAATTTCTTTAAGCTTCAACAAGTGGCAGTTGCCAAGTCCCAAGTTGTTACAACAATGCAACATGGGTGTTCAATGTGAGGAAAGCATATGATCTATCCTAGTCCTTTACATACTTAGTGAGTTATTATTTTATGACTAAATATCCTTAAGGAAGGTCATTCAAATAAGTCAAACAGAAAATTTTGAGTCAAACCTTAGGTTAAGGTGGTTTCCAAGTTCAGTTAGAGGTGTGTGAACTTACGACTTCACTTCTTAAGGAAGTTTTTGAAATGTTTCAAAAATTTGGCCAAAGTAATGTAAAAGTCTCTATTTGCATTAGTCGGTTCATTATGACTTAGATTGTATATCCAGTCAGAATTGGTCATACTTAGAGAAGTTTAAAGTTGTATGGTCGATTGGTTATGTAAAACACAACATTAGAAACTCAGATGGCATATTTGTGGGCTCCTTAGTCTATACTCTTTGTGAAGGGTAGGGCCACTTCTAGTTGGAAGGTGTGCAAGGGATCGCCAGTCTGTGGTTGGAGATAAAGCGCTCAGGTGATGCTCTCCCTCTTGTAGATGACAATGTCGAGGCTTGCGAAATAGAAGCATTATCCAGATATGGAAGACTTGACCTTTTAACATTATTATATTTTTTAAACTTGAATACTTGAAAGTATTTCATGGATATGTTGTAATTGATCATGTGAAAAAAAAAGATATATGAAAAAGAACTTTTTACATTCCTATTTTCAAGCATATGTTTGTATTTACTTCTATGATAAAAACCTAAGTAATTACTTTGTAGTATGAGTATGTCACACTTACAAGGTCTAGGAAACACACACCATCAAATTTTTAAATGTTGGAAATATATGAATAGATGGGCCAAAAAATAAGAATAATGAAATCACTATCGACCTCAACACAATCATGATGATGATGAACATGTAGGATTATGAGTACTTTCCCTACATCATTATAGAAAGCCCTAAAGACACCCACGTCATGTCATAGATTTATATTTTCAATTTCTTTATCACCTCCCATAATAGGAGTTGAGGTAGAGATTTCACCCTCAACCTTATCCACCAAAGGCTTCTTCTTAGGCTTAGACACAACCTCTTCATTAGCCAAAGTGGTGCCA
>VDFB02000002.1:30840484-30894326 GCA_007258455.2 Sequoia sempervirens | reverse complement strand
AGGTTTAATTACCAAAACGGGGTTTGACCAAGACAAACCCCCATTCACCAACAACAAAATATTTTTCCCTCTTGATTTGTGTTTGTAGATTTTAGGTGGAAGAACTCTTGAAGAGAAAATTTGCAAAGTTGTCAAAGTTGCATTTATTGTCATCATTGTTGCAATTTCACAGAAACTCACCTACAAGATTTATTTTTGACTATTCGATTGTGAAAATCAAGGATCTAAGAGTGCAAACATAGAAAAAGAGAACCCACAAACCATTTTTACATAGCCCTAGCTAGGACCCATTCGCCATAGGGTGAATGAGTCCTCAGTTAGCTTTAAAAAAACACTTTTGGTGACTGGTACACATCATTTTCCCTTTCTCAGATCTACATTTTAACTTTTGGTTCCATCAAAATTGAGCTTAATCAATTAGATTCATTTCATAGATTGCATTTTGGAGTTTGTTATTTGTAATCTTTCTCCCCAAAGTGCTATTTAATTAGGACCCCGTCCTTCTAGATAAAAGAGAAATTTGCAGATTCACACTTTGACTTGACTCACCCTTTGGTTGACATTCCTTTCATCGTGGATCTCATTTCCTGAATGAAATTAGAGAAATATGTTCATCATACCCCATTTATCAATCATTCCACATTTTGGTAAAGAAAAGCCCTATTTTTCTATGATTCATTATGGTGTAGATTTAAGTATTCATTTAGTTTACAATGAGTCTAGTTGAATTTATTTTGATATTTTGGCTAGTTCTCTTTAATGTATATTTTTTTCATTTGGATTGGGGTTTTTCTACTTTAAAATCAAGATGTGTTTGTGGTTGGTAGTAGTGAGCTTATTAGTAAAATACATAGGGCTGGTTGGTATATGTCTTTGGGTTTGGTCATGGTCTACTTAGTCTCCTACTATATGGGACATACTATAGAATCTTCTAATTTTTTTTATAGAAATATATGGGAGAGGGCCCAAATCCCTCACTTGAATGACCAAAAAAAGTAATCCTTAACTAACATAGGCCCTATTCACCTTAAAGCTAGGCCAACAATGCTGAAGAACTATAATTAAATGTCAATGGGTCCTAAAGGAAAGCAAGGAGTCTAAGTTATTTTGTGTTTCCACACATTCACCATAAATGGTTGTAATCGATATTTGCTTTATCCTTTATTAGCTAAGCAATTGGTTACCCTGTTCAAACTCCTTCTAGACAATACTTAAAGGAAATTAATACAAATTTTTATTTTAGGATAATAAATTCCTCAACATGTCTACTGAATTTACATCTTAGGATCTTTCCCTTCTTGATAGATTTTATCACAACTAGAGAGTTATCTTCAACTATTAGTTTATAATATAGTTTGGTGAGATTGTCACTCGTAACCTTGTAAACAAAGATTCCCATTCAAACTTGTTATTAGTTCATGTATCCCTAAGAATTTAATAAGCTTTCAAATTTTAAAATACTTGAAGATTCTCTAATAGTAAAACCCCCTCAAACTAGCTCAAGGTTTCCCTTATCTACCCCCATCAAATTTTAATTTGGAGAGACCCTTGGTGACCATAAAACTTCTTAGGGAACTTCTATCTCTAAAGCCTTCTAACCTCTCCCTAAATGGTTCCCACTTAACCCTTGAATGGTGGTAAAGGAAATATATTATTGTTCACTAATAACCATAATAGATGAATAGCCTTAAAGATAATTGTATGTTTAATTTTGAAAAGAAAAAAAATGAAATTTAATACATAAAAATAATATTCCATGTCAATATGTTATGTTGTTGAGATATTGTATCTAATAAATTGTGATTTTTGGGAGAAGTAATGAACCTATTTAAACTTGTGAAATTGAAGTTAAACAAATAAATTTAAAGGTGAAGGTTTAGAAAATTCTAATTATCTTGATGCATCTTAAGGATGGTTATTATGTTGGGTGATCTACCTCATGGATTGAGGTACTCACAAGGAATAAGGTGTTGTAAACAACCTTGATTTTTATTATGGTACTAAATTTAATTTAATTTTACACATAATTTGAAAAAATAATTAGTCTATTTTAACTTCTATTCACTCATATCATATCTCATTCATTCATTTTCACATCCTATAATGGATCATGGTTATGTTTATGTCTTTTTGATAAAACCTCACATAGTTGCATAGCCTAAATTGAAATTTAATATCTTGCTGGACCCTAAGCTAAATCTTTGACCAATACAGACCATTGCCTCATTGGTTTGTGTATCAAAATAATTTATTGAATGCTTAGGATGTCATATTAAAGACAAGTCCTATTAGATTACTATTCATTATTTTAAAATGACGAGCAATTACTAGAAATCTTCCTCAAGTGCATTATCAAGTAGGGCAGAGGACCCAATAGTTGTGCACCCTAACTTCGTGCTTCTAACTATCTTACGTGGAAATTTCAAATCACTCCTAATTTTTTACAGTAGCTTACTTGGAAAGTCCCCCACTTATAACTTATGTTTCAAGGCCACATCATCAAATATGATGCCACATCAGCATGCTTTTTGTCAAGGTGTCCAAAAAGGCCCCCCAAAAAAGTGAGACCAATACTTGTGCATTCACATCATGGGTACAGTTGAACACTGATGTGGCATCACATTATTGGTTGCTTTTGAGATCAAAATAATATATTTTGTATAATTATGGATAGTCAAGTCACAACTATTGGGAATTATATAAACAACTACTATCACAACTATTGAAACATGCTCAACTATTGGGTCCTCTCCCCTAGTAACATATATAAATTGCATGAATCAACAAAAATAGTACATCTTGGTATTCGCATGATCATATTTTTATCTTCAATTTTGGGAAAATAATAGAGTTGCGACTAAGGGTTAAGAAAGTTCTACACTCCAATATTTGCATAATGAACACCATAAGGTCTTCATTAACACCACATTAGACTAAAATAACATCTCATTTGTAGATTCACAATTTTTTTAGGTTTATGATCATAGAGGATAAAGTTGTTCCTATGGGACACGATATTGCTAAGGTGATTGAATAATGTGTGATTTAATCCTAGAGAGAAGAACACGTGGATACACATGTGAATGCATTATACATGGTATTCCAATGCCAAGATTGATCTTTAATTAACATTAGCCACAATATATTAATTTAATACAAAGACAACCAACCACACTAAGATAAACACACTCTTAACACTCTTATTTCAATTATCAATATCACTATTATAATCTCAATTTATTTATTTAATTTAAAACTTAATTAATTAAATTGATTTATTATTTAAATTAAACCTCATATTAATAGAGAGTGGTTTTATTTCCCTACATTAATAAAGAAGCTTTATGCTAAAGTCATGTTATCCCACTATACATTTAGAAGATTGATGTCTAAGTTCACTTAAAATCCATTAGGCCAAGCTTACACTCATTTTAAAAACTATATTAAATCCAAATAAAAGAAATACAAAAATTTCTTGTAGGGACTTAAGGTGAGATCAACAATAGGTCCACAAAACAATAAGCTTATTAAACTCGAACAAATTAAGTTGTTATATAGAAGAATCTTATACTTAAGGTTCTATATTTAGAAAGGTCAAGATCAATGAATTTAATTGTTCATATTATCTATATGTTTCACTAACCTACTGTGTTTGGTAGAATATTCATTAAAAATTATTAAATTGATGTGATGCTCACATTAAAAATTACTAAATTTGGTAAGATACCCACAAAAAAAATACTCAATTTAAAAAATTTCAAACTTTTTGAAGACCTAAGATGTATTATCTTGAGAGTTGTTAGCCTATCTCAAATTACACTAAACAAACAAACAAAAATAAAAATAATATATATATATATGGTATATATATATATATATATATAATGTGGGCTAGATTAAATAAAAAAAACATGTAGTGGGTGTGGTCCTATTTGAAAAAACTATGTACTAGGCTTTCTAATTTGCAGTGATAATTATTTAAATTGTAGAAACTTTTTAAAAGGAAGTCACATGTGGAGTCCAGTATTCACTTTTCCATTGTCTATTTTATTGTTTTGTTTTCTTCTTTCTCCAACGTTTTGTTTTCTTCCTTGCTTAAATTGTGTTAGTTGGACCCACTTCCACGTGTCATTGTCACAACCCTTCTAATTGCATCTTTAAGCCTCATGTTTTTCTCGTTGCAGCAGTTTGGAAAACCTGGGATGTTGGGCGGAGTTTCACGAAGTTACCTACCAACCCATCAAAATAATTTGTAAAGGGGCGGAGTAGTTAAAAATGTATTTTTAAATGTCAATATGAGCCAGTCATCTCATACCTTCAACATCGCCTAGCTTTCAACAAGGACGGATGAGTTAAAAAAGAAGGCTTTGAGGTTAGGAGATTTTTTTAACCTTTTTTGGGTTGGTGTGGTGGGGTTTGGGGTTATTCATTTGTTGTGATAGTGGATAAGAGTTTAGATGAGAGATATAACATTGTGATTATAATGATGCGATAGAATTAGGTAAAGAATTTTATTGTTGTAAATAGGATTGTCATATAGTCCAGTTTTAGATTGAATCTTGTTACGTGGATCAGTTTGAATGATGTGTCTTAGCATTTTGTTAGTATGGTCTTTTGAATTTGCTTGTTTTCATCTTTTAAATTGTTTCTAAATGTGATTGTTTCGATATCAATCAAGCCCCTTTAAGAGAAAAAGATGTTATAATCATGCTAAAAATGCAAAGTCTATTGTGCTAGTGAACTAGTGTAGTACACAGATGTAGCTTCAACCTTCGTGTGCTCTTGAATTGAATATTCATTTTGTGTGATTCTATGATAGTTTGGTTGTCTTGTTGAATTGTGGTGGCTTAAGGCTATCCTTAAATACATGTTTATATCCATACAATTCAAAGTTTTTGGCACAAAAACCGATGGTATATGAACTCGTTTTTAAAAGGATGGGATTTTGGAGAATGAGATTTGAAATATGAATGAGGTGGACTAATGCTACCCCACATGGTCTAGTCTTAGGTGACAAATAACCTTGGGATCTAGACTGGTCCATACTAAGGTGGTTTGTAATGAAATTTCACTAATGAATTCTAAGTAAGATTTGGTTTGTGCATCAAATATATCAAATCGAGTACTATAACTATATATTTATGTGATATGTGGAAAATGACATAAAATAAAGGTGTAAAAGCACATGGATGCATTTTTGTTCTTTACAAACTTTTTCTTGATTAAAAGTATGTTTTTAAATGCGAATATAATGATGACGCTTATAAAATTCATTTATTTATTTCTTTAAAAGATGAAGAAAAGTATCCATGTTTTATTTTGTAACTAGTTACATTATGTTATTTAGTAACAAAGTGTAGAGATAAATGGTCTTTTTTGTCTAAGAGCTAGAAAAAAGTGATTTGTACAATCTAATAAATGTATAAACAATATAATTTGCTTTCAATCAATTCAAAAAGTATGATTTAGCAACACTAACCCTTGCAATCTTTGGATTGTTTCTAATTAAAATTTATTTATAGTCTTTGGATTCTTCCAAAAATAAGTGTTTAGGGGAAGAAGTAATTTATTTGAAAAATAAGTTTTTTTTTTGGTAACACCTTATTTATAGAAATAATATTTTGGACTAAAAAATCAAAATTTGTTTATATAGATAGTTGATTCAATAAATATTTAAATTATAAACAAATTAACATAAATATACCTTATATCATTATACAATGGATATGGTGAAGAAATAAACTTCAACCTCTATATATTTAAATTAGACAATTTGCAAATTTTTATTTGCTAAGATGTTTTCATAATTTAAGGTTTTCACTAAGTAGCTCATGAACTAATCTCCTCACACCTTCAACTTCACCGTAGCTTTTTAAAGGATAATTTTTTAGTTCTTCTCCTCAATCAAAGTATAATTTTTAATGTGAAATCTAACCAACATGCCTATTTATGCCAAGAGAGATTACACAAGAGATGGGGGTGTGAAGGTTATAACAACATTCTCTCGTGAGACAATAAACATTTATTACATTTGGAGGAGGTGACACAAAAAATTAGATTATGAAAAGTAAGTATTACATAGTAGTACATGAATAATTTATGAGCCTTTTAATAATAATTATATTATTAGAAAAAATAAAATATGAGTAAAAGATGGTAAAAAGTATCTTGGGTTTGAAAATTTAATTTATAAATTGTGAAACATGAATATTTTTCCATCCTCTTACAGGAAATTATATTATAAGAAAAATAAAGTAGAATACATAATGATCATTTGGTACATGGATTTGATTCAAAAAGTAATTTTGACCTTCTAGAAATAGGTCTTTCTTATTAAAATAATTAACATTAAGTACTATTAACATATATATTTTATTTGTTTCAAATACCTCAAATATTGGTGTCTTTATCTTTATGGTTGATATCTCTTGACATCCAACCAAGTACCAATATTTAAGACATCTAAGCTAGTTAGGTCCAACATAGATAAACCAAATTTGTATGTAAGAGCTAAAATAACTAGTTATCCCATTATTTAATTGTGTAAATAGAATGCATGAATATGCATAAATCTTCTACACACCTATATGAATAATCTTTATAACCACTTCTTCAATAAGTTGTACCTAAAGTGTTGTTTCATGTCTATAGCCCATATATAAACTATGACAATTCATTTAAACAATGTAAAAGGAAATGAATGTAAATGCACACATGCATAAATATGATTTTGTGTAATTAAATCTGCTCTAGAAAAAATAATGTGAAAAATATTCAAAATAAAATATCATGTTTTGTGAACTTGGTATTGAGCTCTAAATAGATACATTTATCAAATATAGAAATAAACAAATATAACTTTTCCATAAAATTGCACATACCTTCTAAATATATTGTGTAACTTTTTCCTAATTACAAAATTAAAAAAAATGTCTACCAATAATTATTGATAGCTTTATTTAATAAAATATGTACAATATACACAATAGTACAAATTATATATCACAAATACCCCCTCTTTGGAAGGTGGAATCATAGCCAAGTAGGTGAACAAATCAAAATCAAGATTTGAAATGAAAATCATGTTTATCCCTTTGCGTTTGAAGTAGTTCAAGTTGGATTATTAGGTTGGTGTTAACAACTCAAAATATTCTTAATTATTATGGTTTTATATATCCTATTGTAGAATATTAATATTTCCTTTAAGCAATGGTTTTTTTATATTATAAATATTGTGGAATCTTAAAATTTTAAGTTAATTAAAATGATTAAACTTTTCATATTTATTTCATCAAGTAAACTAATACATATGGAGAGATTTTGGATTAAGTCATTTTTACTAATTTTTTATTGGTGAATTTTTGTTAAATGATGAATAATTGAAATTGAGGCCACCATTTTTTCTCAATAATACAAGTTTTAAAAAGGATTAAATCACTTATTTAAAAAAAAAAAATGTTTAGTATTGGTTAAGTTGTCTAAGTATTATTTTATTAAACTTTTAGATTGAATTATGATTAGAACATAAGATCACCAATAGTTTATAATGTGATTACAAATATTGATCATATTCACCATTAGTATTGCATTCCTACTTATTTTTGTGAGTCATATTGCCATTACTATTAGATCCCTACTTGCTTTTGGAATCATATTTTATTTGAAATGAATATTCGTTGGTGTATGTCACTTAGAAATTGTATATAATTAGGTTTTCAAGCAACGAATGTGAATCTTTCTCTCCTTTATTATCATGACTCTAAAACCTAAGTGATATGGGGCCTCAAATCTAATGATTAGGAATAATACATGTATCATAGAGTTTTAGTATTGATATTATTTTAAAAGTTTGCATGGATAATAAGTTAAGATATTATTTATAATATGTGATAAACATTCACTTTCTTAATGACTCTTGTATATGATAAATTCCACCCTAGATGATAGCTATCTTAAGCTTTCGCTCATGTTCTATGAAAATAGTAAGAAGAATCACCTAAAACTCTTGTAACAAATGTGATAGTTTTGATTTAATTCCCAACCATTAATTTTCAATATAAACTAATATTTTGGATTTCATTGTACAAGTTTACAAGCATGTCATATAAAACCTTTACTCAACCTACAATTGATTTTGGACTACGTGTTCAGATATTGATAAAAAAGTTGATATTTCATTCTACACAGTTATAAGTAATTGTCTTTCAAAATGTCTTCTTAGCCCAAAATTTTTTGTGGGCTAAATGATTAAACATTGATCAATGACCCCAACAAAATTCTAAGTTGAGAAGACATTTTAAAAGAAAAGTGCTTATAGCTTTGTAGATAAAATACCAACCATCCAATCATAGGGCAATGCAAGGTGTGGATTCATTCATACAATATTGTAGAGTCCCTTTTTTATCATATGATATTTAAAAAAGTTCAATCTCCATGTGCTCCAATGCTTTTTGATAGTGTGTTTGTGCTTGGTGGCAAGGGGCTCTGCCCTTGATCCCACTTGTATGTGTCACTGTTCATGAACCTCACAAGGGGGTGTTATTTCCTTGACCCCCACAAGGGGCACTGCCCTTGGACCCCACTAGTGGCTACCACCCTTGGGCCGTTACTTCAACACTATATATGTATGCATATGTATATATGTGTATGTATATACATATGTATGTATGTATGTGTAAGTGTGTATGTGTATTTGTACGTGTACGTGTAAACACATACACATACACATACATATACATAAATGGGAGGATTGCATTGATAAAGATATTTTTTTAAGGAAGGATTCACTGGACCATCCTAATTATGTCCATAATTAGTGTTCACTAAGATTCTTTAAAAAAATTTATAAAATTTTAATGATGTGCATAAATTTGTCAGTAAAATCAATTGATAAATTAATTTTTTTTGTTTAAAATAAAATTATCAAAAATTTATTATTATTATTTTTTTAATTTTTTCATGATTTTATTCATTATTTTTCTAGAAATTGCTCCTCCTATCTTGTCCTGGCACTCCAAAGAGATTGAACGGAAGCTTTATTTTCCAGCATTTCTATACTGCTAAAGAAAAGGAAGGTCCACTCGAAAAACATATCTGTTCAACTATCTGCAGAAGCTGTTCATATCTGTTAATACTGAGGGGTATCAGAGTTCAATCAAATTTGAGACAAGGCATGCAGATGACAGTTCTTTCTTCTATCATATGTACTCTTCTCATGTTTTCCTAATGGAACTGTTGGTTACTATCACTTTTGCTTTGAAAAGCTATTAAACAGAATTTAAAACATGTTAAATATGGCCGGGATTGTTGACCATCAAGATTTTGTCTTGAATTCATGTTGTGGGATTCAGGTGGTTGTTTTTTATCTCATCATTTAAGCTCATCACAAATTTCCTGATAACTTACTTGTTCTGTCATCTTTTTGTTTAATTTGCATATTAACTTACTTGTTTTGTAATATGTAAGTAGGTGCACATGAAAATGGAAAGGATGTAATTTTAGCAAATAAGAATGGTCATGTAATCAATGGGAGATGTTCTGAACTGAATGCAGTTATCAAGGAAAGTGATTTTGACCACACTTTTGCACGAGACTCACATGAGGGAAGTGATGGGTTATATGATTAGAAACTAAATCCAATAATGGTGGTGCATTTATATAAATATATGTCTAATTTTGGATGAATGTGAAGTGAATTTTAATATTAGTAATGTTCTGGTTTATAGTTGATTTTTTATATGTGCTGAAAGTTAACTTGTTAGTAAATACAAAGTAAGATATTCATTATTTTTTAATATCTTGATAAATTAATATTATTCATATTTACATTTTAACAATGTCATTGCAATGGGATAGTGATCATTAAATACAAAAGTTCTATTTATATTTTTTTCAGTTGTATTGTTTTATTTCAATCAGCTCATCAATAGAATATATTATTTTGAAATAATTATTGTATTACTATAAAGATGTACACTACTTAATAGGAAAGCAAATTAGTAATGCACTTAAAGGTGTTATTGGATGATCAATAGGCACATAAATAAATAGTCCTATCAACCAAGCACCATTGAAAATGACTTTGACAAAAACATATATTTATGTACATTGTTTGATTGATAAATCTATTTATATATGTGCTTATTAGTTATCTAAGAACACTTTTAGGTGCTTTTACTATTAGTTACCTATTTGCACTTTCTTACTTGACAAAAGAAAAAGTGCTAAAATGTTCTTCATTTGGTAACCTATCGTTCCTCATATAGAGTGATATACAATAAATTTTCCATTAATACAATTTAATACATGGTTGAAACCAATAGATTGTTATGCTCATGCTAATATAATTTTTTGTTAATGCTATAGTTTTGTTATGATGTTAACATCATGTTACGGTGGCTACAATATGCAAAGTACTTTTATTTTTCTCACTGCAACCTATTTGTTATGGAGGCATATATCTATTACCACAACCTACTCTTGGTTTGGAAGTTTAACTAGGATATTTTTTCTATTTTTTTATTCGTAAAGTTTTATGTAAACTTGGTTGTCTAACTTTTATTCACTTTATAGGATATATGGGACATCTACTAGGAGCTACTATGAAAATTTAGATATACCAATATTTTAGAAGGTTTACAAAGTAAGAAAATAAATCTAATTGCTACATTATATATGCCTGTCATGACAAAAAAAATTAGTATATAACATATGAATATCTTACTTTACATTTGACTTAGGATATCAAATCATCATGTGAACAATAGTCATAACTTATTCTAATAGTTAATCCAAATCAATTTGTGCCTAGAGAACATAGAATCTACATCAACAAAGGAGTTTGCAACATATACAAATTAACACTATCACTATAATCATCATTAATAGATCAATAATATAAATTATACAGATCATTAAATTACATAACTAAATTTGATAAATATGTCTATATTTGAACAAATATTACCAACTACTTGATGTTGTTGATGCATGACCAAGAAGAGGGAATAGAGCATCATGCAAGTACTTTTGTTCAAATCACAATGACTTGATGAACTCCTTTATGCACCACCCATAAAACATGGTACCCTACCCTTCATGATTGAGTTCATGGATGAGAACCACATTTTGAGTTGTCTAGTGTTGTGTGACTAACTATCAACTTACTAACAATATCAATATCAAAATAACCTAGCCAAGGATTTGAGAATGAGGTACAACTATTCCCTCATCTCCTAGTAGTTAAGATAACCCAAGAATCTTGATATTTCTTAGTATTGTATAGTTACGTTTACCCAAAAATGTACAACACCACTCTACACTTGTACATGGAATAGAGGCACATGCTCACCAACTATTTGGAGATGACATTATGTTCCCAAAGCACTAACCCTACAACTTCTTCTATGTGGACTCAAGACATAATAGTTGTAGTGTTGTGTAGGATGGATGGGAACATGTGAGAGAATGTGGGCCCTAATAAGCCACATTTCATAAATGGTTGAAATTGATACATTGTTATGCTCATACCAATATGAATTTGTATTCATGTTACAATTATATTATGATGTTAAGAACATATTACCATGGTTATCATGTGCAAAGTATTTTTTTTTCCCATTACAACTCATATGTTATGGAGGCATATATCCTATTAAATCACAATCTATCCTCAATAAACTATGAGTTTGACTAATATTTTTTATTTACTTTTTTATTTGTATAATTTTAGGTAAACTAGCCAGTGTCTAAAATATTTTCAAATTTTCAGGATATGCTATATCCATAGCTCTTCACAAATGAGGTTATGGATGAGCACATATTGAAGTGTTTGATATTGGATGACCAACAACCAACTTACTTAATATTAAAATACCTTAACCAAAGATTTGAAAAGAAAGTATAACTATATCCTCATCTCTTAATAATTATGATAACCCAAAACATTGAAAATTCTAATTACATATACTCCAAAATATATGAAAATTTCTGTTATATACTTGTACATGAGATAGAGGCACATGCCCAATTGCTAGATCTAGAAGTGTTAGGATGTTCCCAAAATACCAACCCTCAAACTTCTCCTATATAAACTAACGCATAATAATTCTAATTGTATGTAAGATGGATAAAATGCACCAAGAGAAGGTAGGTCCCCATAAGCCACATCTTCCTCATTATGTATCCAATAAGGAATGCATAGATTGGTCAATGAACATCATCTTCCACTAACATAATGTTTTGTCACAGTTACTAGCCTGCTCATTTTTGGGACTACACAGTAATTTAGTATTTGACACAAAGTTCAAAGAGCAAGATGATAGTTTTGAAATATTTAATAGGTAAAACACAATGAGATAGTTGTTTATATGGCAATATAAGTTCATCTTCCTATATCATAATGCCTCTGTATAATTTGTTTCCCAAACCTAGTTCTATCTATTTGTGACTTACAAATGACTGAATATCAGAGTAAAAGTGTGTACATGGTTGGTTAACCTATTCAGTATCCAATGATAGATGACCAGGGACTGCCATAATCAAGATTAAGAATCTTATATATGATCCAGTGGTGCTTAAAATAAAAACATTCATGAGACTTTTACCCATTATAGAATTCAAATTACCAACATCTCTCAAAGGAGTCACATGTTTGTTATATGTTTACAAGTTTAAGTTGATTGTTATAAGACAACAAATAGATGAGTATTGCCAATTACGAAAGATTAATGACCATTTCAAAGCCCACCAAATCAAGGAATGTTGTATATATTTAACAGGTTAAGTGGTGGTTATAAAACAATGGATAATGAATGCTACATGCTTGGATTTTGAGAAGCATAAAACATAAGTGAAAGATCAAAGCCTATTGAATACCCAAAAGGGCATATGTTTGTTGGCATGAGAATCAATATGCATATTACAAGTCTAAGTTTTGAAACACTACATCATATGTTAGGGTTCGAATGACTATTACAAAATATACACACTAAAAGTTCATTTTGCCTCATCCCAACAACCAAGAAGGATTTAAGGGTCCTACAATAGATTGAGAGGCCATAAGACTGTAATGACATAGCTAGCAAAGACCCATAACTTCCCAACTTTTCTTTATAGATCATAGTCAAAATTCAATTATATTAACCGCAGAGTTCAGTACAAAGCTTTTATTTAACCATCATATTATAGTAAAGCTGGGGTTGAAAGGAAAATAACGAATATCCATGACTTTGTTCACAAACCCACACTAACATGGTTGGAGCTAATATGTTCATAGTAAGTGGTGGTATGCCCATACAGGCTTATCCTATCTCTCTACTCTCCACTATAATCCATAGCAATAATTAATATCTTTATAAACAAAGACCAACTAATATTTTTTTCAAAGAAATCATATTAAAGTATAAAGATTCTACACATTTGAATAAGAGAAAGAATTGGTAATGGATATGATTGGAGATTCTCATTTCTCACGATTTTTTGTAGTGTTCCAATCTTGACCTTTGTCTACTAAGCAACTTGGTCTCAAAACCTCTTTCACAATTAATACTCCAAGAATTGTTAAAAAACCCTCAAGCTCTCTTTTCCAACAAGACATACTTTACCTCTTTCCTTCCTCATATTTTCTTTAAGCTTCAACACCAAAGTTTTAAATCTCTTTCCTTTTGCTAATATTTGTCATTGCTTTTCAATTTCCACAATTAGATCAATAGAAGTTCCTAAGTCTAAGAGGGATTTTGGTAGGGTGGTTTAGCTGGCACTACTATTGTGCCATTCCTTGGAATGATAGAATGGCTCCTTGAAAGGAATTAAAGGTGCATAATAAGCTTCCTACACCAATCTATGAGAGGATGTATGTGCAAAAAAATGATCATACAATTTCCAAGAAAAAAAAATTCAATATACCATGATATAGTGATTGATGTGAGTCAAACACTTTCAAGAAAAAACCCTACACTCCAAAACAGCTCAATGTATTTTTTAGTAATCAATACTTACAATACACTTGTGTAGTCTAAGCCTTTACAAAAGCATCACCTAAAATAGTTTTAGAGAAATTATGGCAGCATAATGGTATCTATAAAGCTATGAGACATCCATCTCAAACACCCAATAAGTAGGAGAAGTAATACGTGAACCATCAAATAGTAACTAGAAAATCATGAGCTACAACCACCTAAAATGTGGTGCCCAAATCTCTTATCAAATCTAATTCCCAAATCCCACTTAGATGAGTCCACATGCTAACACTAACATATTCCTTACACTTGTAATAAACTAATCATAATCCACTCACCAAGTTAGATTCTCTTTTTGCTTCCATTATCTACAATCAAAGATGTCTTAGGATATGTCATAACACGTGTCATAAGTTGGTCATCAAGTGTACCTCTCTCTTATAGCTCTATTGTTCTATCATAAATTCTCTTACATTTATAATGTGAGGTCAACCTTCTAGAGGGCATAAATTTTGATTTGGGAAGCTGATTAAGGTGTATTTTTTTAAAATTTAACATAATGGAGAGTTCCATGCCACAATCCATTTTCTTTAGTTAAGGCCCATTTCAACATTTTTAGGACCACAACTAACCTCTAGAGCTCAAAATTAATTTTTTGTGTTATTAACATTAGGATGCCAAGTTGATACACCTTTCCTAACATTCTCACACATGTGTCAAACACCTTACAAGAGCAAATGAAATTCAAACACTATCAACTATTTACTAAGGGTTGAGAGGCTTGTAGATTTATTACACTTCTTGAACTTCTCTATGTTGATTGGATTTGTCAATGTATTTGTAATATTATACAAATTATCAACTTTCTCTATCATCACCCTCCAATCCTTAACTAGGTCAAAAAAGGTACTAGACATCTATGTGTTTCCTTACATGAAAGTTTGTGTTATTTGCTAAACTTATGACATATTGATTATCACCAAAAGCTCTAATAACTCCTTGAATCAACCCCACAGTAAAACACAATATTTTAAGCTATATGGCCTCCTTACATGCATGAGTATATTTCCTGTACTCAACCTTTTTAGTGAACAAAGAAATAAAATTCTATCCCTTAATCCATCCAACTAATAACAGTAGAAAATAAATTGAACGCATTCCCATTGATGGATCTTTTGTTGTTGATATCTCCTACCCAATTTGAATCCAAAAATCCACGAGTATGCACTTAGTGATCATGATCCCTTGTAGAATCATCCTAATGATATTTTCTCTAGGATTAACCATAAAGTAAATCAAGATTTCTAGTTGCACTAGTGTTACAAGAAACATGAGAAATATCCTCCATCTTTGTGAATGTTGTAGGACATTGCTCAATTGAAAGCTTAGTTAGAATATAAATAAGAATAATAAATGATATGCTATATACCATGTTGAAATTCTATAATATATATTTCGCATGGTTATTCTAACCCAACTAGTACTTTTTGTTCACTCTATCTCTTTTGTTCTCCATATTCAATATATAATTAGTATCCCCCAAGTAATCCATATCAAGTTGTATTGAAAGCTAAGACTTTAAATTTACCAAAAAGTAACATACCATCTACGTACAATGTGATAATAAGGAATTGATCATAGTCTAGTTTATACTAAACATAATGAGCCAAATTGGATCTCAAAAAACTCAATCCCAACATAAAGAAATCAAAATTCTAGTAAAAATTATAGGATATTATTTGAGAATATACAAATATTTTTCAATTTGCAAACCAATTACTCCTTACCTTTAACAACAAAGGGCTCTAGCTATGTCATATAGATCTCTTCTTTTAAATCACTCTGTAAAAATACCATCTTCACAACTATATTTCTATCTCTAAATCAAAATATACTACTTTAAATAACAAGAAATTGATAGATGTTATCTTATCAATTGGAAAAAAACCTCACTAAATCCCCTCAAATTATGATTCCTCTTACAACTACCTTAAATCCTTGTAATTTTTAACACCACCATCTAAACCAATCTTCTTATTGAACACCTATTTACAACCAACAAGATTCTACTTATCAAGCAATGGTCAATTCCCACATGCAATTATATTTGAATCCAACTATCTCATCTATAGCCACTCTCCAAGATTCTTGATAATCCATATTTCTAATGCCTTTCATAGTTCTAGGCTCATCGATATAATGAATGAAATAAAAAATACATCTCCAACTAGATGGGATATACCTTTCTGGTTGCTATATTTTCCTTAGTGGACATCCTCTAGAGCCAAAGTTCAAGTTTTATCTCCTCTTTAGACCTATCACAACTATTTGAGCTCTTAACCTCTTCAAGTCCTTGATGATATTTTGGTTCAACAATAAAAGTATTGAAGGGTAGTTGAACCATTTCTTACTTTGCATCCTCTTCTATTTGTAAAACTATGGAGGAAGACTTAATCTCTCTAAAATAACACTTCTATTTTATATAAATTTCTTATCCATAGGGTCCTAAAGCTTCTAATTTAACACTGACACCACACCTAATGAAGATACATTTCACCACCTTGTCCATGTTTGATAACTTATCCCTATGCACATGTGCATCTACCTTACAACCAAAAACATGAGGATGTTGTAATGACGGTTTTTTGAATATCCATGCCTCCATAGGAGTCTTGTGAATAAGAGATAATGTAGGAGACTTATTAATCAATTAAAACATAGTAGAAATATAACTTTTTCTCTATGCCAAATCCAATCAGTATACTTGTAGACATGAAAATTATCCTAATTGATAACGCATACTTGATTCTGACTTACTAACACTAGTTCTTCTTTTATCATCCTCTTTACTAATTATTTAATTAAATAATCCTTATTTGATTAAATTCATCGAATTCAGTGATTACCACTCCGACTATAATTTTGAAGATCAATACTGATGGATCCTCAAGATGTAATCCAGGTCCTACTGGAATTGGAGGAGTTGGTCAGGACTCTTCGGGTTCAGTAGTTTTCTTCTTTTCCACTCACGAAGGGATACAATCTATCAACCTTATGAAAGGTTTGGCGATCCTCTACGCTCTTGAGCGGGCTTATGCTTTGGGTTGGTGCAGGGTTATTTGTGAATCTGATTCATAGGTTCTAATTGGTCTAATAAATAATCAGACGGTGTCTGATGTTAGCTGGCAGGCTAGGATGGTGCAACAAATTATACAGATTAGTTCTTTGATGGAGATAATATCCTTTGTCCATATTCCCTAGGAGTGGAATAGGGCAGCAGATTGTTTGGCTAAGTGGGCTTTTGAGTATCTTGTTGGTTGGAAGATTGATGGGTGGGAGCAAGCTCCCTAGGAGCTCCACCAGGACTTGGAAAGGATTCTTGTTGAAGATGGGGATGGTCACAATGAGGGAGGCTAATGTTTGTGCTTTGTTGTTTCTTGTGGGTCTCTAAGGCCTCGACCCTTGTTTTTTGTAATCTTCTTTCTTGATTTTCAATAAAGTTTTTACCCCTTTTTATAATTTTTTTTTCATCAAATTCCTCTTTTAATTAAATAAATCAATCTTTATTTAATTAAATCCCAATTCTCCTCTTTTGATTAAATAAATTGACTTTATTTGATTAAATCATAATATTTCCTCTTTTAGTTAAATAAATCAATCTTTATTTAATTAAATCATATTTCCCCTTTTAATTGAATAAATCAATCTTTATTTAATTAAATCCTAATTCTCCTCTTTAATTAAATAAATCAATTTTATTTAATTAAGTCATCGATCAATGCTAAGGTCATCTCTTTAATTAAATAAATCAATTTTATTTGATTAAACTTCTAATGTTCTTTATTTAAATAAATCAAATTTATTTAATTAAATAACTAATGCATCAATTTCCTCCCATTTGATTTAAATAAATCCAAAAATCTAAGTCAAATGTCAAAATTAGCTAATCTTCATCTAAATTAATCAAATCTTGATTAATCCTAATCTCAATCACTCAAATCTCTATCTTTTGCAACTTGCACAAGTAAATCAATTTAATTGATTTATAAATTCATCTATTTTCATTCAAAAAGGCATCAAGTGGGAATATTCTTCAAATTTGAAATCTCCCTCCCAAATGTCTTATCCTCCAACTTGGCATTTATGACTCTTACAAGTCCTTTTCTTGAGCCAAGTGGCAATAACTCTTCCACATCTCCCTCCAACATGTCACTTCTTCAAATTTCAAATTCCACCTAATTGCATTTATTTGTACATTGATCAATATGTGTTCAAACTCCTTCCATTGGCATGTTGACAAGTGGCACAATGCCATTGGTACCTTCTTTAATCCCACATTCATCCTATTCTTCATTCTTCAAACCTTCTTCATTATAAATAGAGGCCTTCTCTATTGATTTGAGGGACACAAGTTTATGCATTTGCATCCACAATCCATAACAGTTTCATTATAGTCAAGAATCACACATCTCCATCATCAAGAGCTTATCAAGGGATTGGGAAAGGGCTTCTTTCCATATCAAAGAAGTACCAATCCCCCTATGGGATGCTGGTTTGATCATTCGAATAGTGTTTCATTATGTTTTTCTTGCTTTTTGCTTTGTTTCCATTATTCTTGTGTTTGAATGAATTTCATAGGGAGCATTGTATTTTCCTTGTTTAAACTAACTAATGCTAACATTTGTCTTTGTTTGAGCAAGATCACAAGTTAGTGCTCACAATACTCTTATTCCTTTCCATCAATATACTATTCATTAAATAAATTTTATAACTCCATTTTGTTGAAGGTTATACAAAGTTATCTTATTTCTCTCAATTCTATGTTTATTATATAACTTATCCAAATTTATTGAACAAAATCCACCACATTATTATTCCTTGAAATATTAATCTTAAAACTAGTATATTCTCCAAAATAACTTTAAAATAATTAAATTGACTAAAGACTTTAGATTTACTCTGGAGGAAATACACCAATGCCATTATAGAATAAGCATTTATAAAGATACATCTAAATGATTCAAGTACAACACCTTAGAACCTTAGAATATTTGTGAGAACTATAGTAGAACTAAAAGTAGTTTTTCTTACCATACACATAATGTTAATAGAAATTAAAATCAAAAGCACAATCATTCAACCTCTCAACAAGATTTTTATTTTTCAATGTCCTTAAACCATTCTTAGCTATATGGCCCGTTCCTTGGTACCATAAAATTATTTTCTTTATATGTAATTTTCTCTCTAAAGATCTCATTTAGGTACCTAAAAAGAACAACCATGTAAGAAGTAGATCTACAACACTTCTTGCTACTGATTTTGATGGTGAAGGTGTAAATTTAATAGATCTCTTCATTATAAGAATGTAAAAACTACTAAATTTTAATAGTGCATGCATCTAGTTGAAACAAAAAGGCAAAACACATTGAGTAATCACCATATCTCCTTACACCATATTACACCCTCCATTAGAGAAAAATTGCACACATACATCATTTAGTTTTCTAACTAATAATAGGCTCCATGTCAAAATTGGTATATATGTAGAACATCAATGGTCCCCCTCACTCATACATCAATGAATATAATTTACTATCCTACCATGACCAATAATTTTTAGATAAGAATCATCACCAAGATACACTTTACCTTCACATTCTTTATACTTTAAAAAAAACCCTTGATGAGAGGTCATACAAAAGGAATATCCAAAGTTTATTAACCATGAAACTTCTGATACATTTATATCCAAGGATGCAATATATGAATATCCACCAACCTCTTATGAAGATATATTAGACTTGTCATCAAAACTATTCTTTCACCCCTCATTGTAGTTTTTTCTAAAGTACCTAATATTGCCATAGGTCCAACACTTAGCCTTAAGATGTCTACAAGATTTCAATCTAAGATTTTATTTCTTCTTCTCATTTTTTATTTTTTTACCCTTTGATATTCCATGAACTAATAATGCCTCCATAAGATATTGAAATATTTTCATTATATCTACTCCAAGATTAAAGCAACCGTGCTACCTCATTCATCTAAATCATTGAGGTAGCACCCTTGATTGTCATAACCAATTGATCCCACAAGTATAACGTAGAACATATAGCATCATACAATGATACTTCTCCATATTCACTCCAATAGAGTGAAATTGGGTCATATGATCAAATTGAATGATTTAAAATACTTGATAATAGAACCATCACCATTCGACGTTCTTAATGTATACAAATTATTTCTTAGGAAATAATTGTTAACTAGATATTTAGCTTGTAATAACTCTATCAACTTCTATTAAATAGCTTATGAGATAGGTTAATCATCTAAATTTAAAAAGTTGAATCTACCAAGAAAATCCATGAACTAATCCCTTCAAATTTTTGTGTAATAGATACCAGTTAGCCTATGACATTATAGTTGGATCTAGATATACTAGCCCTTAGATATCTATATTCAAGCATATCCTCCATCTTGAGATTCTGTACAACTAAAAGTTAGTGTCAATGAACATCTCTAGTTTTCCTTTATGCTCTTTCCATTTTCCCACAACAAGATCCCCTTTTATGCAAGATCCCACTTAAACTAAGATTAGATTAAAAAAACTTGTCCGTAACACCTAATACCTAAGGTAATCAAGCTTTAAGACCAAATGGAAGGAAGTAAAGGTGTGGAATATGATTCCTAACAATAATTTGAAAGATGGCTATAAAATATGAAAAAGTAAGAAATTTTCCATATTAAATTTGTGCTAGAGGGAGAAGGTTCTTCACAAGTACTTACAACTTCTATTCCATCTACTCCTCCTACCATTCAAATCCAAAAACCCTAAACATATTAAGTTCTTTCTTCCTCTTTTGAGTTATAGAGACATGATAACAACTTCTCTCCACCCCCTTAAAATATCCTAAGTCTCCTTATCCTATAGTTCTCTCTCCTCAATGTTCACATCTTCCTAAGTCTTCTCTACTAGGATCTTAAATTAGTAATATTACCCCATATATGGAGTTCTCGAAAGGTTCTCATATGAAAAACACATTTTAAATATGCTAAGATAACTTTCACTCCACCTCCTCAAAGTCCCAAAAAGGATAAGGCTAGGAAGGAAGGGTCAATTACATAACATACACCAAAATGGTTTGATAATACTATTTAGAAAAGAGAAAGGGTCATCAAGATTGATTTAGATGAATTTTCTTAGTTGGAATCAATACTTATATGGACCATCCCTCCAAAGAAAGCTTTAAGGTAAGGTCATCCATTACAACTATGCTCAAAGAGTAAAGTGTTAGATGCACATGACAATTGAGAGGGGGGGTGGTGAATTTGTTCTATACTTTTAAAACATTAGAAACCCTCATTAACATTAAGATAAACATTAGTTCTTAAACCCTTATTCACCATTAAACCCTTAACATGCATTAACATAATGTAAACATGTAGAGAAGTAATGCAAACACATCAAACACATAAAAACACTAGATTTACATGGAAAACACAAGAAGGAAAAAAACATGGTGAGGATTAGCTCACTAATATATGAGTTTCAACATTGAATATAATAAGGCTCATTGCCCAAAAAGATAAAGAAAGGCTCACTTGGTGGCTCACTGTCTAGAAGAAAGAAGAAAGAAGAATGGGTGGCTCACTACCAATTTGAACTGCTAACAATGCATCTTTCTTATGCCAAGAGTACAGTTCTACGGATTCACAAACAACTTATCAAGCAAATTGAAATGTAGACACCTTTTGCTCACTACATTAAGAATTCATAAGCATTAAGGCTCCCAATTAGATCTACACGCTTGATCACTTTTGTATATTTCACATCACACACACCACACTTCATCCACACAACAATTATCCTTGAATTTATACCCTTTGTGACCTAAAATAATCTTAATCAGGTTGGCCTTAAGGAAACATATACACCTCTACCATGCAAAATCAAATAGGTCGACACCAAAAACCTCCACAATATGAATAAATGAAGCCAAACCATGCCACTACTTAATTGGAACACAAATCTATACAAAATGCTTCTCAACACTTCCTCAATCAACAATTATCCTTCGCAATTAGTGCTATCACACTTGGTCAGCCAAACCTACACTAACACTAACAAGCGACTCCAAACACACCTCCTAAGATCTAGAAACATCTTGTGGACCACACATCAACACTATATGATATTCATACATCTCAAAATATTCTAGAATCATTAGAATATTCTGCACAACTATTACAACCACCTAAAAATCAAGAGCACCTTCATTCTATGCAACCAGACATATTGGCACAAACATCCAACACACCAGAAAACCTTGCGAAAAAAATCAGAACTTGAAACTTCAAGGGAAGGTAGGTACAAACATTATAAGAACTTTCCCAAATCCACAAAACCAGAACCTTTATTGCGAAGAAACACGAAGAAATCTCCTTTCTCCTAGACATCCTGTTTCACCAAATAGACATATTGTCAAACACATCTTCCACTGTAGAATGATCCAAAACCTAAAACTTTGGATATGGCACCTCTAAAACTTCTAATCATCACATCCAAACTATATGAACATATCTTCAATCATGAATAAATGCATAGCAAAACATTAAACACCACTCTATCACACTACACTTTCTTTTATTCAAATTTTATCAAAAGCACTTGGAAACCAAGTGAACCAAACACATCTGCAACACTACTTATCTCATACATCAATGAAAATATTGATGACAACTCAACAACATCAAGAATCTCCCCCAACATAATTCAAACCAACAACCTCTACAACTATACAAAAGTAGAACATCAATGACAACACCAACAACACTGTGTTGACATTAATACCAACACTCCAACAACTCCAATGCTAGGGGTTGACATCAATGAAAACACCCAAGCAACTCACAGACAACTCCAACATCTCCAAACTTACAACATAAAATAGGATCAAATTATAACACCAATATGAGATATGCCTATTAAAGTAGACATGTAAATCAAATATTATGTAGTGGACATGGTTTATATAGGTAAATATTCAATGGATGATGTAAATCAAGCTATAAAATAATCTATTGACTTGACCCAAAGAATGAATAAGTCAAATTCACTAAAGAAGAGTTAAAATACAAGGTTTCTTACCTCACATCCTACATTGATTACCTAATGGATCCTCTTGATTAATTAGTAGCAGCTACACATCCTTAGTTCATTCCCACTACAAAAAAAAATATATAGAAATTATGGGATAACTAAGAAATATTATTAGAGCCACTCAAGCATTAAATGTAGAGTTATTGTCCCTAAGTTAGAGGGTTATGGAGGATATTTCTCATATTTTTAATATAATCTCTAGAGATATGGATGCAATGAATGTACTAGAGGAGAGAATTGATAAAGAATTGGTAGATATAGATTATATTCTTTCCCAAGGTCATATAAATGGCCAAGGTGGATTTTCAAGCCTTGGTGGATGGAGGTTTACTAGATGGATTGAAACCATATCTAATTAGGAAATCAAAAGAACTATATATATTTAAATGGAAAATTTTGAAAGGTTGTTAGAAGAGATTTAAAGTAACTTATGACATGGTTCATGAATAATATAAAATATTTTGTGGAGGTAATTGAGTTCCATTTATATGATGATCACTATGTATTTACTTTAGCATAAATTTTGAAGGATCAATTTGCGGAGGTGATAAAATAGATTCCTCAATGGGGGAAATTTTTAATGTAGCATCAATTACTTGACTTGTGGGAATGTTGAACTCTTGTGAGGAATTTCAAAAGAAATTAGATGAGTATAAGTAGTTACATGGGAAATTGTTAGATGTTTTTATTGAAGAAAAATTCAAGTTTGGGTATTTGAATGGTTTTGATCCTAATCATGGTAGATCAATTTTGGATTATATTAGAAAACATCAATATAAAATTTAATAAAGAGAGAAAAAAGTGAAGATAAAATGAAATTTCTCTTCTATATATAGTTTTATCTTTTTTGGTTTTTGGAAAAAAAAATGATTTTTTTTATCTTCCCTATCCAATAAACCTATAGATTTGTATTAAAAAAACACTGTAAAGGGTTGAAAACCTATTAAATTTCAATACAATATATAAATTTTCCACTTCAAATTTTTCTTTTTCTTTTTTTTTGGTGTTTTCCAAATCTAGGTGCATTTTCTTATAGCTCACATAGTTAATTCATGGATTTGATGAGTTTGTAACATGCTTCATATCATTAGTTTCCTGTTGATGGTGAAATACTCTATGCAATGAACCTAGGTGTGTTTGCATAGTTTAGAAATGAATACTCTGTGTACCTTTGAGCTATTGGGATTGCTTGTTCCATCTATGTTATATGATGAGTGGTTGGATTAGTAATTTCATAGTTTAATTCTCCTTACAATATTACACCACCTTGTGTTGTAACTATGGTAACATGGGTCATGCATAAAAATAGTGTATGGAGTGTGAGAAAGATAGGCTTAGATTCTCTAACTTTTATTCCCCTCTCTTTTTGGATTTTTTTTAACATTATTGTTAGAATATGATTAGTATTAAGCTTTTATGATGATGAATTCCTTCACATGTGAGGCAAAAACAAAAGTTTCATTTACAATTCTATGCACTACATAATTCTAATTTTTGAAGTTATTCTCACTTCCATGAGGATTTAATCTATTCTTGTTTTAAATTTATGTTGTAATTACATGAACAAAGTTAAAAAATTAATAACTAAACTTGAAGTGAGATCATGTGAATTTAAAATGAATTAAAGGAGTAGCAAGGCTATCCATGACTAATCTTATTATACAAAATCAGTATTTTTTTATATAACTCTTGGTATTCTACCAAAACCCCTTGAATAAGACAACAACATCAACTATGTAATTTTTGTTAACCTTGTAAGCTAAAATTAAAAGAAGAATTTTGAGGCTAATCACCTTTCAAGTAGGTGAACTACCACTATTCAAACATGTTGGAACCTTCTCATTATAAGACTGAGGAAAACACACATAACACTAACTCCTTATGATTATTAAATATGCTCCACTCTAAGAATCCTAATATACCTAGTCAACTAGGCCTAAAATGAGAAACCAAAATATTGGGTTTAGTGGAAGTGCTACATAATGAAGAGAATAACAAGCCCAATATCATGCATGTAATATAATTCCATGGGAGGGTTGTTTCAATAATATAACCAACACCTTCTCACACCAGTTCTTATGACCTCATTGAATATCTTAAATATAAACCTTTATGAAAATATCCTTTCTCAATGTTGGGAAAATGTGTCTCAACCTTGCAATTATATATGGTTTATTGCTGATAGGTGGCGACTGATCATGCACATACTGTACACTCGTTGCAAGACGTGGGGTTCAGGGCATCGCCTCAAAAAAATTTCTGGTTGACACATCAAGGTTGTTTTGGTTGACACGTCAAGGATTTTTTCCCGTTGACACGTCAAGGTTCTTTCTCACTAACACGTCAAGGTTTTTCCGTTAACACGTCAAATGAATTTTTTTTTTGTAAAACCCCAATTCTATAAGGTTCTGAAAATATTTTTATAAGCTGGTTGGATATATGTAGATGTGGATGTATTCTAAGAGTTTGATAGCGGTTGTGGTGTCTCTTGATCTCTAGTGGTGATACTCCTATGAGAAGCTTGCTCTACAAGTATATTGTAATCTTTTGATTTCTAAATAATATATTGAGTAGCTTTTGGAGTGTGGGGTTTTCCTCTCAAAAAAAAATTCCCCACGAAAATCATTGTGTTGTGGTATGCATGATATTTGTGTTTATTTTTGTTTAAGTTTTTGTAACTGTTAAAGATCTGTAAAAGTTTTGCATTATTCTCCTCTCAAGGTTAGTGTAGGAAGTTGTTCCACTACCTTAGCTTCCTTACACTCAATCTTCTCAAGAATTCTCTATTACATCATGTGTGAGTAAAATGTGAGTAAATGATAATCAACATAATCAATAAGACATTGTATCAAGAGATTTAAACAAACAATTAATCTAATTAAAGAAGGAAATATTTTAAAAGAGTCATATTGCTCTCTATCTCCAAAGATTTATTAAATCATGGGGCTCTTAGATTTTGATTGTACTGTGACTGTTAAAATGCCAATCTAGAGAATGAGAATGATAAGATATATGACCACTAAATGATATGCAAGCTATATGATATAAAAGCTATGATATTGATTGTCGATAATGAAAGCTATATGTTGCGATATGACAATGGAAACTATATTAAGATGCAATCTATGATGAAAGAAATGATTATAAACTAAATGATATTCTATTTTCTATTTCTATTTCTATTGCTATTGCTAAATTTCTCAATTCATATTTCTGCAGATAAGTTTACACAAAGTTGAATCCTTTTCCTATAGAAAGAGGTTGTATTTATAGATTCCTGACAACACATTTGTGAAGGGGTAGCAAAGCAAAGGTCTGGATTTGATCTGAAGGATTGAATGGTAAAGGATGAAGAAGCCTGAGCTGATTATGGAGATTGTTCCTCCCCACAAAAACATTCAGCCAAAGGATAGGAAGAATCAATGGAAGAAGATGAAGTTTTCCTGCAAATTTGTCTCCAAATTTTCCCGTGAAGGTTGAGATGAATTAAATTAGAAATTTCATATCTAATTTGGTAGCATAATATGATTACCTATATAATATATTTCAATTGAATATTTAGTTTTATTCAATTTAGGAAAAGAAGATATTTAATTTAATAAAACAAACAATAGAAGTCTATGTTTATTAAATAAATATGGAAGAAATATGATAATTAAATAAATCAAAGTATGAAACTTGTTTATTTAATTTAGATGAAATGATGTGATTAAGATGGAAGACAATTATTGAAGAATTTGATAATAATAATTAAATAAAACAAAGTATTAAATTTGTTTATTTAATTAAGAGGAAATAATATAATAAAGATAGAAGAATTAAAAGTGAACTATATAAATAAATATTTCTATTTATTTAATAGTAGATGAATTAAAAGTTAATTATTCAAATAAATCATATTTAATTAATTAGATAATTATCTAGACCATTTTTAGGTGTATACATTTTGCCCCTCTTTGAATTGATGTGTTTACGCATTGCTTCAAAGAAAATTTTACTGCTGCTGCGAGTACTGATAAAAAAAATTGATATGCCCTAGAGGTTGATTTTGCTGTGATGATGGATATATGCCCCCTCGGGAGATAAATCGATGAATTTTTGAATTTATTTTGAATTTTTTCAAAAAAAATCAATTTTTTTATGATTTTTGTAATAATTTGATGATGTTATGAAGATTTGATGAAGCAGCAATTTATCTCTCAACAAATATTTTTGTAAAATGCCCCTGTCTTGAAATTTGAATTAAGCCCCTTTGAAAAGGAAATTAAAAAATCCCCACCAAAATACCCCCCTTAATTAACTTATTAAAAAGCTAAAAGGTGGATTTTGAATTCATTTGTGCATGTTGAGTTTTGAAATTTGAGAGTGAGTGTGATTTTTAGCCAATTTGAGCAAAATGTCAATCCCCTACCACACTCACTAGTTTGAGCGTGTGCATCGACACAACCGCCCGACTATTTATGGACCTCTGGTATGTACTTGTGAACCTCCTCATTTTTTGCACGTTTTATTTCGGTTTTAAATGTTTAGTTTTATTTTAGGGCATACATAGGCCGTAGTAGCGCATCCACTTGTTGTTTGAGCACATCCCCTAGTTTAGTGCATATGTTATCTATTTTAGTGCATCGATAAGATGAAATAGTGCATAGGTTAGATATTGTAGTGCACCAACAGGCTAAAGTAGCGTATAGATTAATTTAGTGCATAGACTTCATAGTTTAGTGCATTGACCCCCTGAAGTGGCGCATCCAAGGATCTAGTGCATTGGTTTGCTAAAATGGCGCATTGACTTCCTAAAATGGCACATCCAATGATCTAGCGCATTAACTTCCTATTTTAGTGCATTGAGATGTTTTAATGGCGCATTGAATGTTCTAGTGCATCAAAACACTATTTTGGCGCATTCAAGTTTGAATGTTGTAATTTTTCATTTTTTTCCTTGATTTTGTTGATTTTCGATCATGTCAGTTGTTGATTTGATATGATTGATGATCCCAGTAGAATAGATGATGGTCAACCTCATGATAGGTGAGGTTTGATGATTGATTGATGATAATTAACCTTATGATAGGTGAGGTTGATTATAGTTTGATTGATAAACCTCATGGTAGGCGAGGTACAATTTTAGATTGATGATTGACCTCATGATAGGTGAGGTACAATGATAGTTGCACCAGAGTTGATTAGATTTGATAGGCTGATTGATGTTTGATAAATTGACAATTATTACTGACTTTCAATATTTTGTGATGATAGGAGTCATTTGCGAACCTATAGATTCGAGAGAAGTTTCCTAGGACATTTGATTTGATACCTCAACTAGTGTAGCTTGACACAACAGTCATCATGCGTTGTGGTTTGTCCTCTCTTTTATATATGCCCCAGATTAGGATTAATTGGGGTCTCCTGACAGCCCTAGCAGAGAGGTGGCATAGTGAGCATAATACCTTCCACCTTCCTACTGGTGAGATGACAGTCACTCCCGAGGATGTATGGAATATTTTGAAGATACCCATTGTTGGAGATGTATTTTATGATTCTTCAGAACAAGGAAGGACCGATGCTCTACGCAGAGTATTTTAGGATCATACGATTTGTGGATATGAGATTCTATGGTGAGAGATGGTGATGCCTATGCTACCCTACCATCGGTACTTGCTAGTTTCATTGGAGGGTTCCTTTGTCCTAATCAGAGGTCAAAGAGACTTTCTATTGGTTGGGGTCATGTTTTGGAGAGTATGATTGTTCACGGTACCAAATATGCATGGGGCATGTGTATGTTTGCTCATCTTTACCATGATTTGCATCAGGTTGTCTACTTCCAAGGTCACATTTTTTCCGTCCGAGTTACATTACTTTAGGTATGGGCATGGGAGCATATAGCTATACCTGGCCTTACAACCTTTGGTTTGGGAGATTCGTCCTAAGATTATTGAGCCACCTGTCACAATAGATTATGCAGAGTACCTATCCCTACATCCTTTTCCATGGATTTTTGTTCCTGATGAGCTAGTTCCACTACCTGGTGAGGAGGTTGTTGTTGCACATGGTGGTCGATGGAGCAGAGAGGAGGGTGGTGTAGAGGAGGAGGATGTTGAGAGTATTGGTGACAAGGAGATTAGTAGTGTTGAGGAGGGAGATGGAAATGATGGAGATGGAGGTGGTGGTGGAGTGGGTGGATTAAGTGGAGCAAATTCATCATTGGGTGTTAAAGACTTCATGGTGCCTCAGAAGAGGCAGTCACTAATAGCTCCCACCAAGCAGGGTGTGCATATTGGTGTACCTTCCTAGCATCAACAGACTCAGATTGTGAGTTTACAAGTGTAGGTATAGACATTACAAGGTCAGTTGATTCAGGCCTAGGGGGATATTAGTAAAAACATAGACTTAGATGCAGTCACAAGCCTAGACACACATAGAATCTTGCTCAGGTACATGCACAGTTGTTAGCTGCCCAGACACAAATTGCCTCTTTGACAGCCGAGAGAGATGTAGCTAGACAAGCTGTAGAGCAGGCACAAGTGATAGTTTAGATATTATAGAGATTGGATGAGGGTGCATCTATGGCTGATTACATGAGAGAGGTTCTCTGTGTGGGCAGAGGCAGAGTATTACAAACGATGGTACCATGATGTTGTTCCCTCTGAGGAGAGAGTCAGTTATTCCTAGTCTCGATCAGGTAGGAGCCAGTCTATGACTATTAGTGCGGGTGTGACACAACCTCCATGGAGAGATCCAAGAGATCCTGGTACATCTGGTGGGGGAGGCACTATCCCATAGATGCTTGCACTATCTAGAGCTAGCACCACATAGCTCCATGATTTGATTCCATGATATATTTGTGACATGATGTATACTCCAATTTTTTGATTCACAACCATTTTTGATGTTGTTTCTCTTTACATTTCAGACATCATTGTATACTTGACATTATAATTTTTGAGATCTATATGATATGTGGCCGATTGATCGATCTATATGTGTTCTATATGGTTCTACGATGCATGCATTTTATTTCCTGTTCTATATGCCATGTGATGATTTATATGATGATGTTATGGATGCAATTTATGATATGATGACATGTTATGATTTACATATGATGTTATACATGATAATGCTTATATTGATGATGTATGGATGCATGATGATAGTTGTATGATAATGGATATATATATAAATAATATGGTAATGTAACTATATGCATAATTTTGGATGTGTCGCTTTCATGATATATGACAAAATGATGTAAATGAAATATGATGCATTTTTGTTTTTGAAATTTCAAATGTGGTTATATGAAGTAATGAATGGATGAGTGAATGATTAATATGATGATACTTCTAATGTGCAATGTATGATTATGATAATGTTAATGGAAATGCACTTATGTAGATGATTTGTTTTTGAAATTTTTCTTATGCAATTTAGATGATGCGATGATTTGAAAAATATGATATGATGCAAAATATTTGATGGAATGTATGAATGATGAAATGAAATGATAAATGCTTTCTAATGTATATAATAGAAATGATTATACAATTACATGATAATGATGTTTTTGTTAATGTCAAGTATACTCAATCCATTAATGAGAAAAGATACATCATTTTTGAATCCTTCACCAGCTTTTGTAACAAATACTCTATAGATGCAAAACTAACATGAATGCAATCTAATTTTATAAAGAAAATCTATATGCAAGAATTTTCATCTTAATAGTCCATTTATCATGCTTTTTATCATCATTGAGCTTTTAAAATGTTGAAAGTGAGTACAAGCATCAATGGTATAATGTAGACCAATGATGACCTGAGTACTACTTTCATGATTTTTGATATTGCAAGTTAACATAAGCATATAGGTATAATTAAACCCAGATGACCTGAGCATTTCTTGTGTAAACAAACAAGAATCAATCATTTTAATATGTGAATTCTGAATGTCATCAATGATACTTTGTAGAGAACATCTCGTGACAATTCACTAAAAAAAAATGATCAATTCACAGACATTAGATAAATAAAATACCATTCTCCTTCCTAGCTTCTCTAGTTCAATACATCATTGAGTTGCTCTAAAGAAATGATTACAAAGATCAAAGTACAACATTTGAACATTCAAGTTGAAAGCAATAAAATCATTATTCAAAAGAGTATCATCCATCTATAGTTGTTTGGATTTATATGATTTCAGTTGTTTTGATGTGGATGGTTGATTTCCTGAAATGTTCTGATGTTTGATGTATGTTCAATGTTGAGTTTCCCAATGATCATTGTGTTTGTTGCGTTGTCATACTATTGTTTGTCTATTTGTTTAAGCTCAAGTTTATTGCCACTAGTGAGTTCAAGATTTTTCCCCCAAGCTAGGGTGAGATATGACCACGTTCCCAAGATATGTACAAGAAGTCCTATCAAATGATAAAAAGAATGATGGCGAAAGTGAAAGATCAAGACATGTCTCAAATAGATGGAAAAGCTAGTTTAAATCACAAGTAGCGTCTATTTCTAGGTTTTCACTATGTGTTTTTATTGCACTTTTTCAGAATTTATAATTTTTTTGTCTTTTATTCCTTTTCATTTTATTTTATTTTTTCTATTTTTCATTTTTTTTGTATTTTGTATTTTTCTTTTTTTTTTTGTATTTTCTATTTTTCTGTCACCATGACGCCTATTTTCTAGGTTTTTATCAAGGCGATCATTTCAACCATGCACTAGATGATTCAGGTATAGAATTTCCTGAGATGAATACTATTGATAGGTTCATCAAACAAATCTCCTTTAGGTGTAGACAACCAATAGGCTCCAGATCCATAGAATGATGTGATAACAAAGGGACCTAGCCAGTTAGGTTCAAACTTCCCTTTCTTTTCTTTGTCTTGTTGATTCTGATGGTTTTCTTTTAGGACCAAATCACCAACCTAAAATGTTCTAGGTTTTACCTTGTGATTGTAGCTTCTAGACATTCTGTGTTGATATTCCTTTAAATGGTTCACAACTTGTTGACGATGCTCATCTAGCAGTTCCAACTCTTGAAGTCTAGACACTCTATAATCCTCATTTGATATAATTCCCTTCAGTGACACACAGAGTGATGGTATTTCAACCTCAATAGGTAGTATGGCCTCTGATCCATATACCAAGGCATATGGTGTAGCTCTTGTAGGTGTTCTGATGTTGGTTTGGTATGCCTAGAGAACAAGATTTAATTGAATGTGCCAATCACGTCCAACATTGTTGACAGTCTTCTTCAGGATTTTTAGAATAGTTTTAATTGAGGCCTCTACCTGGCCATTTCCTTGAGGATAGTACGGTGTTAAAAAATGATGTTGGATATGAAACCTCTCACACAGTTCCTGCACATCTTGATTCTTAAAAGGTCTACCATTGTCTGTGACAATGGACTATGGAATCCCATACCTACAGATGAGGTAATTCAGTATGAGGGAAGAAATCTGTTTTCCAGTGATTGTTGTCCATGGAACAACTTCTATCCATTTTGTAAAGTACTATGTTGCTGTGATTATAAATTTGTTTCCATTGGATAAAGACAGATTAATCTTTCCTAACAGGTCTAGTCCCCACTGAAAAAAGGGCCATGTTGAAGTGAATGGGTGCAATTCTTGCATCGGTGCATGAATTAGGTCACCATGTATTTGACATTTTTTGCATTCCTTAACAAACTAAAAAGACTCCTTCTTCATGTTCGACCAGTAATACCCCAAAAAGAGGATTTTCTTCACTAGGGTTAGTCCACTTGAATGAGTTCCACAAATACCCTCATGAACCTCATGTAAAGATGTCTCAAACTAGTTATGTTCTACACATCAAAGGACAATACCATCTAGACCTTGATGGTAAAGTATGTCAACAATTAAGGTATATCGTGCGGTTTGGCGAATGACGTTGTGTTTCTAGTTTTTGGAAAGATTGGGAGGAAGGATATTGTCTTTTAGGTAAGCGTAGGTCTTTCCATAAATTGAGGATTCAATGTCAACTAATTGGCATATGGTTTGATATTCTAGATTATCATAAGCAGGGTTAGACACTTGTTCTACCATAAACTCATAATGACCTCGCTTTTCTGGAAACTGTAAGAGAGAAGCAATCATCACCATAACATTTGCAACTTTATTTTATGCCCTGGGAATTTGTTCAAACTTGATATCCACAAAGTAATTTTTGAGATCATCCACTATTTTCTTATACGACATCAACTTCTCATCTTTTTTTCTGATATTCTTCATTTACCTGATAAATGACTAGTTGTGAATCTCCATATACTTGTAGCTCTATGATTTTCCATTCAACTTCCACTTTGATGCCAATGATTAATGCCTCGTATTCCACTACATTATTTGTACATGGAAAGATGATTCTATAGGACTTTGGGATGGTATGTCCTTGAGGTGTAACAAATAGAATTCCCGCACCCGACCCACGTTGTGTGTAGGACCCATCAAAATAAAGCCTCCATTGTTGTGTTGTCATAGTAAGAATGTCTGTATTAGGGAACTCAATGCTCATCGGATGATCATCTAGTAATGGATCTTTAGCTAACTGATTAGCTATCACTTGACCCTTGATGGCTCTTTGATCCACATACTGGATATCAAATTCACTCAAAATCATGACCCCACTTGGCTAGTCTTCCTGTTAGAGCCGCCTTGCTGAGTAAATACTTTAACGAATCAATCTTCGCTATGAGTTTGACTATGTGGGTTAACATGTAATGCTGCAACTATTGAGTAGAAAATACCACCACCAAACAAGATTTTTTGATGAAGGTGTAATTTATCTCATAACCATTCAAAGTCCTACTGATATAATAGACAACTTGTTCCCTTCCCTCAGGATCTTCCTGTGCTAATAGAGCTCCCAAAAAAATCTCAGTTGTTACAATGTATAGTAATAAAGGTCTCTCTTCTGTAGGTGGCATTAGTATGGGTGGAGACCTGAGATATTGCTTTATTTGATTGAAAGTTGTTTCATAGCCTGGATCCCATTTGAATGAGATATTCTTATGTAGAAAATGATTGAATGGATGAATTTTGTCTGCTAATTGGGAGATAAATCTCCTAATTGATTATAGTCTACCTTGTAGAGATCGTAGTTGAATGATATTCTTTGGTGGTGACATTTCCATTATAGCCTTGACCTTGGTGGGATCCACTTCGATACCCTTCTCTAAAACTATGTACCCTAGAAGGTTTCCTAATGTAATGCCGAACACACATTTTTTAGAATTTAATCTGACATTGAACTTCTCTAGTCTGGTAAATATTTTTCCCAGGATCTCCAAATGTCCTTCTCTGGTATATGACTTTTCTAATATATCATCCACGTAATCTTCCATAAAAGTATGCATCATGTCATGGAAAATGGTGGTCATTACACGTTAATATGTGGCACCTACATTTTTCAACCCAAAGGGCATGACATTCCAACCAAATGTTCCCTATGGACATGTGAATATTGTTTTATCCCGATCCTCTGGTGCTATTTTGATTTGATTATACCTTGAGAATCCATCCATTAGTGATAACATGGCATCTCCTACTGTTAAGTCGACAATAATGTCAATGTTTGGCAAAGGAAAATCATCCTTTGGACATGCCTTGTTGAGATCTCTGAAGTCGGTACATTTTCTGATACTATTATCCAGTTTAGAAATAGGTACAATATTAGAAATCCACTCAGCGTAATCAATAGATCTGATGAATCCTGCTTCTAACAACTTTTTTAGCTAGGCCTTTACCATCAAGGCGATATGCGGATGCATTTTCCTTAGTTTTTGTTTCACAGGTTTAATCTGAGATGGTAGAGATAAATGATGCATTAGAAGATCTAGGTCTAAATCTGGCATATCAGAGTAAGAACAAGCAAAGTTAATGTGTCTTTCTTCAAAGAACTTGGTGAATTTAGGCTTTTCTTGTTCAGTCATAGATGTTGCTAGATGTAGTCTTTTCTTTTTCTGTTGTGCCAATATTGATAGACTATGTAGGCTCCACCAATACTAATGATCTTTCATGATAGTTTTTTGGAAGGGTGTCAAATCTCCCATCTTTTGGTGCCTCAAAGAGGTTTTCACCATCAGATGCGTTCTTTATTTTTACTTTTTTGAGATCTAATGCTTCCATTAAATGGTTTTCACCATTAGATCCTTTATTCCTGTTTTCAATTTTGCAATTGGAAAATTTGACACCCTCCTGATTCAAAGCATTGTTATAAGATTTATGAGTAGAACTTGTGTCAGGTTCTTCATAACAAAGAAAATTTGCGATAGCATCATCATTCACAAAGATAGGAATATTGATAGATTTAGTTGGTTCCCAGTCGATAAGTTCAGGATGCATTAAGGGTAAAAGGTCATCAGATTGGCTAAGGTCAATGGCAGTAAGGGTTCTGATAGTGATGTTTTCAAAGTTTTCAGTGGTGATGTCAAGGTCTATGATATTAATCTCCTCCAAGTCATCTATCTCAATTGATATTTGTCCATCGTCACTTGATTCATCGATATTTTGTGATCCAAGTACAAGGGGTCTAGTCCCTGAGCTTTGTCCCACCTCACGTGTTGGTGCATACTATTTTATGACATCAATTGGTATGTCTTTATATGATGTTCTGATAAATAATCCCACTCATACTCATTAGAATTTTTTTCAGATCTATCCCACATTTGAAGGATTATTTCAACAACTCTATGAGTGTTTTCTTCTTTTGTTTCCCCTATATATCCCAGTCCTATTTTGTCCTTTGGCTGAAGTGTGAAAGGTTGGATGGGTTCTACAATTCCTTCTTTTCTTTTTCCAATGGGTCCTTGTCCTTCATACCCCATATTGTCTAATATTGTTTTTCCCTTTCCATATTGATCCTTCTTTAAGCTGATAGTTGCTGATGTAGATGCTTCCTCATCTTTGTAGAGCCAATTGAGGATGGCCTTATCTTTAGATTCATCCTCTAAAGTACCCGCCTTTACAAATATATCATTTAAAACCATGGTAGGTTGTGATGATGGTTGTGTTGATGTTGATGGCTGCCCATATGATTTTGGAGATGGAAACAACTATGAAAAACACAAAGATTTTTCAATGGAATACTCTTTCATGCCTTTGTCTTTTAACTGGATCTTTTCTTCAAATTGTTGTGACAGAGAATCTAGTTGAGCTTCATTGTTTGATGTATTGGAGTCAACAACACTTGTCTCTTTTGACTGGTCCTTTTTCTCAACCCATTTAGATACAACATTTAGTTTCCTTTCACCGTTGGATGAACTAGAAGTGTTTGCTTCCCTATTATGGGGCACAAAAGTTTCTTGAGCTATTTTAAGCATGCTACAATTTTGGGGATTGTTGTAGTCAGCTAAAATAGTGATTTCTTGTCCATTGACAGGAAACTTTAAACACTGATGATAAGTTGAAGGTACTGCTTGCATTTCATGAATCCAGGGACGTCCCAAGAGTATATTATAAGTCATCTCTTTGTCTAACACTTGGAAAACTATATTCTTCACAATTGGAACCACTTGAATAGGCAATACAATCAATCCCTTGGAGGATCTCTCTTCTTTGTCATAGTATTTTATTGTGATTTTCCTTCTAGCATCAATAGTGTTATCATAATATCCTAGTGCATGGATCAGTTTCAAAGTGCAAATGTTTAAACCAGCTCCACCATCTATTAAGACACACTTTACCCAATGTTTATGGATTAAAACTTCAATGTGAAGGGTGACATTGTGCGGATGAGTAAGTGATACATCATCTTTTTTAGAAAATGATAGGTAGTGAAGTGTGGTTAAGTGCCCCACCATAGCCTAGAATTGAAAAACATCCAGATTATTGGGTACTGTTGTGGCCACAAGAGCTTGTTCCAAAACCTCCTTATGAGATGGTGAGATTTTAAGGAGTTCCAAAATTGATATTTGTGCTAGTATTTTTTGTAGTTGATAAACTATGTTGTACTGATTCAAAGGAGTAGCAATGGTTTTAGATGAAACTCCTTTCAATATTACCTTGGATTGCCCCCTTGTTGTCACATTGACTGGTTGATGATCTTGGTTTTCCCTGATTTTCATGACATTAATCTGATTGTTTAATGGGACCATGTTTGGGATTAGATTTAATGGTATGATGTCATTGATTCCAATGTTATCAGATCGATTATCAATGGTATCATTCTTCTCAACCATAGGAATACAATGAATAGTGTTTTCATAAATGTAGTTTACAGTTTTACCTTTACTATTTGCAGAAGAAGATTCTCCCTTTTCATAATTTGGTAGAGCATTTTTAAATGCACTATGATCATTGTTCGTTTGATGTCCTTCTACAAATAACTTCCTGTTGTTAATCAAATCTTGTACTAGATGTTTCAATTGCATGCAATCATTCATTTTATGTCCTTTGTTCTTATGAAAGTCACAATAGTCTATGCCATTCCACCATGATGGTTCTACTTTTGGTTCACAATTTCTTGCTTTAGGTAATGTGATAAGTCCATGTGCAAGAAGTTCTCTCATTGTTGATTCTAGTGTTTACCGTAATGGTGTGAATCTTCTTTGATTTGATGTGTTTTAATATGATTGTGGTTTAGATTCTCAATTGTTTAGATTGTTATTTTGATTGATGTTTTGGTCATTGTTTTGATTGGTATTTGCAGTTTTTTCCACCAAGTTAAATACTAGTTTTGCATTTTGTGTTTCATTTGTAGCATCATTGTTACCAGTATATCTATTCTTTTTCCAAAACTTTTGTTTATCATTGTTTTTGTAGTGATTTGAGGAGTTTGTATTGTTTGATCCGTTATTGTAATGTTTTATTACTCCTCTTTTGACCAAGGCTTCTTCAATCTTGAGTCTGTTTTCAATTATTTTCTCAAATGTAGGGGGGCATTGTAATTCAAGCTTGTATCTCATATCATCAGTTAGATTGTCAATGAATAGTTCCATCTTTTCCTCTTCAGACATGGAATGAGGATATCTAGCAAACAACCTTCACCATCATTGTAGAAATGAGAGGAATGTTTCACCTTTCTTTTGTTTTGTATTGTAAAGGTCCTTTATTGTCATCTCATGTTGAATATTCTAGGAAAATTGCGAGATAAACCTGTTGACTAGTTCTTCAAAAGTTCAAATTCTTGGTTGTAATTTAGAGAACCATTCCATACATTGACCTCCTAAGCTCCTTGGAAATAACCTCACTAGATAAGTTTCCTCTTGTACAAATTCTAAACTCATGGTTCTAAATTCCCTCACATGATCAATTGGATCTGTTTTACCATTGTACTTGTCGTATTTTGGGAGTTCACAATGTCTAGGAAATGGTATCAAGTCCACACTTGGATCAAAAGGATAAGGAAAAATGTCCTGTAATGAGTACCTTTTCATTGTTCCTTTTTGCATATCTTGAAGTTGTTGCAAGTTTTGCATTTGATGTGTTAGGACATTCACTTGATCTATGTTTTGTGTGTTTTGTGTTTTAGTTCCAGCTACTTTAGGTGCTTCTTTTAGTCGATTGATGTCAAAGTCCTTTGGAAGTTTTGCACCTAGTTCAACTAGCATTAAAAGGTATTTTTCCATATCTTGTTCTAAAACTTTTTCCATAATTTTATGGAAATTGGGATCTTGTTGTGCCGTTTGGATATCTTCTTGGGTTATTTCATTTTCATCATTTTGGTGGAATCTATGAAAGGGATTTTCTTCAGCCATGGTATTTGGTGTTTCAATTTCTTTTTCTCTAAGTTTTTGTCTTTGTAACCTTGTCAAAATTGGCATACAAGTGTTGTTATTTTTACTAAACTTTGATCTTTTTGTTTGGGTGAGTGCCAAATGGTATTAACTTAAGTCAAAATAGAATGATAAATTCTATTGATGAGACCAAGTTAAACTTTGATTATTGTGTTTCATTTTGTGATTGTAGGATGATGATCCTAATAATGAAACTTAACATAATAATCAAATGTTGTGTTTGGTGACTAGGCACTTTAAAATTGTAAGATCTTGGTTTAATTTGAAAGAATTTGACTTACAAGATCCTATTTTCCCAAGTTTAAGACACTGGTTGGACTGAGAAAACATTTATGTTATGATAAAAATCTAGATTTTGATGTTAGCTATCTGACTGATGGGAAAAATGATTCTGGTTTTTCGTTCTATTGATGTGCTATAACAGACCTTAGATGCGCTAAAACAGACTGTGGATGCGCTAGAGGTTAGGGTGTATTCGTTGTCAGATAGGGTAGATGCGCTAAAACAAAGGTTGATTGCACCAAGATACTGGTAAATTATGGTGACAGACTATGCAAATGCGCTATAAGATAAGATAGATGCGCTAAAACGATATTTTTATGTGCTATTTGGAAGAAAGATGCACTAAAAGACAGGATGTATGCACTGAAAAAAATGTGTATGTGCTAAATTAGAAATTGTTAGTATGTTCACAGTTTTGTCGGTTTGTTCTGGTTTTTCTTAGTAAAATGATTAATTCCATGGTGTAATTTTCTAACCAGTGAAGATAGTGGATGGGTATTTTTCTTGTAAATCTCAAATTTTAATGATCTAATTGGATGATACCTTTAAAAATAATTTCACACACAAAATCCAGATTGTAAATAGTTGTTTCAAATTCCAGGTATTAAACATGTAGCGAGCGTTCTAGAATCAGTTATGATTCTTTCAATTTCCACAGGTTTGACACAAATAAAGACAATTCAAGAACTTTTCTAATTGTCAAGTAAGTCACTTAGAATATCATATCCCACAACTTGCAACTATGTCTGCTCACATAGCCCTATCACCCCCTACAAGGTGCCTGTGTTTTTTCCTTTCCCGAGTCTTAACGAAAGTTGAATCCTCCACTTTTGGCCAGGGTCTCTGATAGTTATATGGTGAGTGTCTTAGGGGTAGATTATTCCCTTCCCTTGCACCATGATATAAAAAGTGTTTGGAAACTGAGTGCGGTTGGATTCTACACTAAAGTTTGTAGCTAAGGTATCTGTTCAGAGCAACAAATGATAAAATCCCTCAGGAAACCTCTCAATCTTTAGAACAAATATTTTGGGGATGGTTATCTTGCACTCTTCCGTTGAATTGTGGGTTTCCCCAAATTCACTTTTGATTATAGTGGGTTGGAAAACCTAGCTTCGGTTGTTCCCACTTAGGTTGTTCTTGTAGGATAAGTACTTTTTACCACTACGATAGGCCTCCTAAAGGATTTAATAAAGCAAGATAGCAAGTCTAGCATTTTGATCACCTAGTTAAGGGGAGAGCATAAGCCTATTGCTTTTGAAACATAGAGAACATGGGGTTCAAACTAGTTGATTAATTAAGCTAGATTCACTATCTTAATCAAAGGAAAGACAATAAAATTAAAATTCCTACAAACATTATTAGTAATTTGCAAGTTTTTGTCTTTGACAGGCATAAATTTTTCTGACCATCATCTTTGACAAGCATATTTTGCACCTGTAACATAGAAAATAGTGATTAATCCTCGAATTTTTAAGATTTTGCTAAAATATTTAGATGCACCACAACAATTATCAGATGAGCTAAAACAAAATGTAAATGCGCTATAATAATAGTTCTATGCACTATAAAAATTGATGGATGTGGCAAAATTAAAGGTCTATGCGCGAAAAAGGAAAACCCTTGTTTGGTGAAACATAAATTTCGATGCGCTAAAATAAATTGTGGATGCACTGTAAGATTCTGTGAATGCACTAGAACAATGCTTAGATGTGCTAGAAGATCTGTCGTATGCACCGCAAAAAACTCTCGATCACGCTAAAACAAAACACGTTAGAATTTTGCAAGCATACTTTTTAAAAAAAGATGTTAAAATGGGGTTTTAGGGCCCCACGGTGGGCGCCAATTTATGTGTGAGTAAAATGTGAGTAAATGATAATAAAAAAAATCAATAAGATATTATATCAAGAGATTTAAACAAATAATTAATCTGATTAAAGTGGGAAATCTCTTAAAAGCATCATATTGCTCTCTATCTCCAAAGATTTATTAAATCACAGGGCTCTCAAATTTTGATTGCACTGTGACTGTTAAAATGTCAATCTAGAGAATGAGAATGATAAGCTATATGATCACTAAACGAATATAAAAGCTATGATACTGATTACTGATAATGAAAGCTATATGCTACGATATCATAATGGAAACTATATTAAGATGCAATCTATGATGAAAGACATGATTATAAACTAAATGATATTTTATTTGCTATTTCTATTGCTATTTCTATTGCTAAATTTCTCAATTGATATTTCTGCAGAGTAAGTTTACACAAAGTTGAATCCTTTTCCTATAGAAAGAGGTTGTATTTATAGATTATCGGTAACACATTTGTGAAGGGGCAACAAAGCACATATCTAAATTTCATTTGAAGGATTGAATGGTAAAGGATGAAGAAGCCTAAGTTGATTATGAAGATTGTTCCTCTCCACAAAAACATTCAGCCAAAGGATAAGAAGAATCAATGGAAGAAGATGAAGAAATTTTCCTACAAATTTGTCTCCAAATTTTCCCATGAAGGTTGAGATGAATTAAATTAGACATTCCATATCTAATTTGGTAGGTGGATATGATTAGCTGTAGAATATATTTCAATTGCATATTTAGATTTATTCAATTTAGGAAAATAAAATATTTAATTTAATAAAACAAAGTATAGAAGTCTTTGTTTATTAAATAAATAGGGAAGAATTATGATAATTAAATAGATCAAAGTATGAAACTTGTTTATTTAATTTAGATGTGTAGACATCCAAATTTGACCACTTCCATATGGTCAAATTTGTCTCTCTTATCCGTCTACTTCATCAATATTAATTAAATGATTTATTTAATTAATATTTCCCCTTTCCCTAAGGTTCCTAAAGTATTTAATTTAACAATTAAATACTTTACCTTTCATCTTCTCCTCTCTAAATTAAATAAACATATCAATTTATTTAATTTAGTCATTTTCCCCTTTTGAATTAAATCAATTTTAAATTCTTCTTTTTTCTCTCTCCTTGTCACATCCTCCATAACCCTCTTCTAATTTGGATTAATTTAATTAATCATTGATTAGGATGTGCACACCTCAATCAAGATTAATGTCACATCCTTCATATTATCCCACTTGCTTCTAATCCCTCATTAAGTTTCTTAATTACCTATTTGCACAACCTTAATCTAATCCCCTTGCTACATTTAGCACATCTTTTTGGTCAACCTTCACATTTTCCACATTTAGCCTAGACCCTCTTCCCAATGTTTATTAAAAATTCACATTTATCCCTCCAAAACTCCCCTCTTCCCCTTGTGAATTTAAAATTTACATTTATCCCTCCAAGACTCTCCCCTTCCCCATGCAAGTTGTTAGGAATTCTAGAACTCCTCACTTGTCACATCAGTCACATGGAGCCAAGAACTTTCCATTATAAGGACCTTGTATTATCCACAATGTACTTTTTAGCATCCTTCATAAGAACCTTGTCTTATCCACAAGGTGCTTCTCATATGAATTTAAAATTCATATTTATTCTCCCAACCACCTTATCCCTTCCAATCATGTGAATTTAAAATTCACATTTATTTCCCCAACCACTTCTCTTCCCCATCGAGATTTTTGAGGAATACTAAAATTCCTCATATGTGACTTTCCTCTCATATGGGAACAAGAAGTTCCTTCTTGAGGTAATCTTCTCCTCATCCCAAGGTACTTGCAATTACCTCCACCTCATTTGTAATCTCTCCACCTCACCATGTCCTTTTAACATCTCATTTCCACATGGCAAGATGTGAGGGCTTGTGAGTGCTCAACTCACCATAGCCCTCCATCTTGGCCATGTTGGCTCAATCTCGACCGTCCATTTCTCTAGAGAATTCTTCTCTTAAAATGAGATATTTTCTCTCATTTCTCTCATTAAGCATTCACACACTTCAGAATTCAAGCTTTAGTTTTCATACTTGCATTCTTGCACTCCAAAACCTCCATTGTTGCATACTTTCAAACTTCATCTATTGCACTTGCATTCATCCATCCAACTACCCACTTTGTTCATTGCATTCCTCATCTTACATAGATAATTTTGAATCCATTTTCATCAACCTTGCCATCAAAGGAACATACATAACATTAATCATCAAAGGGCCAACCAAGGAGCAGCTTGAACAAGGTAAAAATCTACTTGTTTATTTTTATTTTGTTTAAGTTTAATTTAGCCGTATCTTGAGGTGTTTAGTGTCATTTCCTTCTTTTTGAATTATATTTTACATGATTTAGAATAGGTTAGGAACACTGATCACATTTCTGGCACTCCCGGTGGGACCCACAGATGGGTCCTTTCTCTTTTACGTTTGCTATTTTTTGACATTTTGCAGGTTTAGGACACAGAGAGGCGGACCTATGCCATACAGGGGTGACCCTGCCCTAAACATGGGAAAACCTGCACAAGGATAGGTGAACTTTCCCAACTATAGGCCACCCTAACCTAAACAGAGGTGACCCTACCCTACAAAGTCTCTCTTCTAAGTAGCAAAACCCAAGTTTCCTCACTGTTTTCTATAGAGGGGTGAACCTGCCCTACAAAGGGGTGAACTTTCCCAACTACAGGTGACCCCGACCTAAACAGAGGAAACCCTACCCTGCAGAGTCACCCTTCTGAGAAGTAGAACCCAAGTTTCTTCACTGTTTTCTATAGAGGGGCGAACCTGCCCTGGACAAAGGCTTCTGCATGGTAAAATGGTAGTTTAAAGTTCAGTTTTAGACTCTATTTTTTGTTGTTTCAATTAAAAATGACCTCCTAACTCATCTTGTTGGTGATTTTGATAGTTTTTCTAATATCTATGCAACTGTTAATGCTTATTGAAGACCAAAAGAAAAACTTATAACATATTTATTGCAGGGTGGACAGGTTAGTTATTAGTTAGTTGTTGTTTTTCTTTCATTTTTCTAATACTTAGGAACATAGTTTAATTAGGGGAGAGACAACACACTATTTTCTATGGTTTCAAAGTCCTTTGTGTCACCCAAGAGGGCACTATTTCATTCACACTTTCCCCATGCACTTTGTGTGAGCCTAGGGAGTAGCCAAAAATGGTTAGTGTTCTCTTTTTAGTGGGACTTGCTTGGGGATTTCATCACCCCAAGGGACAATCCCAACCACGTGTATCGGCGGGATATACAAAGGGGGAAGAGTCAAAGTTTTACCCCAATCCAATCACATTGTGTTTGGCAGAGCATCGAAGCTAGGGTGATACCTAGATAGACGTGAAAAGTTGGTCTGAGCCTTTAGTATCTCGTTGGGGTTCCCGAATCACACTTGTGATGGGCTAGTGTTCATGGTTTGTGCCTCACGTACCAAGTGTATATCGAGGACTCCCTAGTTGCCTTGTTCAACCCAGTTAGAGGATTGTGTTGGCCATACCCTTCATACTAATTGTAGGATCGTGTTATTTGAATTGTCTTTTTTGTGTGAAACCAGTGAATTCCTGATTAGTCAAAACAACCTTACCTTTTGTTTGTTGTTTGCTTTACTTTTAGTCCTTTTCCATAGCTATTTTCACTTAAGTCAAGTGTAGAGACGTGAACCTTCCCTTAATAGGGGTGAACCTACCCTGAACACAAGAAAACCTGCCCTCTATCTCAGACTTTTTTCAGCTTGTTTTTATCAGAATTGTCCATCTTTTCACCAAACAAGTGAACCTGCTCTTAATAGGGGTGAACCTCCCCTCAATAAGGGTGAACTTACCCCCTGTCTTAGTCATTTTTAAGCCTATTTCTGTCAAAATTGCCTATCTTTTTACTAAATAGGTGAACCTACCCACAATAGGGGCGGACCTGCCCCCTGTCTTAGTCATTTTTTAGCTGCTTGTTGTCAAAATTATCAAAATTTTCACTGAACAAGAAAACTTGCCCACAATAGGGGTGAACCTGACCTCCAGTTGGGTGAACCTGCCCCCTAAACAGTCATTTTCACCTTCCGTTCAACCAATTTGTGCACCCATTTTCCCATTCCAAACACTCGTTTGCCCATTCCAAGTACCCGTCTGCTTGTTTCAAGAATTTCTTACCTCATTCTAAGCATCTATTCCCCATTCTGAGCATTCGTTTGCCCATTCCAAACACCTGTTTTCCTGTTCCAAGTACCTATATACCCATTATGAGCATTCGTTACCTCATTTTGAGCATCTGTTCCCCATTTCAAGCATTTGTCTCCCTATTATGAATGCCCATTTACCCATTTCGAGCATTCGTTTCCCCATTCTAAATGGCCATTTACGCGGTCCAAGCATCTGTTTCCTATTCTAAACCATCATTTTCCCATTCCAAGCATCCGTTTACTCATTTCGAGCATTTGTTTCCCTTTTTGAGCCATTGTTTGCACATTTCAATCATCTGTTTACCCGTTTCGGGCATCTGTTTCCCCATTCTGAGCATCTATTTCCCTATTTCAAACATTCGTCTACCCATTTCGAGCATTCATTTCCCATTGTGAGTCATTATTTCCCCATTCCAACCATCTGTTTACTCATTTTGAGTACCAATTTCCCTAATCCAAACATCCATTTGCTCATTTTGATAGTCTGTTTGACCTCTTTTATGATTTAGACAAGTCTCAAAGTTAAGTTGGGTGAACCTAACCTATACTTGGGTGAACTTGACCTATACTTGGGCGAACCTGACCTGTACTTGGCTGAACCTGACCTATACTTGGGCGAACCTAAACTGTACTTGGGAAAAGCTTACTTTGTCTTGGGCAAACCTAACCTACACTTAGGAAAACTTGCCCTTCACTTGGGAAAACCTGACCTCTAGTTGGGAAAACCTGACCTCTAGTTTGTCGACCTTGCACATTGGGTAGATGAGACTGATATTTATCCTACCATTCTACATCTTTCGTTCACCCACAATTTGCATATTCATTCCCCAAAGATAATTTTTTCATCATCTGAATCATATAGGAACATCATAAGATCCCTCTAGGTTGCATATCCCTCATCATTTTCTTGATCCAAATCCTTTGAACTTCATAAGAAGTCATTATCCAAATTTACCTAGGTGTCTAAAATCGATCATCATCCTACAATGTCTGCTTAGGATCGCCATCCATCTTGAGTCAGTCATCATCATCCGGCCCTATTAATCGACTTCCATTTCAAGTTGGATTCAGTGTTGCAATCATCTATCCATCCTTAATCCAATCAATCAACACCTTAAGTCACCTAGGGTGATCTTTGAACCTAGTTTAGAATCCCTTTTACCATCCAATCATCCAATCTTATCAATCGTTTCATCAACTAATCTTATCTAATCAAAAAGATCATCCCTATCCAATCATCCAATCTATTAATTTAATCCAATCTCATTCTTATCAAATCACCCAATCAGCTGATCCACTATCCAACCAAATCAATCCTTTAATTGTCATTTAGGCATTTCATCCTACAGTTTAAACGCATCTTAGCTCACTTAGTAGTTTTGCACTTTCATGCCCATTCAAACTCGATCACAAGCCAAGAAACAAATGAAAAAACAAGGCCAAGGCTCCTAGCCAAACATCCCACAAGATCCTAACGACATTGCAAATACCACACAAGATCCCAAAAATAGTGCAAATATCCCTCAAGATCCCCATAATGGTGCATCATCACAGTCCAACACCGATGTCCAAAACACCTCACCACCCAGAGACGAAAACATGGTCAATCAACCCGAAGTCATGGTTGATGAATATCTTAGCAATCCCACTAATGTTTAGATGATAGATCGCCTCCTCAACGAGTGTGGGGATAAGATCCTTGCCACTCTAATCATGAAAGGGGTCAGACCACCACCCGACTTTAATATGTCATAATATATTGGTGCCCAATCTCTTCCTACATCACAAGATCCCTAAACTTTGTTAAATTTTCTAGGAAATTCATATGTTCTCATAGGCCCACCTATAGAGAATTGGTATCATCCTGGTAATCCATCAAGTTGCCACTTATCCTTGGCTCCCATCCACCACCTTTACAACACCACTTGATCCTAATGATCCCTATGCCTATGGCATGCCATAGAATATTTTTCCTGCTCCACCTCAGCATCTTGGTTAACTACCCATCAATACTAAGGGCACTCCACTTCTTGCATTGATGCCACCTCTAGGACCTGCACCTACTGGTAATCATCTACTACCACCACCCCAAGGTAATATCCCTACATTTCAACAACCTCATGTTAATCCGCATCAATCCACTGTGATTCAACCACCACCACAACACATTGTTATCCCTTCACAAGCACCATGACAACATGTTGTTGTTGCTACTATTTCATCTCAACCACCCCATCAACAAACCCCACAACAAAATGTCACTGTATCGCAACAAAACATCATTATTCCACAACAAAATGTTTCAATTCCTCAACAACGCATTACCATTCCTACACAACCTCCACATCAAGTCACACAAACTACTTCACAGCCACCGCAACAACCCTGTAATGCTTTTGTAATAGTCCCACAACAACAACATATCCCATCTCACCCACTTTATCAACAACCACCACAGTAGCAACAACCACCCCATCATACACACGTTTTGACACAAACACAATGGAATCCTCTCATGCGGTATCCTTACCACCCATCTATTATGTACACCGCTTATACTGTTGTGTCCAATCCTAATCAAAATATTCATGTGACCACTTAGAACCCCCCGTAGACTCAACCGCCTCCATACACTAATCCTTTGCAATCACACACAAACCCATAGCAACAACCGTCTAATCCACAACAACCTCCATACATCATGCAACAGCCCAATGTTGAATACAATTACCAGTCCAACCCATACTACTCTTAGCAATAGCCTCCATACCAACAAGGTGCTTCATCCACATCTTATACGCAACAACAACCACCTTATCACTAGGGTCCTCAATCCAGCTCTTACTATCAGCAAACATTTCCTTACTAGCAAGGGGCTTCCACATCATCGTACCATCAAGCTGCTACACAATACCAGTAGGGTATCCCATCCACCTCATACTGTCAACAACAACCACCATACCAACAAGTGGTTTCCACCTCTTACTCTCAAAATTTGTCATCCTCCTATCCACCTTATGTCAATCCACAATATGCTTATGCCAATTAGTACCAACAAGAACCTCCATATACACCTCAAACCACTTATGATCTGGCTGCTTTAGCACCATCCTCATCATATCAGTAGTAATCTCCATACAATCAAACTAGTTCATCCAATCTGACTCCTGCAATGCCTATCAATCAAGATCTGGAAGAAGTAAAAACTGCATTAAAGGACTTGCAATCTGGGACCAGAAAACAGTCATTCAAGTTTGAGGACATTTTTCCTTATCCATTTGATCCTTTTGTTTCAATACTTCCTTTCCCAAAGCATTTTGAAATGCTGAAATTTGATAAATATAAAGGAACCAAAGACCCCAAGGCTTACCTTCAATATTTTTATGTCCACTTTCAAGAAGTCATGCACAATGACAATTACCCCATGAGATTGTTCCCTAGGATTTTATAGGGAATAGCTCTTGATTGGTTTATGAGTCTTAAAAAAGGATCTATTAAGTCCTTTGCACAACTTTCAGAAGAGTTTGTCTCACTTCTCCTTCAATTTGGAAAAGGATATCAATACCTTAGATCTCCTAAAGGAAAAGCAGCAGAAGCGAGAAACCTTTGCGAGCTATCTTCAAAGATGGCAAGCCCTAGCTAGTCACATGAAATCCCAGTTACAGGAAAATGACATGGTCACCTTGTTCATCAAAAATTCCCATCCGAATATGGCCCACAACTTCAAGCTCCATTGTGTTACAACCTTTGTTGAAATCATAGAGAAAGGTCCTATTCTTGAAAGAGCCCTCATCGCCAAAGGGATACTCAAAATATTTAATTCTAATAAGGATAAATTATCCGAGGATAAGCCTCATTATTGGAACAAAAATAAAAATGTTGTCAATGATGGTGTCACTAACACTAAACACGTTCAAGTAGCCAACGCTTCCCAGAAGCAACAATATCCACCTCATCAACGGCCAATGCCTAATGTCATATCAGTGCCTCAAGGGGCACCTCGTCCATCCCAACAATCCAATCAAAATAACACAAGGAATGGAAAATGACAATTCACTCAACTAGGAGAACCCCTAAGTGTCACGTTTAATAGGATTCTTCAAGCCAATTACCTGATTACATATCATGTGACGAAGCCACCCGATGAATCCAAGCCTATAACAAATTGGTTCAAAGAAAATGAATATTTTGAGTTCCACAAGATTAAAGGGCATACATTGAATAAGTGTCAAAATCTGAAAATGTACATCCAGGATCTCATAGATCGAGGTGACATACATGTGGATGCCAATACGACACCTTTGTCTAATGCTCAATTGCAAATATATCAAAATGCTTTCCCTAAGCATAACCAAGGTCCTAGTACATCAAATTCAAACCCAAGGCCTAGCAATAGTAATGATCAAAATAACAACACCAACAACATCAGTTATAAAAATGTGCCATTCAATTACCAAGGTATCATCATGCATATTGAAAAAGTGGAACCATGTGTATCTATGATACACGTAAAAGGAAAAGATCCACAATGTGTTGTTACCACCTGTGATAGGTCGAATGTGAGCGTTAGAAATCAAGCAACTAGTCAAAAGAGTGCAAATAAACAACTAAAACAACCTACACTTCAAGATTAGCCTAAGTTGGAAACAAAACAAGACAAAGTCACAAAATGGAACTTTATACCTTGCGTTGAGTCGATCCTTTGGTTGGCCCTTCGATCTTTGACGTGTATGCTCCTTGGATGGCAAGATGCAAGCTAGATGAGGATGTGAAGATGGATGCAAGTGGATGAACACAAGAAAATGGCTAAGTAGAGGTTGAGAAACAAAACTGTAAGAGTTTGGCTAGCAAAATGATCTCCCAAAATGAGAGAAAAGAGGGGGTATTTATAGGATTTTTGGGAAATCCTAGGGGAAATGGACAGTTGAGATTGATCCACCAAATATCAAGATGTAGGGCTAAGGTGAGTTGAGAACTCACAAGCCCTCACATCTTGACATGTGGCATGGGAGATAGCCCTAAAAGGTGAAGTGGAAATGAGGTGGAAGGAGAAGGACATGACATGGAGGGGGGTACAAAGTACCTTGGGATTGGACAAGATCTCCTCATAAAGGAGGTACTTGTCCCCATGTGGGTGAGAGGACATGTGAGGAATTAAAAATCTCAAATATTCACATGGGGAGATAGGAACAATTTTAAATTCCAAAGGGTGCATTGGGGATTGGGGTGTGAATTAAAAATTCACATGGGGAAGTGGGAGATGCCTTGTCAAAAAAGAAAGGCATTTAAGAGGGTTGACTAAGGACACATGTCATAAAGGACATGGGGAAAAGAAAAGGAATTTAATATTCCTTGGAAAGATAAAAGGAATTAAAAATTCCTTGAGAGGCTGATTAGGCTAGGCTTCATGAGGGGTTAGGAGGAATAAGCTAGGTGGCTAAGAGAGGCTAGAGGCCAACTCAGTTGGAGGATGTGACACATCCTAATCAAGGATTAGGCATGTGCACATCCTAAATGATGGGATTAAAAGATGGATTAGGATAAGATAAAAAGATGGAGGATGTGACATGAAGGGAATTAAATAAATGGAATATTTATTTAATTCAATTGATGGAAGGAGGATTAAAGAGATAAGGTATTATTGATTAAATACCTTAGGGATTTGGCAGAATTAAATATATTAATTAAATAATAGCAGTATTACTTAATTAACAAAAATAAAATGAAAGGGGATGAATTTGGATAAATTAAGTGTCCAAATTTAGACATCTACATTTTGCCCCTCTTTGAGATGGTGTTACGAAGTAGCATAATTTCAAAGAATATCAAAACATAGAACCTAGAAGAAGATGGTTATATTGGGAAAGATGCCCCAGTCATTCAAAGAAGTGACTAGGAAGGAAGATGGTGGGGGAAAAGATGAAAGTTAGGGATGGATGCCCCCTTGAGAGGACATGCCGGGTTAAGAGAACACGGGTGGGCTCTCGAAATGGATGAGATGATGCGAGGGGAGGTATGTAAGGGGATGATGCAATGCAATGGAAGATTGGGAGGGGAGCGTGATGAAGGATGAATGGATGGGGGGATTTTGATAGATGAGAGGATGGAGACGAGATGCAAGGTGATGTAATTATAAGATGAGATGCAATTTGCCATCATCGGAGCACTGATTTTTGCTATAGCATAAGACACAAGACACCAAGGTATGAAGAACCAAGGCGGATTAGTGTCTAATGTAGAAAACAGACATAACAAACAAGAAGGCTATCCCAACACCCCAAAGTCACGATGACCTTGGTCGGGCCAGGTATTGGGATAACCACAAGCGCACAAGGATGCCCCAGCATAACACAAGACCTCAGGGATCTTGGTGGGTACTACGTGGGACAACCGAGAATACAAAGAAAAGATCAAGATACACCCCTATGTTGACAAGTCAAAGCACACCATGATATGATGGATCAAGGCGACTATGACAAGTGATGATAGGGAGCTCAAATGATAAATAAAAGCCAAAAGCATCAAAAGATCACAATTAATTTCAAATGTCCTTTGCCATAGGATCAATCAAGGGGATGGGTGGGATTGATGAGGTTTGTTAGGAAGGATGCATCCTGTTGAGACCGATGATGGATATTAAATTAAAAGATTGATATGACGTAAGATATTCAGAACTGATTGGATTTGATGATACAAGTGAATTTTATTTGTTAAGATCTAGCTAGATAAGGGCATAGCTTCATGACGTGACACAAGAGACATGACACAAGACTGACACAAGATAGGGGACTAACACATCCTAGCGACCTAGGGGCTCGGGGGGCGATCAAAGATTAGCCTTGCCTACATGGAAGTGCAGAGCCCTCGTAGTTCGACAAAAGGCTGATGACAGACCATGATGGAGGTTTTGATGGATGACTAAGATATGATGGAGACCAGGAGAAAAGTGGACAATATAGATCGATGATGGATGGAACATGATAGATGATAGAGGAGTGGATGGAACATGATAGAAAGACCGATGATGGAACCCCGGGGGCAGATCAAATGATCGACCTTGCCTACGTGAAAGCGCAGGGGCAACGTAGTTTGATGGAAGGCCAAAGACAAATGATGGATGAAAGATGATGAGATAACCCTAGGTAAGGGGATAAAAGGATTGGACCGACACGATGGGACAAGATAGATGAATGATGAAGTGATAAGATAGATGATGTTGGATGGGATTGGACAATAGTGACTAGACAAAGCTCAAGGATGGGATAGTTATCCAAATCATCAAAGATGAAGTGGGCAGATGACATGCCATATAGATGAATGATGAGATGATGAACGATGAGATGATGAACGATGAGATAGAAAAGATGTGCAAAAGAAGCAAAAGTGATGATGATAAGATAGATGACATTGGATTGCGTGGGGAAAAGCCTAGAGCTAGATACCAATGACAAGGGATTAGGAGATGGGATGAGGGGAGAGGATGGGGGGAGGATTGGGGGAGGATTGGGGTGAATTGGATAGAGTGATAAGGATTTGGATGAGGAAAAGGTGACCGGACGGATAGATGACTAATCCTTGGAACTAGAAGGTGAAGGGTGGGAAAAGATGGAAGATTACGATTGATGAGAGTTTGAGATGCTAGGAGGTTGGATGAAGTTTTGAGATGATAGATGAAGGTTTGAAATAGATGAATGGTTACATGGAATGAGTGAATGGATTGATTAGAATGGATGAATAGGATAGAGTTGAAGAAGATGGAGGGAGGGATCTGAAAGCTCATATTAGGGGCTTGGTTAAGCACAGATTGGGATAGGATTAAAGCTCAGATGAGGATTGGAGTGAAGACTAGAATGATTGGAGGATGTGATGGGATGAATTCTACACCAAGTTCTGGGGTTTAAAGGGCATAAAGTGTTGACAATCAGATTTTTCCAAATTTGGCAATTTTCAAAAATTGTCAAATTTTTCCATTTTAGGAAAGTTCATGGTCATATGTTTGAGGGTCCCATTTTTTTCCAAGAAATACCCATTGGTGAGATAGGATGAATTGCCAACTAAAATCCCAGATTCGGGATATGCATTTTGAGTTATGAGTGAAAACAATTTTTCAAAATGCTGGAGAAAAACACTAAATTGGTATTTTGAGGGTCAAGATGAAAGTTTGAGGCCCCGAAAATGGGTCTAAACGGGTTCCAACGACTTTCATAGTAACTAGTTGGAAATCCACTCGTTATCGCATAATGCAACCACCCGTCAAATTTCAGCTCAAATGGACACCCGAGTCAAAAGTTATGGCCCCCGGAAGTTTGGTGTAAAAATAAAAACCCTAAAAAATATGGTTTTTTGATAAATTTTGAAAATTTCAAGACATGGGTTTTGTCCGGGATGACGAAAGAAAAAATGGGTAGGAAAATTTTTTTTGCTGGTGGCCTTGGATTTCTCGCCAGAGGGGGGGGAGAGGTCAGCGGCCCGCGGACCAGTCCGCCACTGGCCAGGTAGGTCCGCCACCGGAGGCGGACGGATCCGTCGCCGCCGAGGGTGGACGGATCCGCCACTAGGCGGACAGGTCCGTCACCGGAGGCGGATGAATCCGCCGCCGCCGAGGGTGGACGGAT
>VDFB02000002.1:30701418-30840384 GCA_007258455.2 Sequoia sempervirens | reverse complement strand
AGGAGGAGGGATTACAGCATATGATTTGGTGGAGCAATGGGAAGAGCCAACATTTCTTTTGGAAAAGGCTCGTTGAGGACGTCTAGAGGTTGTACCAACATCTTTAGATTGTGAGTCTTGGGAAATAGATCCAAGACCTTGCATGCATATTTTTTCTTTGACTTGGATGGGCTCCCTGTATATACCTTGCTCATGAAAGGCCCTAGACCTTTTCCTTGATAGTTCATGTTCTAGCGAGCATTGATCCATGATAGGATTTTGTTATTCACGAAAACATGATGCTGAGTCCATTATTAGGTGGGGGATGATGGGTGGTAAATACACTATGCTTTTCTTCTGCAAGGAGGCCACCATGGAAGAATGTGAAAGTACCAAGGGGATATGCAAGCGGTGTGGGGATAGCATTTTTAGGTGATGATGGGGGATCCTGAGAAGGAGATGGTGGGATAGCAGCATTTGGATGGGTGGTATCAGGAGAGGGATTAGGGGATATGATAGGATCTGATGTTGTGGTAGCAAGCTCATGCAATGGAGACGGAGATGGGGTGGTAGAATCTTGAATGTCAAGAGGATCATGGGATGGAATGGATGGGGGACTGTGATCTTGCGGTAGACTAGATGGGATGGTATGATCATGATCTGGAGGAGGGGATATATTGGCATGCTTTGGATTAGGATCTTGGCATGACTCATCGTGTACGGGAGGCATGATAATGGATTCATGGGGGGACTCTGCAAGTGGGGAAGATGGAAGGATGGAGGATTCAAAATATTCTTGGGAATGGATACTAGGAGTGGAAGAAGTGGATTGGATTTGGGTTTCGTTGATAGGTTCGATGACTCTTGGAGTAGGAGGTGGATGTTCAACGGATTCAGAGAATGTGATGGTAGGAGATGGGGGTTCAGTGGATTTAGAGGATGTGATGGTAGGAGATGGGGGCTCAGTGGATTCAGAGGATGTGATGGTATCATCAATGATAGGTGTTGGATGGAGAAGGGTTTCGTCACTAACGACCATGGATGATGGGTTGGGATGGCATGGTTCCATGACTGCAATGTGTGGAGTGGGGGATGTTTCCTTTGTTATAAGTCCTTGGAGAAACTTGGATATGCTAGGCTGAGATGGCGAGGTGGGAGTGGATGATGGTTTATGGATTAGCGGGGGATTAGGACTAGGGATTGGTGGGATGGGATTAGATAGGGGAATGGGATTGAATGCGACTAGGAATAGATGGGGGATTAGGTGAAGGGTTAAGATAGGGTATTGGCATGGTGAATTAGGACACAAGGAGTGTGGGTGGTGGATTGTAGTAAGGGTATGGGGATGGTGGATTAGGATGAGAAGATTGAGGTGGTGGATGGAGATAGGGAACTGCGGATTGTCGGATTAGGATAAGGATAGGTTGGTGTGGATGTTGGATTAGAATAGGAAGGTGCGAATGTAGGATTAGGGTGAGCAGATTGGTATGGGAGATTGGGGTAGTGGGTATATGTGGATGAAGGATTGAGATAGGAGGATGTGGATGAGGGATTAGGATGAGGGTATTGTGGTGGCAGACTAGGATAAGAGGATGCAGGTGTTGGATAAGAGGATGATGTAGATGGAGGATATGATGGATATGATGGACATCCCTTGTCAAAGGTAGCATAAGGAGTGTGATTAGGCATAGATGGAGACATGATGGGATAGCTCGATGGGGTGATTGGATTTTGGAATGTGAGTGGAGAAAGCTTACTAGCAATGATAGTGTCAAGGGGATCTATGTCGTACACCTCTTGATCAACAAGACTTTCATTATCGTCGTCGACGTAATTAAGGTTTCCCTTGACCACTATTGATGGAGGATAAGAATTCATGATGATGAAAGGATAAAGATGATGGATAAAGATTTTGGGTGGAAATGGACAAAAGCCCAAATTGGGATTTAGGACAAGCTCAGATCGGGATTGGATTAAAGCTCAGATTAGGATGATTGGATGATATGATGGGATTGATTTTGATGATTGGATTGGATGATCAAAGGATGATTATGACACCGAATCTAATTCGAGATGGAAGTAGATTGATTGGCTCGAAGGTGGATAGGGATGCAATTGGATTGGATTGGATGGATTGATTGATCAATTGAAAGTTCGGATGATGGATTGGGTAGGATGACGAAAGGGACTGTAAACACCGTTCAGAGATTGCCCTAGGTGACTTAGGATGCTGATTGATCAGATTAAAGGATGAATGGATGATTGCAGCACCGAATCCACTTTGAGATTGAAAATGGATTGATTGGGCCGACGATGATGATTAACTTAGGATGGATGACAATCCTAAGCAGATTTTAATGATGACGATCAGATCAGACACTTTGGTCAATTTGGATAATAACCCAAGACGAAGTTTAGGGGATTTGGATGATTTGATTGGAGGAATGGATGATAGAAATGGATGAGCGTCTGCTCGGAACGAGCAAACAAATGATTAGAATGATAGGACGAGAGTTCAAAATGATGAAAGGATATGTTAAATGGATGAACGTTTACTCAGCACGAGCAAACAAATGAGAATGGTAGGGTATTCCCCCCTCGAGGAGGCAGATGGTGAAGAAAAAGGTGCCCCGGCCAACTTTTCAAAAGTATGAAGTGGTATATATCATCGGAAAGAGCACAAAAAAACAAGAAGAACTGCCTTTGAACAGAGTCAATCAGATAAACGGTGCGGAAATGGCGGCCCTAGGAAGAAAGAGTAGAAGGACAGGTCCGCCACTGCACTAGGACAGATCCGCCACAACACAGGGACAAGTTTGGCACTGCAGAAAGACAGATTTGGCACTGCACTAGGACCAGTTTGGCACTGCAGAAGGACCGGTTTGGCACTACAGAAGGACTAGTTTGGCACTGCAGAAGGACCAGTTTGGCACTGCACTAGGACCAGTTTGGCACTGCAGAAGGACCAGTTTGGCACTGCACTAGGACCAGTTTGGCACTGCAGAAGGACCGGTTTGGCACTGCACTAGGACCAGTTTGGCACTACACTAGGACCGGTTTGGCACTGCAGAAGGACCAGTTTGGCACAACACTAGGACCGGTTTGGCACTGCAGAAGGACCGGTTTGGCACTGCAGAAGGACCAGTTTGGCACTGCACTAGGACCAGTTTGGCACTGCAGAAGGACCAGTTTGCTAAAAGATAAGGTTAAGTCCGCCAAAGGATAAGCTTAAGCTTGGTTTTTTTGATGGATGGCAAAGGAAAAGGACCCAAATTGTAGCAATCATAAAAAGACTTGGCCAAGCTGACAATCACTGGTTTTTGCACAAGAAAGACACTTCAAGTAGCACAACCCTAAAATTAGTAGAAACGGGTATGGTCAACAAAAGTCTTCTACTCTAGGATGCACATGGTTTCTAAGGAGCCCTCGATATACACTCGGTACGTGAGGCCCAAACCGTGAACACCAACCCATTACAAGCGTGAGTCGGGAACCTTAGCGAGATACTAGAGGCCTGACCAACTCTTCACGCCATCCCGATACACTTCACCACCATAACGTGGTTGGATTGGGGTACAACTTTCACTCTCCCCCTTTATATACCCCACTGGTACGCGTGGTTGGAATTGTCCCTTGGGGTGATGAAATCCCCAAGCAAGTCCCACTAAGAAAGTGAAAAATAGGTGACTCAAAAGGACTTGGAAAGCTACGATTTCTCGTCACCCAGGATCGCCAAATGGCGCAAGGGGATTGGATACGTCAAATAGCCTTTCCAAACACGCCAAGCAAGGTTTATTAACACCCCTTTAATTAAACTATGTTCCTATTTTACCAAAAGACAATTCGGGAAAATTGGAAATTTTTACCTTGAGGATGCCTTCACTCATAGGATTGTGTTCACGCATCAATTAGGACTCACCACCACTGAATTATTAGGACTATCCGCCACTGCATCATCGACAACCGCTTCACCTGTGACCAATCCACACTAATTTGACCACCCTCACACCGACTATTAGGACCACCAACACTAGGACCACCTGCCACCTTCCGGTGACCAATCCCGCCATCAATTAGGACTACCCCGCCAATGGTAACTAATCCACATCGACTAGGGACTACCCACCACCCAGACCAATCCACCACCTGTGACCAATTCACTCACCTAATTAGGACTAATCCACCTGATTCAACTACCATCGCAGGACTACCGGCCATCACAGGAGGACCAGTCCACCACTCTGTAACCTGGACCTTGAAAAATGCAAAAAACAGCAAACGTGAAAGAAAGAGACCCGTTTGTGGGTCCCACCGGGCATGCCAGAAATGTGATAGGTCGAATGTGAGTGTTAGAAATCAAGCAACTAGTCAAAAGAGTGCAAATAAACAACTAAAACAACCTACACTTCAAGATTAGCCTAAGTTGGAAACAAAACAAGACAAAGCCACAAAATGAAACTTTATACCTTGCGTTGAGTCGATCCTTTGGTTGGCCCTTCGATCTTTGACGTGTATGCTCCTTGGATGGCAAGATGCAAGATAGATGAGGATGTGAAGATGGATGCAAGTGGATGAACACAAGAAAATGGCTAAGTAGAGGTTGAGAAACAAAACTGTAAGAGTTTGGCTAGCAAAATGATCTCCCAAAATGAGAGAAAAGAGGGGGTATTTATAGGATTTTTGGGAAATCCTAGGGGAAATGGACAGTTGAGATTGATCCACCAAATATCAAGATGTAGGGCTAAGGTGAGTTGAGAACTCACAAGCCCTCACATCTTGACATGTGGCATGGGAGATAGCCCTAAAAGGTGAAGTGGACATGAGGTGGAAGGAGAAGGACATGACATGGAGAGGGGTACAAAGTACCTTGGGATTGGACAAGATCTCCTCATAAAGGAGGTACTTGTCCCCATGTGGGTGAGAGGACATGTGAGGAATTAAAAATTCCTCAAATATTCACATGGGGAGATGGGAAATAATTTTAAATTCCAAAGGGTGCATTGGGGGATTAAATGTGAATTAAAAATTCACATAGGGAAGGGAGATGCCTTGTCAAAAAAGAAAGGCATTTAAGAGGGTTGACTAAGGACACATGTCATAAAGGACATGGGGAAGAGAAAAGGAATTTAATATTCCTTGGAAGGATAAAAGGAATTAAAAATTCCTTGAGAGGTTGATTAGGCTAGATGAGGGGTTAGAGGAGGTTAGGTGGCTAAGAGAGATTAGAGGCCAACTTGCAAAAGTTGGAGGATGTGACACATCCTAATCAAGGATTAGGCATGTGCACATCCTAATGATGAGATTAAAAGATGGATTAGGATAAGATAAAAAAGATGGAGGATGTGACATAAAGGGAATTAAATAAATGGAATATTTATTTAATTCAATTGATGGAAGGAGGATTAAAGAGATAAGGTATTATTGATTAAATACCTTAGGGATTTGGTAGAATTAAATATATTAATTAAATAATAGCAGTATTACTTAATTAACAAAAATAAGATGAAAGGGGATGAATTTGGATAAATTAAGTGTCCAAATTTAGACATCTACACCACCCATCGAACCTACATCACAATCCATGGAGCCTCCGCATCCACCCAGCCACAACCTGTGAATTCTCAATACAACATTCTTGATCATTTGGGAAAGACTTCGACATAGATATCCATTCTGGACTTGCTTAAGTCTTCCCCCGCACACCAAGAAATCATAAATAAGGTCTTACAGGACACCAAAGTTCCTAATGACATAGACCCTGCACAATTCTAAGCATTGGTAGGACACCTCTCTGCCACCTATCAATTGGGTTTGAGCCAAAATGACATGCCCTGCATAGACTCTAATCATAATCATCACCTTCATCTAGAGTTTATGGTAAACTATCACAAAGTAAAAAGGGTCTTGGTAGATAATGGTTCTACCATAAACCTTTGTACATTGAAATTCATAAAATAGGTTGAATACACCCATGCTGATTTAAACAATCAAGTCATCACAATCAAGGCATATGATAATGTGGAATGTGATTCTAAAGGTACAATATGTCTTCCAATTCAGGTTTGTCCAGTTGTGCAATATACTACATGTCATGTCCTTGATCTGGAATTTCCCTATAACCTCCTCCTCAGTTGTCCATGGATTCACACTACACAAGTCATTCCATCCACATACCATCAATGCCTAAAATTCCCATTCAATGGGGTAGAAGTTACCATACATGCGGATCCCCAACCATTTGAATATTGTTGCACATTAAAAGCTTCTTTCCCTCATTCTCACTATTGTATTGGAGTGGAAATGGGACCACTACAGACGTCATCATCCCAATCATCTACCACTACATTGGCCACCACTTCATCCACTCCATCATCCACATCTGATTCCACCCTCACTAATGTCTAGATCATTGACAAGGGATGTGGTGAATATGAGATGTGAATAGCTTTGAACATGGCAACTATGCCACCCTCACAACACACATATGGCCAACCTTCACAGTCTACACCAAAACTAGAAGACAAGACCATCACCTTTAATGTTTTGAATGTGGGATCCAACACCTTTCGCTATCCTAGGTTAAGACAAGATGCGCCAGAAGATGACATAAGCCAATGGGTATATTGTGAGGAACTTGATCCCTCCCCTCCTTTGAAAGAATATTTCTAGGAGAACCATCCTTGGCCATCTAAGTTCGTGGAAAAGTACAATTATCATGGGGGAGGCCTTGGCATTGAAGAGCAAGGAAGGAAACACCATATTGAGGCTACAATAAGACCAAGAAAATTAGGCTTAGGTCATGACGCAAAACAAAAAGGACCTACAACATCATCTAGTGCCTCTAATAATGTTAGTGAGAGTAATGGTCTCCTTGAAGACATACGAGAGGAGGAATCCATCATACATGCATATGATGATGTAGATCACATTGACCTCTCTTCCATGTTCGACTGCTTACAAATTTGCACCATTAACCTATCTCTTAAACATCTTAAACTCATAGATTGGGACCTACATGGTAGCACACCTATCGATACCTTTCCCACAATGGATCAGTACATACATCTTATGGGGTTGGGGGAAGATGAACACCCTAACTGCAAAAGTAAAAGGAAGCAAAATCAAAAAAGTTCACCTAGTGAAAACCTCCTCGAGGCACTTCTTGACCTAGAAAAAGTAAAAACAAAGGGTGTATCTAATAGCGAAAAACCTCAATGAGGTGCTAGAAGATTGGGATGTTCATCTTCCCCTTGTAGGAACTCAGCTCTCTGAATGATCGTCCATCTTTATAGAGGAAACACAAGAAATAAATTTGGGAATTGAAGAGGATCCCAAAATTACATATGTATCCAAAGCATTGTCAGAGGAAGAACATTCTACCATCACCAAGCTTCTCAAAGAAGGCATCATTAATTTTGCATGGAAATATTGAGACATGCCAAGCCTTGACCCTGCCTTAGTAGTACATCACCTAGATGTACGTCTTGATGCCAAACCTGTTAAGCAAAAGCTACGAAAAATGCACCCCCATGTGGCTTTACTGGTTAAGAAAGAATTGGAGAAGTTATTGGATGTTGGATTCATAAGACCCATTGATTATTCAGAATGGATCTCCATTGTAGTGCCCATAGCCAAACCAAATGGTGCTATCAGAGTGTGTACAGACTTTCGTGATCTCAACAAGGCTTGTCCCAAAGATGATTTTCCATTGCTAAATATCAACATGTTGGTTGACCTCACTGCTGGGAATGAAATGCTTTCCCTCATGGATGGCTTCTCTTGATACAATCAGATTAGGATAGCACATGAAGACCAACATAAAACAAATTTCACTACACCATGGGGCACATTCTGCTATAATGCCATGCCCTTTGGTCTCAAGAAAATGGGGGAAACCTATTAGCGAGCAATGACTATAATCTTCCATAATTTCATTCATATAATAATGTAAGATTATGTTGATGATCTACTAGGAAAATCAAGAACAAGGGAAGAACACCCTACAGTCCTCAAGAAGATCTTTGAGCATTTAGAATAGTATAAGCTAAGGCTAAATCCAAAGAAATGTGTCTTTGGGGTCACATTCAGAAAATTGTTGGGTTTCATTGTTTCCCGAAGAGGTATAGAAGTCGATCCTACGAAATTCAAAGCAATTATGGATATGCCTCCCCCATGCAACCTCAAATAGTTAAGGAGCCTTTAGGGTAAATCACAATCCATTCGGCAATTCATTGCTCAATGAGCTAAAAAGTGTTAGTCGTTCACTCATCTCCTGAAGAAAGATATTGCTTTGAAGAAATATATTGCTTTTAAATGGAACCAACAGTGTCTAATCAGCTTCAACAAAATCAAAGAATATTTGGCTCACCCACCAATTCTTATGCCACCAATTCCTGGTAAGCCACTCCTGTTGTACATTTCAGCTACTTCAGTGGAAATGGGGGCATTACTGGCACAACACAATGAGTCATCAAAAGAAAGATCCATCTATTACATTAGCCAGACCTTGGTGAGCTATGAATTGAATTATTCTCCAATGGAAAAAGTTTTCCTAGCCATGGTTTTCAGTTTGCAGAAGCTCTAACATTACATGCTCAGTCATCCATTAAAGCTCATCTCTAAGGTCAATCCACTTAAATACCTGTTATCTAGAACAATTCTAACTGGTCACATGGCTAAGTGGGTCATGCTTTTGAGTGAATTTGATATAGAATATGTGGATCAGAAAGCTATTAAAGGACAAGTGACCGCTAATCATTTGGCAGATGCTCCCCTTGTAGATGCCTATCCTTTGACCAAAAAATTTCTTGATGAAGGAGTATTTGTAGTAACAGAAGTGGCCACATGGACACTATACTTTGAAGGGTCATACACACATAATGGATCGGGGGCAGGAATTTTGCTCATCACCCCTCAAGGGGATTATATACCAAAGTCATTTAGATTAGCCTTCCTGTGCATAAACAATATAGCTGAATATGAAGCCATTCTTACTAGCCTTAGAATCGCAATTCAGTGGCATATCACCCACCTCAAATTTTTTGGTGATTCTCAATTAATCATCAAAAAGGTCAATGATGAGTTTCTCACAAAAGATGATAAGCTACTACCTTATAAACGCATGGTAGATGACTTCAAGAAGTATTTCACTTCCATCTAGTTTGATTAGATTCTAAGAGTTTAGAACAAAGCAATGGATGCCATGGCTACCATTGGTTCCTTAATTGACATGCCCAAAGATAAAACAAAGTGTGAGTTCCTTGTTGAACAACTCTCAATCCTGGCATATGATATCCCTGAAAATGAGATGGTGTGTGATATTATAGGTCCCACATCCCCTCGGTATCATGATATCTATACTTATATTCATGATAACATCCTACCCTCTGATCTGACATGTAACCAAACAAAATCCTTCATCCAACGTACATCTCATTACACCATTGTAGGTGATACTCTTTATCAATGTGGGTATGATGGAACCCTCCTCTACTGTCTGAACAAGATTGAATCCCATACTACGTTAATGGAGGTACATAGTGGTGTATGTGGGGCCCACTCAAATGGCATGGCCCTAGCTAAGAGAATTCTCCATGTAGGATATTACTGGCCTACACTAGAACATGATTCTTGTGAGTTCGTCAAGAAGTGCTTATCCTATGAACAACACACTGATCTAATACATGCTCCAACACATGATCTATAGCCCCTTGTAGCACCATGGCCCTTCTCTCTGTGGGGTTTTGAAATAATCAGAAAGATCTATCCCCCATCCTCTAATGGCCATACCTTCATCATCACCGCAAATGAGCACTTCACCAAGTGGGTGGAAGAAATGCCACTCTCACAAATCACAGGTACTCAAATTTCCAAGTTTATCCTCTTCCAAATTCTCTACAGATATGGAATACCATCAACCATCATTTCTGACAATGGAAAGAATTTTAAGAACCAAGCTATGAAACACCTTTGTGATACTATCCATATCTAGCATCATTGGTCCACGCCTTATTACCCCCAAGGTAATGGTCAAGTGAAAGCCACCAACAAAACTGTCATCAGAATCCTTAAAAAGGTGGTTAACAATACTAGTCAAGATTGCCACCTTCACATTCATCCCACCCTTTGGGCATAATGTACTTCCATCCTCACCCCTACTGGCACCACTCCATATTCCCTTGTCTATGGTGTCAAAGATATATTGCCGATTGAGGTAGAAATCCCATCACTGAGAATATCCTTGAAGAATCTTATTAGTGATGAAGATGCTCGAGTTGCGAGACTCAACCAACTAGAACTCTTAGATGAAAGATGGATCAAAATGTATGACCACCTTCAATCCTATCAGAATTATTTGAAAAGAAGCTACAACAAGAATTTTCATCCTCATCAGTTCAATGTTGGTGATCTAGTCCTCAAGGAAGATCAGCACACTCAAGAGGACTGAGAAAAGAAGGGAAAATTTGAAGCAAATTGGCTTGGTCCTTATGTCAACACTGCTAAATATAGATTAGGGGCTTACAGACTGGATAGAATTGAAGGAGAGCCCTTAAAGGAGCACATTAACATCATGCACCTGAAAAGGTTCTACACTTAAATTAGTTGGGGTATCCTCTCCTGCACAAATCCAAAAAATACAAAAAAAGAAGTAAAAAATTGTCAAAAATACAAAAAAATTTGAGAAATCAGAAAAATCCAAAAATAGTAAAGAGAAATAATTCATCCTATGGTGAAAACCACCCTTGGTGGCACCTTGGATAAGTACGTTTGGTGAAAACCTAGTCACAGGTGCCATTTGTAAAGAGCTTAATCATTATCTACCTTGTGTCCTAGTTACTTCATGCTTCCATCCATCCCGATCCCACATCTTTTGTTCACACTTTTCATCCCGTCACTAGGTATATTTTGGTTGAGCATTGGACGAGCTTCATCTGCTATCTATTATCCTGAGCTTTTATCCTAATCTGTGCTTGTGTCATCAGTCTTTTCATTCCCTTGCTCCCATCTAGGATCCTCCATGATGTCAGTCTCCATTTAGTTCCCATCACTTCTCATCAATCTTTTTGGTCTTTTTCGAACTACGTTGCCCCTGTGCTTTTACATAGGCAAGGCTGATCAGTTGATCTACCCTCGAGGCATTTTGTCCATCCTACTGTGGCCACCCTTCATGGTCTTCATTGTCCCCTTTTTTCTCTTACCCCTGTTCCATCTTTTGTCATTTTCAAACTACGTTACCCCTGTGATTTCACGTAGGCAAGGTCGATCTTTTGATCCACCCCCGGGGCTTTGTTTTTGGTTAGTTCTTGTCATCATTTTCCATCACTCGTCTCCATCAATCCTCTTTCCACTTTTATCTATAGTTTTTTCTTGAACTACGAGGGCTCTGTGCTTTCATGTAGGCAATGGTAATCTTTGATTACCTCCCGAGCCCCTAGGTTGTTAGGGTGTTTCAATCTTGTGTCGTGTTATCAAGTATGTCCTTATCTAGTTGGTTCTTCACAAATGAGATCCAATCGTTTCATGAGATTCAATTGGTTCCATAATTTCCTACGTCATTTATCAATCTTTTAGTCTAGTATCCATCTTTGGTCTTAACAGGATGCATCCTTCCTAACAGACCTCATCAACCCCATCCGCCCTCTCGATCCTATGGCAAAGGATGCTTTGAAATTGATTGCATTCTTTTGATGCTTTTGGATTTCATTTATCATTTGAGCTTCCTATTACAACTTGTCAAGGTCACCATGATCTATCATATTATGGTGTGTTTTGACTGGTTCACCTAGGGGCATATCTTGATCTTTCTTGCTTTGTTGTTGTCTTCTTGGTTCTCCCACGTAGTACCCACCAAGATCCCTAAGGTCATGTGTTATGTTGGGACATCCTCTTGTGCTTGTGGTTATCCCAATACCTGGCCTAACCAAATTCATTGTGACTTTGGGGTATTAGGATAACCTTCTTGTTTGTTGTGTTTGTTTTGTTCATTAGACGCTAATTCACCTTGGTTCACATACCATGGTACTTGGTGTCTTATGCTATAGCAAAAATCAGTGCTCTAAAAATGGAAAATTACATTGGGATTGCATTGCATGATCATTCCCATTGTATTGCATTCATACCTAACCTATGACCTATGACCTATGATTTTGGTTGTGCAAACATTCACCTTCCATCTCCCATTCTTGTTAGGATTCCTATGGTTCTTGGCAGGTGTAATTTCACACCCATCTACCTTCATTTTTATGCAAGTTTTTATTGGCACTTATGTTCATGTTGCATTGCATTTCATGTTAGGCTATCACACTCATATCTCACACATCTTTATTTTGTATCACTCAAAGTAAGTGTGATCGCAAATAAAATCCATTTACCATCCACATTGCATTTCATTTATCCATTAGTGTTTGTAGGTGTTTGATTGCATCTCATTTAATGTAAATTCTCATCTCATATTTATTTATGTTGTTTAGACTAATCATATTTGGTTATTCTAAGAATCTTAGATTCATTGCATTAGTTATTCATTTCCATATTAATCCATAGCATTAACACATTGCATGCATCGCCACCTGCATCACAAGTTGTTAGAACCACATCCATAGCATATAAAGTCATAAATCACATCTTGCATCATACACATTAGACATTATGCATATCATACATCTCATCTATATAAACATCAACATACATCATCATAAGCATATACATATATCACATCATCATGATCATCCATCATAAAAGCATCAACACATACATATGCATAAATAGGATCATCCATCGTAGGAACATCACATAGTGTCAATAAGGGTAGTCACATATCATATATAAAGATAAAAATATGAATATCCATCATATAACCAAAATACATATCCATAGCATATATCATCAAAATAAAGCACAAATACAAGGATCTAGATCAACTCTGATCTCTGCTGCTTTGTATTGTACATCCATCATGCACCTATAAAAAATTGGAATCCTGACACCTGCCACCTATCCTTTGTCATCTCTACTATGAGCTGCCCACATTTGACCTCTGTGGAGAGTCGGGAACTAGCCCTCTGCGTGGAGGAGTCACCTGATAGTCATTGTACCCTCATGTATGTGTACCTAGTGACTGGGATGGTGCAGGCATCTGAGGCACCTATTGGACATAGCGAGTTGTGCAATGTGCCAGATCTGGAACTTCCTACTGATAAGCACACATTCAAAAAGATGCCTCACTCATATACTCATCTCCCTCTATAGCCTAATACCTGACTGCATTCCGCTCATGTCTATATCTGTCTCAATCCCTGCAAATGGATCTCCACTCTTGTGCCCATGCATCATGCAACAACATCAGCTGATCTCTCTCTGCCCTCATCCATGACACCTGCTCTGTGGCCCTATCCCTCTTCACCTCCATAGCCTGTATATGTTCCTGCAATCTCTACACCTCTATCACCGTCTCACCACCCTCATCCTATGCTACCTGTGATTGGGCTTGTGTTGTATCTCTCTCTCTTTGCTACCTATGCTTGTGCCACTGCTGTATCTCTCTCCCTCTTTAGGGTATCCACCTATATCTATGTCACATCCCTCTCCCTCTATAGGGTATGTACCTGTATCTATGCTACATCCCTCTCCCCTTGTGGGGTCTATACTTGTATCTATGTCACATCCCTCTCACTCTATAGGGTCTGCACCTATGCCCATGCTACATCCCACTCTATCCTCATAGCATCCTCCCTCTCTTGCATTAGCCCTATATCTCCCACTATCTGATATGCTACATCAACCCTATCAAAAAAGTTCATTCGCTCCCATCTTATCTCATTCCTCTCTCTTATTAGCCCCTCCACATGTATCCTCAAATCATCCATGTATCTCTCAACCTATGCCAGGGTCTTCACCGATGCCTGGTCTATCACTCCTCTCGACTCTACCTGTCCTCTTGCCTACCATATAGCCATTGCTGCCTCTAACCTGTCGCACTCCCATCTTGTAGCCACAGCCTCCTCATGCTCCTAGGATACCTCCCCCTCCAACTGTGTCACCTCTACTCGTAGTTGACTCACCTCGGCCTCTAGCTCATCCCTCTCCACCTGTATGTGTGAGGCCTCATCTACTAGGATCCGATAATCCCTTTTTCCCTCTGCTTGTACTTTGGCCACCTCTACCTCTATTTCTCTTAGTCTTTGCTCTACAATCTGTAATCTCATTATGGCTCCTCTCAGTAGCATCCCTGGATGCTTGACTATAGGTGGCACCATGGCCAATGGGGGAATATCATGGACATCCATATCCATCACCTCCGCATCTCCCTCATCTCTCTCATCCATCATCTCTACATCAGCATCATCTCTCCCATCCTCTCCCTTGATCTCCACCCTAGCTCTCCTTTGTGGTCTCCTCCTCACCCTCTCCTCCTGCTCTGCGGCCCCCGCCACCATCTATCCTCTCTCCTACTACCCTGCTACTCTAGCTCCCTCCTGCCTCCCCCATCCATCTTTGCCATCCCTACCTCATCTCTCCCCTCTTCTACCTCGATCCTCATTTAGCTTCCCTTCGTTGTCTCCTCCTCCTCATCCTCTCTGACTGCCCTATCACCCCAGCCTCACCCTCTCCTCTATCCTACTGTCCTATAGCCCCCGCTACTCTAGCTACCTCTTATTCTCTCCTTTATTGTCCCCTCCTACCTCTCGTCTAGACTACCAATCACAACTCATCCTCTAGCCCAAACCCTAGTGCCCCCACAATTAGCACCTCTGGAGTAATCCATCTGGGCTAACGACAGAGATACCACACGACATATCAAACTATCACTCCTGCATCGATATCCCCCTCGGTCCTACCCAGGTAGGGTACTAACTACAATGTCTCCCAATGCTCTCTCGCAAACCTTGGCGAAATCAACTCTCCCGATGGCCACTCTCTCCTAAGTCTTCAGAACCTATATGTTCCCTATGGAATGTCCTGTGTAAACCTGAACTATCTGGCCACCCTGTCTAGTCTATGTGCCTCCACTTTTCATGGCTCCCACCCAACTATGAAACATCTGGTGCAAAAGTACCCTCTCTTCCCTACCTCATCTCTCCTCCATCCCAAAAATTGTTGTGTCATATACGACCTCCACACTATATGCTCCTCTTGCAGGTCATCCAATGTCCTCCATCTGTCTAGATCCCCCTAGCCCTCATAGTGCCATACCCAACCATACTCTAACCCATACCACCAAGCCATTGGTGTTGTCTCATCCTCTAGTCCTGCTCTCACCACTCCTAGCCTAGTGACACTGATGTGCTCCCAGGCCCATACCTGCAACAAAGTCACCTGTGTCATGTTGAGCACCTCTTAGTAGCATATGACGTGCATGTCTCTGTAAAGTTGTGCTAGTATGCATATACCCCATGTGAATTGTCCCTCTCTCCCCTTGATGATATGACAAATCACCTCCATAAACCTCAAGCTGCAGAAGCACTCGCTCCAATCTCGTAGAAATAATCCACTAATTAACCCACATAGGTATAGTGGTAATGGTGGCAGCCACAATGCCAAACATCAATCCACATCCAACCTCCCCCTTTGGACAGGTAGGTCATCTCATCCAAATAGCACCCACACGGTATGATCCAGTTCCGCTCCCATAGATATTATCAAACTCACTAGGTAGCTCACTATAAGAAACCTTAGTATCTTCCATACGTCCTCCAAAGTCACTGTCATCTCCCCTATTAGGAGATGGAAAGTTGATGTCTCTAAACTCCATTGCTCTATCAAGGCTATCAACATTGCCCAATGTGCTCTAATCGTTGAGTATCCTAATAAATGCAACAATCCCACCTATGACAGAGCCTCATGTTCTGCTTTGTTCATGGCTGCCATCATTGTGGCCAACACCTCAAACTGCCTCTCGCGTGTCTGCAAGCTATTGAGGCTCTGCATCCATATAGCATCACATGTTATTCATCTTCTCCTTTTCCTCATCTTTTCCCTTTTCATGGTCTCGAGTTATCTTTTCACTAATTTTTCCCCCTCCCCTTCTTCTGGCCCAACTTTTACCCATCTTTCCTGGTCTTATTTTCTTATCTCCTTTTTCTCTCTTCCAACTACCCCTTGGCAAAACCCCTCTGACTTTAGGTGAACCTACGCTAGCCCTGGGTTGGGAAAACTTGCCTCGACCCGAGGCGGACTCACCCCATCTCGAGGTGAGCCCGCCCTAGCTCGGGGCGGACCCACCCTAGTTCAGGGTGAGCCCGACCTAGTTCAGGGCGGACCCACCCTGGCTCAGGGTGAGCCCACCCCAACCCAGGGCAAACCCACTCTAGCTTGGGGCGAGTTTTCCCCCAACCTGGGGCGGACCCGCCCTCAGCTTGGGTGAACTCACCCCAGAGCCAAGTGAACCTACCTAGGTGGGGTTTCCCTTGCCTCGGGTGGGGTCACCCCTCCTTGAGTAGGGTCGCCCCTCCTTGGGCAAGGTCACCCCTCCTCAAGGCAGGGTCATCCATTTGCTAGGTGGGGTCACCCAGCTAGATGTTTTTTAATTTTTTGAAAGGATTTTCCTGTTCCCGAGGAAAATCCACCTTGCCCTTTTGTCCCTTTGCCCTTTTTGAACATTTATTTTCACTTTTTTGGGTGCATTTACCCTCTCATTGGGAAAATTCACCCCCACTTTTCCCCCACCTCTCATAGGCAATTCTACCTACCCGCTCGGCGAAATTGAAATTTTTCCCTTGACACATTTTTCTAAACTAACCCAATCCTAAAACCCATATTTTCAAAAAAAATTAAAGCAAAAAAATACATCATAAAATGCTTAAAATCACAAAGAGGGTTTTGAATCTAACCTAGCATGGAACTGCATGCTATTGATAAAACTGTTGTACCTTATCCCCCTGATGGATGATGTCAAATTCATAATCGTCTGGCATCCTCGTCTCTTCGTCTCCTTCCTCTCCTCTTCTCTCTCTCTCTCACTCAATTGCTAGGTGTGCAAATGAGGAGTGGTAATTTCTCAAATTACCTTATATAACTTTTTCCCTCCTTTTTTCACCTTTTTAAGTGAAGGGTATTTTTACCCTTCATTTAAACCTCGTTTAATTCAACTAATCCTCTAACTTCCCGAGGCCACCATTTGCAAACCGTGTGCCTATTTGACTCTGTTCAAAATCCAATCTTCATGGTTTTTTGAGCTCTATCCAATTGTACCTTCCATTTCCTTATATTGAGAAGTCGCCCAGGACCTCTTTTCCTTCCCCAACCGCCCACTCAAGGGGGCATACCCTACCATTTTCCTCCATTCCTCTGTCATGGTCATTTTCTTACGAGATTGGGGCATCTCCCTTCATTTTCCTCCATTTGGGAAACTCACGCAACTTCTCCCACGCTCGGGCATCATTTCCTAGTCACTTCCTCTATAAAGTCATCTGCATTTTCTTTTCTTCGAAACATTGTTATTCTAACAATATTTTGAAGAGGGGAAAAATGTAGACATCCAAATTTGACCACTTCCATATGGCGAAATTTGTCTCCCTTATCTATCTAGTTCATCAATATTAATTAAATGATTTATTTAATTAATATCTCCCCTTTCCTTAAGGTTCCTAAAGTATTTAATTTAACTATTAAATACTTTACCTTTCATCTTCTCTTCTCTAAATTAAATAAACATATAAATTTATTTAATTTAGTCATTTGCCCCTTTTGAATTAAAGCAATTTTAAATTTGTGTTTTTTCTCTCTCCTTGTCACATCCTCCATAACCCTCTTCTAATTTGGATTAATTTAATTAATCCATGATTAGGATGTGCACACCTTAATCAAGATTAATGTCACATCCTCCATATTCTCCCACTTGCTTCTAATCCCTCATCAAGTTTTTTAATCACCTGTTTGCACAACCTTAATCTAATCCCCTTGCTACATTTAGCATATCTTTTTGTCAACCTTCACATTTTCCATATTTAGCCTAGACCCTCTTCGCCATGTGAATTAAAATTTCACATTTATCCTTCCAAGACTCTCGTCTTCCCCATGTGAATTTAAAATTCACATTTATCCCTCCAAGACTCTCCTCTTCCCCATGCAAGTTGTTAGGAGTTCTAGAACTTCTCACGTGTCACATCAGTCACATGGATCCAAGAACCTTCCATTATAAGGACCTTGTCTTATCCACAAGGTAGTTTTTAGCTTCCTTCATAAGAACCTTGTCTTATCCACAAGGTGCTTCTCATATCAATTTAAAATTTATATTTATTCTCCCAACCACCTTATCCCTTCCAATCATGTGAATTTACAATTCACATTTATTTCCCCAACCACTTCTCTCTTCCCCATGGATATTTTTGAGGAATACTAAAATTCCTCATGTCACTTTCCTCTCATATGGGAACAAGAAGTCTTTTTTTGATGAAATATTCTCCTAATCCCAAGGTACTTGCAATTACCTCCACCTCAGTTGTACTCTCTCCACCTCACCATGTCTTTTTTCCATCTCATTTCCACACGGCAAGATGTGAGGGCTTGTGAGTCCTCAACTCACTATAGCCCTCCATCTTGGCCATGTTGGGTCAATCTTGACTGTCCATTTCTCTAGAGAATTCTTCTCTTAAAATGAGAGATTTTCTCTCATTTGTCTCATTAGGCATTCACACACTTTGGTATTCAATCTTTAGTTTTCATACTTACACTTTTGCACTCCAAAACCTCCATTGTTGCATACTTTCAAGCTTCATCTATTGCACTTGCATTCATCCATCTAACTACCCACTTTGTTCATTGCATTCCTTATCTTACATAGATCATTTTGAATCCATTTTCATCCACCTTTCCATCAAAGGATCATACACAACATCAATCATCAAAGGGCCAACCAAGGACTAGCTTGAACAAGGTAAAAATCTATTTGTTTATCTTTATTTTGTTTAAGTTTAACGTAGTCCTATCTTGAAGTGTTTAGTGTCCTTTCCTTCTTTTTGCATTTTATTTTGCATGATTTAGAATAGGTTAGGAACACTAATCACAAGATAAAATGATGTGATTAAGATGGAAGTTAATTATTGAAGAATTCAATAATAATAATAAAATAAAACAATATATTAAATTTGTTTATTTAATTAAGAGGAAATAATATAATAAAGATAGAAGAATTAAAATTGAACTATATAAATAAATATTTCTATTTATTTAATAGTAGAGGAATTAAAAATTAATTAATCAAATAAATCATATTTAATTAATTAGATTATCCAGACCATTTTTAGGTGTATACACATCATGTAGCCCTATTATAAGAAATTGGGTTGAAATACCTCAATCACATAACTCTACCCATTTAAGAATAAATAAATTAAGTAGATTTGTATACGAGCCTACCAAATGTTGAACTTCATTAGTTTTTTTAAAAATAAATATCATCAAAGGTTGAGTTAGCAAGAAGAGGATATCCTACCATGCATTTATAAGTCTTAATATATGAAATGTGCATAAAGATGATGTAGATGATGCCAGGTCCATGATGAAAATTTTTCCATTCTCCCTTCATAAAATGATGAGATATAACCATATAAACATCATCACATATAGGGATATAGTCTGAGGGTACACCAACTTGAAGGTTTCCACCATGGGGAAGATAAAATTCCCAATCTCCCAATGACCCAAAATTATCCCAACCATGTTCTTTGTTATTAATAAGGGAATGGAATCCAACTTGCTAACTTGGAAGACCTTAAGGATACATAAGATGAAGGTCATATTTAAACACATTTATTCAAAGAGTTTCACTTCCTCCATCTTGGGAAATATATGTTGCAAAAGCATATTAAAAACCATTCAACATGGTCAAATCTAAGACAAATAGAAAGAGGATAGGCATCCCAATAGATTATGGGTTGTCATGAAATAAAATTGCAGTACTAGAGCCTAAACCTAAAGTTTTATGTTTAAAGAATAAAGATACCATACTAAGTCATTAGTAATCTAGGAATCAAAATTATTGAGAAAGGGGAATATTCAGAGTAGGGATAATTTATGTCACCCAATATGATTGCAAATATTATAAATTTATTAGAAAAGGATGAACCTAATTTAATTCCCCTAAGATATTTGTATAATCAATGTAGTACTAGAAATATACATATTAGTAAATATGAAGGAAGAGAAGATTTTTGATGTCAGTAAGCCTATTACAATTGAAATATGTCATCCTCCTCTAGGATGGGTTACCCTAGCACAAAATTTCTAGTTTGAAACAACTAACATTGACAATGATGTTTGTTACCCATAAAATTTCCCCCTAGCTTCTCTTCTTGTTGCTATCTCTCTTTCTGCCTAAGTCCGATACTCAAACTTATGTTCGGGCAGCCTTTTGTCATTTTCTTCGAACCCAGGTGGGGTTTTCATTTGTTTGTCGAACCTCTCATTCTACCACTTGTGTTTGTTTCTCGCTAGGCGGTGTTTTCTTATTGTTTTTGAACTTGTCTTGCCTCAAGTTGGATGTACGAATATTAATAACCCGATTGATGAGTTGTCGTATGTTAGAACCATAGAAAATTCACTCACAAGTCATGATTTAGGTGAAATTCTTTAGGCTATCTCAAACCTGGGCGAGGGTTTATTAAGTTGAGCAAACCACCCATTTTTTTGCCTAGAATATTTTTGATGATTAACTTAATAGCATTCAACCTATTCATTTAACCGATACATTATGCAGAAAAGAAACCAACATTTTCAAGCATGATATGAATAAGAAACCAATGAAGCCATGCATGTTAAGACATAGTGATACAAAAAGAGATATTTTATTTATATATAAATGATTTTACATTACACTGGCATTGCCAAAAATTGCCTGGTTTGACTAACAAATTTAGGTTGTGGACAAAAAGGAAAAAATAGTATTACTTCTTAGGTACATAGAGCAAACATCAGGACATGAATGCCCTCAGTGACAACTTGCAGGCATTTGACTTTGGCTAGAAACAACAGATTTTTGTGTGACTGGAGGAATTGTACAAAAAGCCCCATATCATTCCTTACCACTCCTACACATAGAAGAGCCATAGCCTCCTCCAGAGTCTCATATTGAATAGCCGACACAATGCAGATAGAGTCAGCTATTAATCCATTTCAAGGATAGTAGTTGATCCTGTTAATTTCCACCTTAACGTGATGATGAAACTCGGGTTTCACTAGGTGCTCCAATGTTCTCACACCTCAATCACGGTGGCTAGAATTCCTAATGACTGTATAGATAAAGTGCTCTAGCATAGTTGTGTTATTCACATGATCCTAGCTAAGGAACGCCTCGCCAAGGATGCTCTAGAGCACTTCTTCCTCCACCTCGCTTTGCACTATGAAGACTTCTTTCAACTGGTCTGAGGTGTGCCTAAATAGTCGATTGCACTCGATTTCCACTAGAATGATGTAGTCATTAGTGGAATTACCATCACTTTGAGAACTCGCCATATTGGATGCAACTGATTGCAAAAGAAATGCGATGCTGGTTGAATTTATAGAATTTTGGCTAGACATGAGTGTATTCTCTTGAGCTTGATAAGATGTTAATTTAATTCCCATTTATGGCTGGCTTGCATCGCTTTGAATTACAATTTCCCATCAAGCAACACACATGTGCTATCTCTTGATATCCCTATGTGTTGCATTAATAGTTGGTGGTATGATTGGTCCTTTGGTGGTTGTTGGTGGGATGAAGACCAATTTTCTTTGCCGATATTTATTCCTCTGCTAAATTCAATTATTTTGACTAACTCCCCAAGAAACATTAGTAATACAAGAAGTTGTTGGTTTAGTAACGGCTTTGGTGCCCATCTAGTGGCACTAGCTGTGTTATAAATTTGAAATTGTAAAGGATGAAGGGACCTCTTTTTTTGGATACACTTGGGGGTGCTATCGAGAAGGAATAAACATTTATTGAAGACTTTGATGATTTATAATCTATTTGTTATGAATTTAATGATTTAGTATGTTGATATAGGAATTATGTGTACGATATGGTTGTATCTGTAGACATGCAAATTTGATTGCTCCCATACGATCAAATTTACCTCTTTATTCGTCCATTTCATCAATATTAATTAATTTAATTAATATTACACTTTCCGCCTAAGGTTGTTAAAGTATTTAATTTAACAATTAAATGCTTTACCTTACATCTTTTCCTTCTCTGAATTAAATAAATACATCAATTTATTTAATTTAGTCATCTAATATTTTTGAATAAAATCAATTTAAAATTCTTCCTTTTTCTCCCTCCTTGTCATATCCTCCATAATCTCTCTCTAATCTAGATTAATTTAATTAATTCATGATTAAGATGTGCATCCTCTTAATCAAGGATTAATGTCACATCCTCCTACATTTTCCACTTGCTTCTAATATCTCATTAATTACCCTAATCAAATATTTGCACAACCTTAATCAAGGTCATTAGCCACATTTAGCATCCCTTTTTAGTCAACCTTTCCATTTTCCTTTCTTGGCATTGACCCTCTTTCCAATGTCAATTTTTACTTCACATTTATTCATCCTATGTCTCTCTTCTCCCCATGTGAATTTTTAATTCACATTTTATCCTTCCAAGACTTCTAGAACATGGGACTTGTCACCTCATCCACATGTGACCAACTCCCATCTTTTTGGAGACCCTCTCTTATCAACTAGATTCTCCCAAGCATGTGAATTTTTAATTCACATTTATTCCTCCAAGGAATCTTCTCATCTCCCAATGTACTTCCAAGGTACATATCCTTCCTCTATATCATGTACTCTCTTTCCACATCACCTACACATCATCTCACCCTTAGCCACTTCACATTCCACATGTCAAAATGTGAGGGCTTGTGAGTCCTCAACTCACCTTAGCCCTTCATCTTGGCCTTGTTGGATAAATCTTAACCATTGAATTCCCTAGAGAATTCAAATTTTCCTATAAATACCCCCTCCTCTAAGGAATTGAGAACACTTAGCCATTTTGCAACCATATGTTGTCATTTTGTGCACTCATTTTTCTCTCATTTAGCCATCCATTTTAGCCATTTTTGCATTTGCATCCCACCATCTACTTAATCTTGCTTTTAGCTACATCAATAGTCATCTAAGGAGCATACAAAGTGATCCAAATTAAGGGCCAACCAAGGAATGTCAGTAACAAAGAAGGTATAATTGTCTTGTAATCTTTATTTTAGCTTATTTCTTTGCTTTATCATTTCTTAGGCTAATCTTGAGGTGTCCCTTTGTGTTTTCTTTCATTGCATTATTGTTTTTTTTGCATATCTAGGGTTGATAAAAATTTAGGATCACATTTATGGCATGACTGGTGGGACCCACAAGTGGGTTCCTCTATTTAATGTTTGTTGTTGTTGAGATTGTTTGCAGGAATAGGTCACAGAGAGGCGACTATGCCCTCCTGGTTACTATAGGGGGGTGACTACGCCCTCCTGTACTCTATAGAGGGGCAACTACACCCTCTGGTTCATTGCAGAGGGGCGACTACGCCCTCCTGGTCACTACAGAAAGGAAATTAGACCCTATGTTTCATTGTACAAAGGAGATTATGCCCTCTGGTTCACTACAGAAAGGAAATTATGCCCTCTGTTTCATTGTAGAAGGGCGGAAACGCCCCTAATTAAACTTTGTTTTCTAACATTTTAATGTAGAAGGGAAACTACGCCCTGGTTTGAATTTTGTTTGTTAACATTTCATTGTAAAAGTTCAACTATTCCCTCTTGAAGCTACAAAAGTTTAGCTACGCCCTCTTGCTACTACAAAAGTTCCACTATGCCCTTTTGTTGTTGCAGAAGTTCAACTATGCCCTCTTGCTACTGCAAAAGTTCCATTGTGCCCTTTTGATGTTGTAGAAGTTCAATTGTGCCCTCTTGTTGCTGCAAAAGTTCAACTGCACCCTCTTGTTGGTGCAGAAGTTCAACTGCGCCCTCTTACTACTATAAAATTTCAACTACGCCCTCTTGCTACTACACCCTCTGGTTCACTATAGAGGGGCGACAACGCCCTCCTGTTCACTGCAGAGGGGCGATTACACCCTCCTGATTCACTGCAAAGGGGTGACTACGCCCTCCTAGTTACTGCAGAGGGGCGACTTCACCCTCCTAGTCACTATAGAGGGGAAAATTTTCCCTCTTGGTCAATATCGAGGGGAAAATTTTCCCTCCTGGTTACTATAGAGGGGTGAATACGCCCCAAAACAACATATTTTGAGAGGTAAAATGACTATTTTAGCTTAGTTTTTGCCCCAATTTTTTTTGGTTTTCCAATTCTAACCCCCTAACATTTTTTGCAAGAATATTTGTGTTATTTCTAACTTTTTGTGGCATATTCTTGTGTAATTGACGAAGAACGAAGGATAAAACAATTAACATTTGCTTGCAGGGATATCTGTTTGCTCAAATTTTAAAAGCTATCCTTTCTTTTTTCGTTAATCTAGGAATATTGTCTAATTAGGGGAAGTAATATTCATTGCTTGTTGTGTCTATCTTTTTGTGTTACACAAAGGGGGCATTAGTTTGTTTTCACTTTCCCCTTGCACTTCGTGTGAGCCTGGGGAGTAGTTGGAAATGATTAATGTCTTCTTTCTAGTGGGACCTGCTTGGGGATTTCATCACCCCATGGGATGATCCCAACCACGCGTATCAACAGGGTATACAAAGGGGGGAGAGCGAAATTTGTACCTCAATGCAGTCGCGTCGTAATTGGTGGAGCATCGAAGCTAGGGTGATACCTAGATAGACGTGAAGAGTTGGTTTGAGCCCTTTAGTATGTCGATGGGGTTCCCTACTCATGCTTGTGATGGGCTAGTGTTCATGATTGTGCCTCACGTACCGAGAGTATATTGAGGACTCCCTAGACACCTTCTACATCCTAGATTAAGACCTTTGTTAGTCATACCCTTAATACTAATCGTAGGATTGTGCTTGTTTGAAAGTTCTTTCTTGTGAGAAACTAGTAAATTTTTTGACAAATTGACCTTATTGTTGTCATTTTAAGTCCTTTTCATAGTCATTTTCATCAAAACCAAGTCTCTGTTTGTTGCAGTGGGGTGAATTTTCCCTGCTGAACAGTGAAAATCACCCTGTTTAACTCCGTTTAGCCTCTAAACCATCATGTAATCATTCCAAACCTCTATTTTTTTCATTCTAAACCTCTGAAACCCCCGTTTGATCATTCTAAACCTCCATTTTATCATTCCAAACTTTTGTTTAGTTATCCCAAACCTTCGTTTAACCATTCCAAACATTTATTCGACCAAGTAGTCTTTCATCCCTTTTGATCCTCCTTTCACTTGTTTCGAGTAATCTTTCATCCATTCCAAGTATCCATCTCCTCATTCTGAGAGTTGTTCATCCTTTCTAATCAATTGTTTACTCATTTTGAGCTTTTGTTTTTGTGACTTGAGAGTCCTTCGTCCATTCTAAGAAATCATTTACTAGTTTCGACTACTTATTCATCCACTCCTATCAGTCATTTTCCCAATCTGATCATCTATTTCCTCAATCTGATTATCTAATACCCCATTCCAATCACCCATCTCTTTGTTCTAACATCATGTTTACCCACTCAAAGAGTCCACAAGAAGTGGGGTGAATTTTCCCTACAGTGGGGTGAATCTGCCCTGCAGTGGCGCGAATTTTCCCTACAAAAGGGAAAATTTTCCCTACAAAAGGGAAAATTTTCCCCTCTGTGAGGGTAGATTCACCCCAGAAGGGAAAATTCACCCCTCTATGGGGGAAGATTCGCCCCTCTGTGAGGGAAAATTCACCCCAGAAGGGAAAATTCGCCCCTCTGTGAGGGAAAATTTTCCCCTTTATAGCAAAAATTTGGAAAACAAACAATAAACATATCCAGTTCCCAAATCTGACCAGTGGAGCCAATCCCATCATATCCTTCAATCCAATCCTAATATGACCTTTAATCTAATTCCAATCTGAGCTTTGGTCCATCCACATTCTGTCGAGCTCATTTGTTCATCATCTGAATCATATCAATACATCATCCTCAAGCATCTCTAGGTTACACATCCCTTATCATTTCCCCATCCAAATCCCTTGAACTTTGTTTCAGGTTATTATCCGAATTGACCTAAGTATCTAAATTGATCCTCATCATCAACATCTACTTAGGATTGTCATCCATGCTAAGTTAATCATCATTGTCCGCCCAATCAATTCACCTTCAGTCTCAAGGTGGATTTGGTGCTGCAATCATTCATTCATCCTTTAATCTGATTAATCAGTATCCTATGTCACCTAGGGTAATCTTCGAGTGGGATTTTCCAATCCCTCTCATCATCCTATCCGATCCATCATTTGATCTTATCAATCATTAATCGATCTTATCAAATCCAATCCAATCGCATCCTTATCCAATCACCTTCAACCCAATCAATCTACTTCCATCTTGAGGTAGATTCAGTGTCGTAATCATCCTTTGATAATCGATCCTATCTCAAAATCAATCCCATCACATCGTCCAATCATCCTAATCTGAGCTTTAATCCAATCCCAATTTGAACTTTAGTCCGTTTCAATCCAAAATCTTTGGTCCATCCCATTTATCCTTTCATCATCATGAATCCTTATCCTCCATCAATAGTAGTCAATGGAAACCCTAATTATATTAACAATGATAATGAAAGTCTCATCGATCAAGAAGTATATAACATAGATCCCCTTGATGCTATCATCACTAGTAAGCTTTATCCACCCACTTTCCACAATCTAGTCACCCCTTCAAACTATCATGTTATGTCTTCACCCATTCCTAATCACGCACCATATGCTACCTTTGACAAGGGATGTCCAGTATCTTCCTCATCCGCATATCCATCATATCATTCATCTACACCTTCCCCTTATCCAACACTTGCATCCTGTTATCCTAATCTGCCAACACAATACTCCTCTTACACTCTCTCATCCATGTCCCATTATCCTAATCCTCCATACCAATCAAGCTCTTCTAATCTTACATCCACACCTTTTTATCTTAGTCCTAAACTCCCATCAACTTACCCTAATCCAACATCCACATCTCCCTATCCTAACCCACCATCCATGTCTTCCTATCTTAATCTACCATCTCAATCTTCCTATCCTAACCCACCATCCCAATATCCTTACTACAATCCACCAACCACATCCTCTTGTCTTAATCTACCATCCACATCCTCATATCCTAATTCACCATTCCAATATCCCTACCTTAACCCTCCATCTAATCCTAATCTTCCATCTACTCCTAGTCTTACATCCAATCCCATTCCTCCATCTCACCCTAGGCCACTAATCCATAATCCTAGTCCTCCACCAATCCCTAATCCTCCATCTATTCCTATCATGCCATCTCAACCTAGAGTATGCAAGTTTCTCACTCCAAAATTTCTCCAAGGACTCATGACAAAGAAGACATCGCCAACTCCACCACTTGAAATTGTGGAACCATGCCATCCCAATCCATCCTCCATGGTCACTAATGATGAGACCCCTTTGCATCCCACAACTATCATTGATGCTATCACCCCTAACACCACTCAAACCATCAAAACCATCACATCCTCCCAACCCACTAATCCCCCATCACCTACTCCAATATCGGTCGATCCCATCAAAAATAACCAAATCCAATCCACTCCTACACCTAGATCCTCCCAACCCATGATCTGCAAATCCAATCCACTCCTCCCACTCCTAGTATCACTAAAATACCCTCTCATGAACTTCTTGAATCCTCCATCCTTCCACCTCACCTACTTGAAGATCCCATCCAACATGCCTCCATTGTCATGCCTCCTGCACACGATGAGTCATGCCAAGAGTTTGGTCCAAAGCATATCATATCCCCTCTTCTACATCAAGAACCAGCCATCCCAGCTATTCCACCTCAAGATTATATTCCCTCATCCACTATAGTCCATAATCTCCTTGTCACTCAAGATTCCACTACTCCATCTCATGAGCCCTTATCTCCATCTCCATCACATGAGCCCTTATCACTCACTACCAAAAATCTAGATCCTATCATGTAACCTAATCCCTCTGTTGATCCCTCACCAACTCCCTATCCTGATCAAAGAGCTGCTACTCCCTCATCTCCATCTGATGATCCTCCACCATCACCTAAACCTATTATCCCCACAACACTTTTATATCCCCTTGGTACTCTCACATTATTCCATGGTGGTCTCCTTGCAAAAGAAGAAAAAAACATATACACCACCTATCCTTCTCCACCTAATAATGGACTCGCATCATTCTTCTTGAATAACAAAAATCTTGTCATGGATCAAATGCTTAAGAACATGAATTACCAAGGAAAAGGTTTAGGCCTTCATGAACAAGGTATTCTAGAGCCCATCCAAGTCAAAGAACAAATCTGTATGCAAGGTCTTGGACCTATTTCCCAATACTCACAATCTAAATATGTTGGTACAACCTTTAGATGTCCTCAACGAGCCTCTTCCACAAGAAATATAGGCCCTTCCCAAAGAAATATAGGCTCTTCCCATCGCTCCACTAGATCATATGTTTCCATTCCTCCTCCTCCATCGTATCACCTCAAAAAAACTATCCATATTCCTCCATCATCTGATCCATCCATTTTGGGTCCTTACATCCCTCCATCCACCATCTCCCATCCTTCATCTACTCCATTCGTCTTGGGTCCTTATTTCCCTCCATCCACTAAGTCCATTTTGGCCCCTTATATCTCAAAATCACCCCCTCCATCTCGTCATATTCATCCTTTCATCCATCCATCACCTATCCATGTCACCCATAATAAACATCCCCCTCACATATCCAATAATCAGGATCAACAAAGGAACATACCTAAACATCCTCCATCTACACATAATCCCCATACTCCTACCTTCGTCGCTCCATGTCATCCATCTCCTCATACCCATCCCATTTCTATCAAAAGCACTTTGGATACTAAAGCAAAAATGCATAAATCTAAAAATCCCAATAAATCAAAAGCTCCTCATTTCCCCTCTAAATGACATGTTGACAAAAAGAAAAAGAAAATCCAAAAGCAGAATTGTATGCATCGGTCAGAAAGGCCCACCAAAGAAAAGATCAAAACCATGTGGATCCCAAAGAAAAAAGATGCAATACCTTCAAATGAAAAATTCGTAACAACATCCAAAGTTTCTAATCCAAAAGCTAATCATACACTCTTGTCATCTCCTAAATCTATTTTGGGTCCTTATGTCCCAAAATTCACCATCCCATCTCCTCCATTATCCCCACATTCTCCATCCATTAATACTCCTATCATTTCACATCCATCACCGTATGTGCCAATGTTGGTCCTAAACTCACCACCCCATCCCACACCTACCCCATCATTCTATCCATACCCTTCCCAGCATCCCATCCATTATCCCACATATCTCCCCCATCAAATCCCTCTAATTCATCCTCTTGCATAATCCATTTATCATAATATCGTTGTACCAATATCTAACAGTCACTTCAAACATGGGCTCTTAACACCTTGTATGGAACTTGATGCTTGAGTCCTTCATCCACATCCTTATCACATGTCTTCTACATCCATTTATCCAAATCCCTATACTTATCCATCTCCACCTGCATTCTATCCAAAAAAACAAAAAAGTCAAAAATCCAAAAAGAAAAAAAAATCCAAAAAAGTCAAAAAATTTTTAAAAAAAATCCAAAAAAGTCAATTTTTTTTTTTTTAAAATCCAAAAACAAAATTAAAAAGTAAAGAGAAATAATTCATCCAATGGTGAAAACTTTGAAAAAAAGAGCCTTGGATAAGTACCATGATGAAAACCTAACAAGCAGACGTCATGCATAAATCCCCATCCGTCCTTTTCCACACTTGGGGGTAGCTTCCTGATATGCATTTCCTTCATCCGCTATGCTTCCAACTATGCACCCATCTTCCTGATATACATCCTCTTCATTCATCCCCTCCATCCCACCTATCTTTCGCATCCTACCACCATATCCCATTTATCTCCCATCCCTCCATCCTTCTTGTGATCTTGATCAAAATAGGGGAACCTATCTATGCATGATTTGGACACCTCTTGTTATACATTCCCTTCATCTGTGCTCTATCATTTTCCTTAGTCACCCATCCTATCCTCCTCTAGTTATCTCCTTTATCTTCCCATCCACTCATCTTCCATCCTTCATGCCTCATCATCCATGACATATGTAGAGTGGGGGAATCTACTTGCTTCGTGACATAGTCCTTGGATACATCATTTATCATAACATCCCTTCATCTTCCTATCCATCTACCACGACATCTCTTCCATCTATCCTAGCATCCCTTTCATCTCCCAATCCTTATCTTCCTATCCATCCATTATAACATCCCTTCTGTCTCCCCATCCTTATCTTCCTATCTGTTTATCTCTATCCTCCCATCTCATAATCCCTTGTCATTGGTATCTAGCTATAGGCTACTCCCCATGCAACCCAATGCCCTCTATCTTATAATCATCACTTCTACTTCTTTTGCACATCTTTTCAATCTCTTCTCCTTTCTCCTCATTCATCTCTCCATCATATCATCCTCCCAATTCATTTTGTTGAACTATCCCATCCCTAAGCTTCATGTAGTCACCATCATCCTATCCAATCCAACAGGTCTATCATGTCTCATCGTATCAATTCCATCATTTTCATCTCATCACCCTTTATCCATTATTTTTCTTTGGCCTTTGGTCAAACTACGTTGCCCCTGTGCTTTCACGTAGGCAAGGTCAATCATTTGATCCACCCCTGGGGTTTTGTCCATCTACTCCTTTATCATCTATAATCAGCCATTTTCCTTTTGTCCATCATGTCTTGGTCATCTATCAAGGTCTCCATCATCATCTTCCCACTTTTATCAATGGTTAGTCATCATCCTTTTATCAAACTATGAGGGCTTTGCACTTTCACATAGGAAAGGCTAATATTTGATCGGCCCTCAAGCCCCTAGGTCTTTAGGGTGTTTTAGTCTCATGTCTTGTCTCCCTTGTGTCGTGTCATCAAGCTATGCCTTTATCTCGCTAGTTCTTAACAAACGAGATCCTCTCGTATCGTCAGATCCAATCGGTTTTGAGTATCCTACATCATATCGATCTTTCAGTTTAGTATCCATCATCAGTCTCAACAAGATGTATCCTTCCTAATAGACCTCATCAATCCCCTTGATCCTATGGAAAAGGATGTTTGAAATTGATTGTGCTCTTTTGATGCTTTTGGTTTTTGTTTATCAGTTGAGCTCCCTGTCATCACTTATCAAGGCCACCATGATCCATCATATTATGGTGCGTCTTGACTTGTTAACATAGGGGCATATCTTGATCTTTTCTTGCTGTTGTCTGTTGGGTTGTCCCACATAGTATCCACCAAGACCCATGTGATCTTGTGTTATGTTGGGACATCCCTTTGTGCTTGCGGTTATCCCAATGCCTGGCCCGACCAAAGTCTTTGTCACTTTGGGGTATTGGGATAGCCTTCTTGTCTGTTGTGCATTACACACCAATTTGCCTTAATCCATCATACCTTGGTGTATCATTTCTTATGCTATATCAAAAATTAGTGCTCCAAAGATGGAAAATCATATTAAGATTGCATTTCATGATCATTACCGTTGCATTGCATTCACCCTATGATTTTGGTTGTGCAAATACTTTCTTCCCGACCCAGAACATCTTTTCTTCTTCTCTCAGTTTCTTCCCCCCCCCCACGCTTCGCCCTAGTCAGGGCGAACCTATCTTCCAACCAGGGCGGATGCTCCCCAAGCCGAGGTGGAAGCGCCCCCTCACTGAGGTGGATATGCCCCAACCTAGAGTGGAAGCACCCTAGACCCTAACATCCTAGGACCACCATTTGCAAATCATGCGTCTGATCGACTCTGTTCTAACCAATCTTCTCAGTTTTTTGTGCTCTTTCCAATGACATATACCATGTCATACTTTTGGGAAGTTTCCCTAGGCCGGGGTGGAAGTGCCCCAAGCCACCCGTAAAAGCCCCAACCCTCTCCAAGGCGGATACGCCCGAACCCGGGGTGGAAGCGCCCTAGGCCCCTAACTTCCTGGGGCCAACATTTGCAAACCGTGTGTCTAAGTGACTCCATTCGAATGCCAATCTTCTCAGTTTTGCATGCTCTTTCCAATGACATATACCATGTCATACTTTTGAGAAGTTGCCCTGGGCCAGGGCAGAAGCGCTTTGTACCAGGGCTAATACGCCCCAACTTGCACTTTGCTTCCCTAACTTCTTGGGGCCACCATTTGCAAACTATGCATCCGATCGACTCCATTCAAATGCCAATCTTCTCAGTTTTTTGTGCTCTTTCCAACGACATACATGTCATACTCTTGGGAAGTTTCCCTAGGCTAGGGCGAAAGCATCCCAAGCCGAGGCGAATACGCCCCAAGCCAAGGTGGAAGCACCCTAGGCCCCTAACTTCGTAGGGCCGCCATTTCCAAACTGTGCATCCAATCGACTCTGTTCAAACACCAATCTTCTTGGTTTTTCGTGCCCTTTCCAATGACATATACCATGTCATATTTTTGAGAAGTCACCCGGGACCCCTTTTTCCTTCCCCATCTGCCTTCTCGAGGGGGCATACCCTATCATTCCTCTCCATTCCTCCATCATGAGTCTTCTCCCATGAGACTGAGGCATCCCCTTTCACTTCCCTCTACTTGGAAAACTCATTCAACCTCTTTTTTGCGGGGGCATCAAGCCCTATCACTTCCTTTACCATCGGCATTTTATTTGTCTTCGAAACACTGTTATTCTAACAATATTTCGAAGAGGGGAAAAATGTAGACATCCAAATTTGATTGCTCCCATACGATCAAATTTACTTCTTTATTCATCCATTCCATCAATATTAATTAATTTAATTAATATTACACTTCCCCCCTAAGGTTATTATTTAATTTAGTCATCTAATCTTTTTTAATAAAATCAATTTAAAATTCTTCCTTTTTCTCTCTCCTTGTCACATCCTGCATAATCCCTCTCTAATCTAGATTAATTTAATTAATTCACGATTAAGATGTGCATCCTCTTAATCAAGGATTAATGTCACATCCTCCTACATTTGCCACTTGCTTTTAATCTCTCATTAATTACCCTAATCAAATATTTGCACAACTTTAATCAAGGTCATTAGCCACATTTAGCATCCCCATTTAGTCAACCTTTCCATTTTCCTTTCTTGGCATTGACCCTCTTTCCCATGTGAATTTTTAATTCACATTTATTCATCCTAGGTCTCTCTCCTCCCCATGTAAAATTTTAGTTCACATTTTATCTTTCCAAGACTTCTAAAACATGGGACTTGTCACCTCATCCACATGTGACCAACTCCCATCTTTTTGGAGACCCTCTCTTATCCACTAGATTCTCCCAAGCATGTGAATTTTTAATTCACATTTATTTCTCCAAGGAATCTTTTCATCTCCCAATGTACTCCAAGGTACATATCCTTCCTCCACATCATGTACTCTCTTTCCACATCACCTACACATCATCTCACCCTTAGCCACTTCACATTCCACGTGTCAAAATGTGAGGGCTTGTGAGTCCTCAACTCACCTTAGCCCTTCATCTTGGCCTTGTTGGATAAATCTTAACCATTGAATTCTCTAGAGAATTCAAATTTTCCTATAAATACCCCCTCCTCTAAGGCATTGAGAACACTTAGCCATTTTGCAACCATATGTTGTCATTTTGTGCACTCATTTTTCTCTCATTTAGCCATCCATTTTAGCCATTTTTGCATTTGCATCCCACCATCTACTTAATCTTGCATTAACTACATCAATAGTCATCCAAGGAGCATACAAAGTGATCCAAATCAAGGGCCAACCAAGGAATGTTAGCAACAAAGAAGGTATAATTGTCTTGTAATCTTTATTTTAGCTTATTTCTTTGCTTTATCATTTCTTAGGCTAATCTTGAGGTGTCCCTTTGTGTTTTCTTTCATTGCATTATTGTTGATTTTGCATATCTAGGGTTGATAAACATTTAGGATCACAGTATCTTCTTTGAAGGATAAGTTGTATGTCTTCATTCATTACAATCTGATTTATCTCTTAAGTTGGTTGATCAGGGATTTTCGATCTTTGCATTGATAGTTTATGGCTTTGGTTTATGTCATTTGTACTAGATTCATATTTGTGGACTAGTTTTCGTCACCGTTTCTGCTTTCTAGTTAAAAGCACACCCCTTGCATTAGAATAGAACAATTCATTGAAGATTTAATGAGGGAGTTGTACCTCAACAAAATTTAGAGAAAATTCACAAAAATAATTGTGATCTTTTCAGAGCTGTTAGCGGATTTCAATTGATGCTAAATTTGGGCCTAGAGTCATTATTTAAGTATATGTGTGAAGAGCCATTCCATTCACCAAATTATTTTTTGGCGACTCACTAGGGAAATCGAATTGATTGGAAAGTTTGACAATTGCCATCATGTCATACAACAAGATGGTATTTCCTCACAATAATATATTTCCTATTTTGCAGCCATTCTTAGATCAGGTTGGAGCGGGGCAAGAAGACATCATATCACAATTAAATACACTAGCATGGAGATATAGGAGGAATGCAGCAGATTATATGCGAGTAAATTTTATCTTGGAAGAAGAGGAGGAACGGGCCCAAAGACTACCCGCACCTATGATTGAATGTCCTCCAATGTTGATATTCAAATACTGCGACAACCCTCCTCATCATCATAATTGTCAGCCGAATCGGCCATTACATAAACCAAGGGACCCATCTGTATGCCAACCTCAGAATCCACCTCTGGCTCGTCTACCACAGTAATTTTCTTTCCCTAATTTTTACTCATGTGTGAGTTAGCGACTCTATTTGTTTATTTATGGCTTCAAATCTCTGGTGCAATCAAGTTGGCCCTCTTGCTATATCACAATATCATGATTTACCCCAAGGTTCCCGAAAGAGGTTTCCTAAATTTTCCAATCAGAATGAACAAGATCATGAAGAACATGTTTCAGCTATAACTACTGTAAGTGCAATTTTAGGAATTCAAGAAGATGTTTTTGTAATAATTTTCATTGACAGTCTAATTGAGAAATCGACATAATGGTACAGGGGGCTCGAAAAGGGGAGTAATACTGGATGGTAGGTTCTCAAAACAAAATTTCTCCAACGCTATGGAATTCCAATTAATATTGCAGCTTCCTTACATCTCTTCTTTCATATCAGGAAAAATAGAGCAGAAATAATGAGGGATTTCATTTACAGGTTTAATCGGTCTCTTCAAAATATTCCTAGTCTAGGAAGACCAAGTGTAGAGATCCAATATCGTATATTCATTTCTACTCTGGAACCTGACATACAATTAAACCTCAAAATGTGAAGGCTGGGGATGATTTTATTGCCGTGGGTAAATGGAAATTAGACTAAAATGTGATGTTGGAAGCCAATTGCAAGGAATCTCCTAAGTTCTTGGTTGGAAGTCACAGAGAGGAAAAGTTATCTCTCTTTACTACCAAAAACATTAATTTAACAATTTTTGACGACATGCAATAGCCTAATGAGGGACAAGATTAGCATAGTAATGATCTGAATTTCAACTTATATACTTCTTTTGAAGTTGAAACTGATGATAGTTCGTCCAATAATGATGAAGATGATGAACCCCAGGAAAGGTCATCGTTTGCTTCACCCCCTCATTTTGATAAGCTCTCCCCCTCTAATACTAATTTGAATGATTTGGCATTGACTTCTCTTCTCACTCCAAAATATGAAATCTTCTCCTTTAAAGAAATGGAGAATAAGGACGTATGTTTAAATTTGGAAGGAAACGATGGTTCTAGGAATGGTGATCTTTGGGAAAAGGAAAAATGGTTGACTCATTTTAACCCTCTTTTTAGTTTTGATGAATTTGAAATATGTGATAATCTCCTTTTCACAAGTCAGATTGTCGATCAATTCATGCATGTGGATAAATGTCATTTATCGGGGGCTGAGATAGATTATAAACAAAGGAAAGATGAAGAGGACGTTAGTATCTTGTTGGGGGAAGATTAGGTCTACATCTAGTCAGAAGTGGACAATAAACCAATCACTGCTATACACCGGTCTACAAAAGAAATTACCTTCATGAAAGTGATCAGACTGAAAGAAGGTATGATGAGGTTAAGGATAGTATCATTTCCTGTGGTAATTTTTCATGGAATTGGGAAACTTTTGGGGAATGTAAGGTCAAAGAAAAATTTGGAACTCAAGATGCCATGTCGGAGTTGGTTATGCTTGAACTGGTAGTTTTTTATTGTAAAAGTTGGTTAGCAAAGGAGGACTTGGCCCTGACCAAATGGCAACAAGAGGAAGTTTTTGATGAGCAATGGCTTTTTGGGAGACCATTGGACTATGGATATATCTATTTCTACATTAGCGATTGGATGTCATGGTTCCTAAATCTATTTCAAAGGTTGTGCAAGAAGGTGGGTCTCTTTAGAAAAGGATTATTCTTCTCCCAGTTGGTTAATGGGTTTGTGTGATCATGCTCTTCCTTTTCTTTCTCTGGTAGGTTAGTCCTACCTTGTAAATAGGTATTTTGGTGTGTTCATTTTTGGCTTTCTATTTGGTGTCCTTCTTGTCAACTCCTTGCTCAATGGATAAGGACTGGTCCATGCTCAAGATTCTAGATTCCTTACTTCATCCTTTGTAGTCCTTGTCCCCAGTCAAAGCCACTGTTACCCATAAAATTTCCCCCTAGCTTCTCTTCTTTTTTTATCTCTCCTTCCGCCTAATTCTGATACTCAAAATTATGTTCGGGTGGCCCTTTTTCATTTTCTTTGAACCCAGGTAAGGTTTTCGTTTGTTTTTCAAACCTCTCATTATACTACTTGTGTTGTTTGTTTCTCGTTAGGCGGTGCTTTCTTACCATTTTCAAACTTTTCTTGCCTCGAGGTGGATGTATGAATATTATTAACTTGATTGATGAGTTGTCATATTTCAAAACCATAGAAACTTCACCCACAATTCATGACTCAGGAAACATTCTTTAGGTTGTCTCAAACCTAGGCAGGGTTTTATTAAGTTGTGTGAACCACCCATTTTGCTTCCTAGAATATTTTTGATGATTAAATTTTAATAGCAGTCAGCCTATTCATTTAATTGATACATTTTGCAAAAAAGAAACTAGCATTTTCAAGCATGATATGAATAAGAAACCAATGAATCCATGCATGTGAAGACACAATGATACCAAAAGAGATATTTTATTTATATATAAATATTTTTACATCGCACTGGCATTGCAAAAAACTGCCTGGTTTGACTACAAAATTTAGGTCATGGACAAAAAGGATAAAAGAGTATTTCTTCTTAGGTACATAGAGAAAACATTAGGACATGAATTCCCTCAGTGAAAACCTACCAGTGTTCGACTTAGGTTGGTGACAGTAGATTTTCACACAACTGGAGGAGTTGTATAAAAATCCCCATACCATTCCTTACCACTCTTGCACACAAAAGAGCCACGACCCCTCTAGAGTCTCATCCCGAATAGTCGACACAATGTAGATAGCATCAACTATTAATCCATTTCGAGGATAGTAGTTGAGCCTATTAATTGCCACCTTAACTCGATGATGAAACTCAGGTTTTACCAGGCCCTCCAGTGCTCTCATGCCCAGTCACGGTGGCCAAAAATCTTGATGACTATATAGATAAAGTGCTCTAACATACTTATCTTATGCACATGATCCTTTCCCAGGAATTCCTTGCCAAGGATGCTCCAGAGCACTTCTTCCTCCACCTCGCTTTGCACTATGAAGACTTCTTTCAGTTGGTCTGAGGTGTGCCTATATAGTGGATTGCACCCGATTTCCTCCAGAATGATGTAGTCATTGGTAGAATTACCATCACTCTGAGAGATCGCCATATTGGATGCAACTAATTGCAGAAGAAAGGTGACACTCGTTGAATTTATAGAATTTTGGCTAGACATGGGTGTATTCTCCTAAGATTGATAAGATGTTAATTTAATTCCCACTTATGGCTAGCTTGTGTCACTTTGAATTACAATTTCCCATCAAGCAGCACACACGTGCTATCTCTTGATATCCCTGTGTTACATTGATAGTTGGTGGTATGATTGGTCCTTTGGTGGGATCAAGATTAGTTTTCTTTGCTGATAATTATTCCTATGCTAAATTCAATTATTCTGAGCAATTCCCCAAGAAACATTAGGAATACAAGAAGTTATTGGTTTAGTAACAGCTTTGGCGCCCATCCAGTGGCACTAGCTATGCTATAAATTTGAAATTGTAAAGGATGAAGGCCTATTTTTTGGATACACCTAGGGGTGCTATCGAGAAGGAATAAACATTTATTGAAGACTGTGATGATTTATAATTTGTGTTATGAATTTAGTGATTTGGTAAATTTTTATTTGGGAATTATGTGTACGATATGGTTGTATCTTCTTTGAAATGTTAGTTGTATGTATTCATTTATTATAGTCTGATTTCTCTCTTAAGTTGGTTGATCATGAATTTTTGATCTTTGCATTGATAGTTTGTGGTTTTGGTTTATGTCATTCGTGCTAGCTTCAAAGTTATGGAGTAGTTTTGTCACCTTTTCTACTTTCTAGTTAAAAGCACGCCCCTTGCATTAGAATATAACAATTCATTGAAGATATAATGAGGGAGTTGTACCTTGACAAAATTTAGAGAAAAGTTGCAAAAATAATTTTGATATTTTCAGAGCTGTTAGCATATTTCAATTGGTGCTAAATCTAGGCATGGAGTCATTATTTAAGTATATGTGTCAAGATCCATTCCATTCACTAAAAATGTTGAAATAAGGAATTGTAGAATATTCATATATGCTATTAAAGAAGAGTTGTTAGAAGGATACAATACCTTATAACATACCCTAAAGTGTAACAAAAACATAAATATCAAATCATCACATGGATCTCGAGTCTGCCAGTCAAGGTATAATTGTAAAATGGTGGTCCCCTTCTGTGTGGGAGGTGTGCATGGCCTACTACTATTGGACTCCCCATGCTCGTGAGTGTGGATCTCTAATGTGGCTACCGCATGTGATGTAGTGACTCTAGTAGGGGGAGTATCTCTCATATCAGAGGAAACTAGATCCTCCTCTATCTCATCGACATCCTCACTCATAGACTAGGAATCCTCCTCCTCCTCCTCCTCATACTCATCAAAACCTACAAATATTCTAGGAACGGTGTCATCATCATATGTATCTCCATCTACTTGCTCATCATCCCTATCCTCTCTACAGCCTAGAAGAGGTCTGGTGTGGCTTGCAGGGTAGTGAATGGGAAATACATGGGCTAGTTGTGCTCCAACCCACCACTCATCATAGGCTTGAGTAGTGCCTATGTCATCAATGTCGGAGAATGGAGGCACATCATGGTCCTCATCCTCTAAATTAGTAATGTATACATCCTCAATAGTGAGCTGATGATTGTCCCTAGGTCTAGGAGAACTTCATGTTGATCATAGATATCTCTGTTGGGCCCATGGTGGTACTTGAACATGTCCAAACTGATGCATGACATGATCATAGTAGAATGGTCTCACTATGTAATTGTGTCTCCCTATGAGAAACTGGTCCTACCACTACCTAACTAGCTCATGTCTATCATCTGTCCACTATGGAATCCTGAGATATGTCCTCCAACAATTATCATCCTCATCTAGTCGATCAAACCTAATCCATTAGTGTATTAAATTTACCTCCTTCCATGCCCGCCTCAGTGTATAATTGAAGACTTGTGGGTAGCCCATGGACACTATGGTAGGAAATCCATTCGGCCTAGTACATGTGATGTGCTTGAAGCACCATAACTACAAGAGTGTATAATGTACTATGTTATCCAACTCGTGGTATACAAACAGCCATAAATCATAATATAGATGCGCGAGCATACTGCAACCCCAAGCATAAATAGTCCTATGCTCCTCCATGTCTCTGATAATATGAAAAATTCCACCATCTAAGTGTGCTTCTTGACCATCTTGTACTAATGTAAGTGATATAATAGTGATCAAAATTTTTCAAAGTAGTCCAATGTTCATGCATGTAGAGGCCATATAAGCTCAATGCTTGGACCGATGATCGACCATTGAATGGCTATTAGAGATAGTATAAAATATCATCTCGCATCTTCCTGTATGATCGCTCGTCTATTGAGTGTACAACCTCACACTTGATAAGAATCTGTAGGATGCAGTTTAAGTCCTCTAATGTGACAGTCGTCTCCCTCGTAGGAAGATGGAAGGTACATGTGTTAGCATCCCATCTCTCTACTAGGGCCATCAACATAACATCATGACACTTTATAGGTTGAATGTGGTATACCTAGAATAATCATATATCCTATCAAAGGTTGACCTCCTCCTTTGACAGTCGTGTGATGGACTCGCGAAGGAAATAAAAATGTTTTCCTTTGAGGTGTTTTCAGGCTCAAGGAGGAACCTAAAATAATAAAATACATAAAATAAATCCTAAATTTATAAATTAAATAACACTAGAGTTTCTCTAAGACGCTTTACAACCAATCTAGACATTGATGCCATTTTTGGATGGGGGCTCTTGGATACTTTAGACAATTTTGGACACTTTTCACCAAGGTGGGACACTTTGTTCCCACAATGGACCCTTTGCGACAAAAATGGATGCTTTGTGCCAATCTTTTCTAGGGTCCTAAAATTACTAAAAATGTGCGAAAAAGTATAGTAAGAAAGATTTTGTGTCTCTCTTTAGGACATCAATTATAATTTATGTATAGTAGGTCATTTGAGTTCATTTCCTATATCAAGACAAGCAAGAAAGATTTAAGCATTCCAAGACTTCACAAGAGCATCAAGAGAGCATTCAAGGGAAAAATTCTTCATCAATTGTTACAAAAATTCAAGATCCATCATCATGTTAAGGACATCAAGCATCAAGCATGCTATTGAGCTAGTGTTGTGATGTAGCATTGAAGATCCAAGATCAAATATTGTTCTACACCTATTGTCAAGTTCAAGATCTACATCCTTCATGGCCATTTCATGTTGAGTTGAAAATTTACAAGACATTATTTAAAAGACATCATTCAAGGTATCATTGTTCAGTTTTCATATCTTATGTTTCATGTTTCATGTCCTTGTTTTATTTTTTCATCATTTGGTTTAATTACCTAAAAGGGGTTTAACCAAGGCAAACCCCTATTCACTAACAATCAACAAATTTTTCTTCTCTTTACATGTGTGATTGCAGATCTAGGTGTTTTGGAGCTTGAAGGATCATTGAATATTAGGTTGCAAGGGTGGAGAAAGTCATCAAGTTGTCATAAGGTTGCTATCTTCAGAAAAAATTCATTTACATTCCCGAAATTAGGTTTCAGATCTAGAAACAAATGGGAATAGAAAGAGCAGATAGTGAATACCAGATTCAGATCTTGAAGTTCTAGAAAATACAAACTAGACTCATTCGCCACAAGTGGAGAATGAGTCCCACTTTAGGTTTTTTTAGAAACTTTTGTAGATTTAGATACCCTTTTGTCCTAAACCTGTTCCTGTGCAAAAATACTGAACTAGGACTGATTCACTCAGAATGGCGAATGTCCCACTAGGTCAAAAAGTTAAAATTTCTAGTGTTTCAAAGCTCCACTCTGCCATCTCCAGATTCCTAGGTGCACATATTCCCTACTTTAGTTTTTTGTGTTGTTTCATTTGCATTTATAGGTCATTTAGTTCAAGTTTGCATCATATTAGTGTTTTGCATTTCATCTTACATTTCATTGTCTTTTCCAAGTCTAAACTTGGTGGTGAACCCCTTATTAGATCATATTTAGTGCCTAAAATAGCCCTCTTGTAAGATCTCTTTGTCTTTTACATTGAGATCTCAAGGGTTTGTTCTTGAGTGAAAGTTAGTGAAAATTGTCCTTTTAGGTCCTAAACCCTAAAGAGAGGAAAGCAAACCAATTTTCCACCTTTCAAGGAGTATACTTAGTGGAATTGGAATAGAGTAGAAATTATATTTCTACTATGTTTTAAATGATTAATAAGTCTCCTACATCATCTATTATTCACAAGACTCCTATGGAGGCATGAATAGGAAAAAAGTCGTCATTACAACATCTTCATGTTTTTCCAGTTGTAAGCTAGATGCACATGTGTATAGGGAGAAGCTATCAAACATGGACAAGGTGGTGAAATGTATCTTCATTAGGTGTGGTGTTGGTGTTAAAGTACAAGCTTTAGGACCCTATGGATAAGAAATTTATATAAATTAGAAGTGTTATTTTTAGAGAGATTAAGCCTTCCTCTATAGTTTTACAAATAGAAGATGAAAAGTAAGATATGGTTAAACTGCCATCCAATAATTTTAATGTTGAACCAAAATCTCATCAGGGACTTGAAGAGAAGAAGAGATCAAATAGTTATGATAGGTCTAAAGAGGAGATAAAACTTGAACTTCGGCTCTAGAGGATGTCCACTTGGAAAATATAGCAATCGAAAAGGTATATTGCATCTAATTGGAGATGTATTTTTTCTTTCATTACTAATATTGATGAGCCTAGAACTATGAAAGGCATTAGAAATATGGATGATCAAGAATCTTGGAGAGTAGTTATGGATGAGGAGATGGCTGTGTTGAGAAGTTGTTGAGATGATTTAGCATTGTTGTCATTGATGTCAAAACTTGGATCTAGAAGGTTGAGCTCCGGATAATATACAAAAATGATCTATCTTATCATATGCTTTGATGTTGTGTAGTGTGGATGTTATCTTTGATGTGGATATGGCAACACTTCTTTTTGGGACATTTGTGGGAGACAATCAATGCAGAATAATGAGGTCTAATATTTTGGCGTTGGCTACTATGCTCAAATCTTACTTCGAGTAACCTTGCTATCCAAACATTCATGTAGCATGTTACAATTTTTGGTATATCATATTATGTTTATCCAATTGATACTAAAATTGATTATAATCAAGATTTGGTCTTGGTTGTGGCATTCCCATCGGCTCCAAAATATATTTCATGTAATTCAAAGTTTGTTATCTTTTGATAATTATGTTATGTAATGAAACTATCTTATGTATGACCTATTTATGGGTCCCTTGGTAATGTGGTAAGAATATCTTTATGTGCGACCTATATTTTGGGTCTGGTGCTAGAATGCAAGGCCTTATTGAATATTTCAAGGTTGTTCCTCATGCCTAAATGTTTTGTGGTAATCTAAATTCAAATTGTGTTTGGATGACTTAGAATACTATGAAGACATTGTGTTTGGACGACTTAAGAGTTTATGATGGCATGGAATGGTATACATAAAGGTTGATTTTGTTCAATAAAGTGACAAGTGTGGAGTATGGTGTGTGCAAGCAGATAAAAGGGTGCAAAGGAAGAAGTAATCTATTTTACAGATGTTGTACGAGGAAGGTGTGCAGAAGATTCATGATCGGATCTATTACAAATATATATTGTGCTCTTAATTGAAACTGAATTCATGCATATGTAGATTCAACTTCATCAGTTCATTTTTGTCAGTGAGACTATTTTGTAATCAAATGTATTAATCAGGAAATGAGCCCACCGATAGTGAGCCTTACCTGCAATGAGCAACTTGGCAATGAGCCTTTGTAAAAATCACCTTAACTAGTGTCACCTTAACCAATGTCACCTTAACTAGTGTTCTATAATTGAGAATTAGTATTCTTTATGGTTTTTCCCTTCTTGGGTTTCCACGTAAATTCTGGTGTTCATTGTGCATGGTGTTGCTATGTGCATTCATGTTCATATCTATTTTTTTTTTGTTTGATATAAGTCTTCTTTGGATTAATTAAAGAAAAGAAAATTATTTTATGATAATTGATTCACCCCCCTCTCAGTTAACCAGACTATTTGAAACCATTGGTATTAGAGCTTGGTCCCTTGCAGATAGAGCTTAACTACTTGAGGGAAATCTTGGAAATTTGAACAAATGGCAGGAGCTTATCACTTTGAGGAAGAATTGAAGATAATGTTAGATGATATGGAAAGCACAAAATCTAAAAATGAATTGAAAGAGAACCGAGCAATGAAGAAAATGCTTGTATCTCAAAGCTAAGGGAGAAAATATGAAAATTCAAAGCAAGAAATAGAGAGGTCAACCAAGAATTAAATGAGTCAAAGGAAAGTATTGTGGATTTAAATCAGCAACTAGATGAATGCAAGAAAATTGATGAAAATATAAAAGATACTATCAAACAAAAAATGGAAGAATGGAAGAAGGTTGAAGAAAATCTCAAGGATACCATCAAACAGAAATCAAAAGAAAATGAGAAGTTAGATCAAGAGTTAAGAAGGTTGAAAATAGAAGCAAGAGTATGTGAAAGTAGCATAATTCTAGATCAACTCATGTCCCTATAGAAATGTCACAAGGATAAGGGAGGACTTGGCTTCACCTGTGAAAGCTCAAATCAGAACACAAAGGGTGAAGACAAAGCAGTTGAAGCTGAAGAGAGATCAGCTGTAACAAGCAAGGTCAAGAACTCTAGAACACCTAAAATACCTTTGGTTAAGCAACCAAATGCTCAAAGGTAATTATCATTTAATGGCTATTGTTTTATATGCAAGAAATTTGGACATAAGGCTTTAGAGTGTAGAAGCAAGAAGGAACTGAGTACTCAATGCTTTAACTGTCACAAGTTTGGTCACAAAGAAAGTCATTGCAGAAGTCAATTATCTAATCCAACTAGAAGGAATGGAATGAATAATCTCTTTCATGTTAATTGATATTTATGTCATGGTTATGGTCACAAAGCTAATCAGTGTAGATCTATGGTTCACTCAGTTAAGTCAAGACAAAGATGTTACAAGTGCAGTCAACCTAGACATTATGCTAACACGTGCAAATATGTTGCTTTGAAAAAGCCTAAAAACAAAAAGAAGGTTGCAGAACCAGGTGAATCTAAGAAGAAGACCATCATGGTGTGGAAGAAAAAGGAAATGAGTGTGAAATGCTCTTTTGTGGTACCGAATCCCAGTACAGGCTCTTCTAGAATCTAAGCCAACTGCCTTGGCTCAGGGGGATTTTTGCAATGCAAATCCTATCAAATCCCCCTCTCTGAAGTAATATTAATGTGTTTTCGACATGAATAAGTTTGATTTGGTTGGTGATATATGATGAAGCTTAATCCGGCAGATTGAAAAATGTACATTTGATGACATCATCGATGCAATTTTTTGGTGGAAAGTTCATCATGAGAAATTAAGGTTAAAAGATGAAAGTTTTCAAAACATTTCTCATAGTTTGCAAAGAAGAAGAAGTTTTGTAGAGCAATAAAATATTGAAGAAGATAAGCACGAAAATGGAATCTATTGATAGATAATCGAGTGGCAACATTCTGCTAAGGCTGAAGGGAGTAGAGTTGGACTAATTTGATCATCGAAAGATGAATGAAATGGAACTAGGGTTGAAGACTAATGAATTGCAGAATGTAAGTGCTCTGGGTATGGATTTATTGGGAGAATTTCCCTGGTTTTCTGACAAAGAATCTATCTTGTTCTTGTTGAGTCAATTCAAGGATGGTAGCATTGTTTTGGACAAACCCTATCTGATCACTAAGATATATTGAAGCTATTACTGGATTGTGCAATGTTGGTGACCTCCCTAGGAAGAAAATGGTGAAATACAGAGATGTGGAGGAACTTACTAGTATCAAAAAAGACCCCTGAGCTCTACTGATAAATACCATTTCCAATCCTATAGTGAGGTATGTTTCTTAAATGGTGTCACTTGCAAAATCTATTTAAGAAATCTTGAAGGTTCTACATCGGCTATTGTTGTATATCTTGCACATAAGATGGTGAAGGTAAATAAGTAGTTTGACTTGTGTAGTCTCATAATGGAAAACCTAATTGAGAATGTCATAATGTCTTTGGTTGAGAGTTATCCTTTACAATTTGTGATTATGCTCATATGATTAGTATTTTACTTTTTGAGTTCGCTATTGTCAAAGGAGAATGTTAAGTGGAAGTCTGACATCCCTGTTGGAAAGCAAGTCTACAGGTATATGGAATGTATGGAAGATAAAGAAAGTACATGCAAAGTTTATTTCTCATCCTTACAGATGAATTTGTACTCTGGTGTGATAGCGTCTAGTCAGTTTGAGGAGGGTTCCTCTTCTGGTAAGGAGTTAGAGGTTTTCATTGGTGGTTCCCCTCTAGAACCTAAAAGGAGGAAAATTAACATAGAGGAAGTCATTGTTATCTCAAAAGAAAAGAAGGAATAATCTCTGCCTAGATCTGTCTCTTTCGATCTAGATGAAGTTCATTTGATGTTGGATGAAGGTGATATGAAAAATATTGGTGAAATGTGGTATGTCTACTCTCTAGTCAATAACCTTAGAATTGATGATGCCTTAGTTGATTATATGCTAAAAAAGGGTATTAATATTTTAGATGTTTTTGACTCGTTACCGGATGATCTGGTAGAAGTTGTTGAAGAAATTTTGTTATGGGAAGGATCTGAAGGACATAAGTTCCAAGCTATGATTGAGAGAAGGTGTGTCAAAGCCAAACAAAAGTTATCCAAACACATTGGTGAGACAAGAGAATGCATTAAGGAGATGTCTGACATCTAAAAGTATTGTCTCTAGTGGCCTGTTGTTGTTGATAATTTTAGAACCAAAATTAAAGCTATTGAACCTGAATTGAATGATATTGGGAAGTGTTTTGACTTCTTCAAAGATAAAGGTGGAAAACAGAGAATAAGAGCTGGAGAGTTGCAAGTTGAGTTATTGTTTGTTCAGAGACAGAGGGAAGATTTGGTTAAAAATTTCTGGTTGGTCAAATAAATTGTTGAGGTCTGGTTGGATCATTTCTCCAGGATACTTTCTAATGCAAAGGATTGAGAACAACAGTTCATGTCTTCAAACTGGTCATCTTTATTTTTGTTGTTGACTCTACTGGACAATATGTGTGCCAAAATGGTTTCTATAGTGCTAGCTTGGAAGAGGATTTTTCCAACTGTGAGAGAAAGGTACAAGAAAAATTTTCATGTGAAAAGTGTTATTTTTACTTGATCTCCTAAATGTTCTTATTTGGCCCTTTTCCTTTGATGGCAAAAAGGGAGAGAAAATGAAGAGAAAAAAAAAAGAGGTATTGAATTGCTTGACAAAGGGGGAGTGCTTGGAGTTTTGGTGTTGCAGTTTTGGAGTTTTGTGTTTTTGAGTTTTTGTTGTTTTGCCATCAATGCCAAAGGAGGAGATTGTTGAGAAGTTGTTGAGATGATTTAGCATTGTTTTCAGTGATGTCAAACTTGGATCTGGAAGGTTGAGCCCCAGATAATATACATAAATGATCTATCCTATTGTATGCTTTGATGTTGTGTAGTGTGGACGTTATCTTTGATTTGGATATGGTAGTACTTCTTTTTGGGACATTCATCCAAAAGAAAATCAATGTAGAATAATGAAGTCTAGTCTTTTGACATTGGCTGTACTCTGCTCAAAGCTTACTCTGAGTAACCTTGCTATCCAAACATTCATGTAGAATGTTACAAGTTTTGGTATATCAAATTGTGTTTCTCCGATTGATACTGAAATTGATGATAATCAAGATTTGGTCTTGGTTGTGGTGTTCCCATAGGCGCTAGAATATATTTCATGTAATTCAAAATTTTCTATCTTTTGATATTTATGCTATGTAATGAACCTATCTTATGTATGACCTATTTATGTGTCCCTTGGTAACGTGATAAGAAGATCTTTATGTGCGACCTATCTTTTGGGTTTGGTGCTAGCGTGTAAGGCCTTATTGAATATTTCAAGGTTGTTCCTCATGCCAACATGCTTTGTGGTGATCTAAATTCAAATTGTGTTTGGCCGACTTAGAAAACTATGAAGATATTGTGTCTAGCCGACATAGAAGTTTATGAAGAAATGGAATGGTATAAGTAAAGGTTGATTTTGCTCAATAAAGCGAGAAGTGTGGAGTATGGTGTGTGTGAGAAGATAAAAGGGTGTGAAGGATGAAGCAATTTGTTTTGTAGAGGTTGTGCGAGGAAGGTGTGCAGTTGATTCTTGACCAAATCTATTGTAGAGAGATATTGTGCTCTTAACTGGAACTGAATTCATGCATATGTAGATGCAACTTCATCAGTTCATTTTTTTCAGTGAGGCTATTTTGTAATCAGATGTATTAATCGAGCAGTCAGCCCACCGATAGTGAGCCTTACCTATAGTGAGCAACTTGGCAGCGAGCCTTTGTAAAAATCACCTTAACCGGTGTTCTATAATTGAGAATTAGCGTTCTCCATGGTTTTTCTCTTCTTGGGTTTCCACGTAAATTTTGGTGTTCATTGTGCATGGTGTTGTTATGAGCATTCATGTTCATATTTGTTTAATTATTTTATGTTTGATATAAGTCAGCTTTGGATTAATTAAAGAAAAGAAAATTGTTTTATGATAATTGATTAACCTCCCCTCTCAATTATCCGGACTGTTCAACAGGTTGGATTAAAAAATAATTAAATGTGGGAATTGACTATTGCTTGATAAGTAGAATCTTGTTGGTTGTAAATAGGTGTTCAATAAGAAGATTGGTTTAGATGGTGGTGTTGAAAAGTACAAGGATTTAAGTTATTTGTAAGAGGATAATCACAATTTGAGGGGCTTTAGTGAGGTTTTCTTCCAATTGCTAAGATAACATGTATCAATTTCTTGTTATTTAAAGTAATATATTTTGATTTAGAGATAGAAATATAGTTGTGAAGATGGTATTTAAAATACATGGTGATTTAGAAGTAAAGATCTAAATGAAATAGCTAGCTAGCCCTTTCTTGTTAAAGGTAAGGAGTAATTGGTTTGCAAATAGAAAAATATTTGTATGTTCTCAAATAATATCCTAGAATTTTTACTAGAATTTTGATTGTTTTATGTCAGGATTGATTTTTTGAGATCCAATTTGGCTCATTATGTTTACTATAAAATAGACTATGATCAATTCCTTGTTATCACATTGTGCATAGATGATATGTTACTTTTTGGTAAATTTAAAGTCTTAGCTTTCAATACAACTTGAGATGGATTACTTGGGGGATACCAAGTATATATTGAATATGGAGATTAGAAGAGATAGAGTGAACAAAAAGTACTAGTTGGGTTAGAATAACATGTGAAATATATATTATATCATTTCAACATGGTAGATAGCATACCATTTATTGTTCCTATTTATATTCTAACTAAGCTTTCAATTGAGCAATGCCTTACAACACCCACAAAGATGGAGGATATTTCTCATGTTTCTTGTAACACTAGTGCAACTATAAATCTTGATTTGCTTTATGGTTAATCCTAGAGAAAATATCATTAGGATGATTCTACAAGGGAAGATCGCTAAGTGCATACTCATGGATTTGTTGATTCAAATTGGGCAGGAGATATCAACAACAAAAGATCCATCAATGGGAATGCGTTCAATTTATTTTCTAGTGATATTAGTTGGATGGATTAAGGAATAGAAATTTTGTTTCTTTGTTCACTACAAAGGTGAAGTAAATGGAATATAATCATGCATGTAAGGAGGTCATCTAGCTTAAAATATTGTGTTTTAATGTGGGGTTGATTCAAGGAATTATTAGAGTTTTTGGTGATAATCAAAGTGTCGTAAGTTTAGCAAATAGCACAACCTTTCATGTAAGGAAGCACATAGATGTCTAGTACCTTTTTTTGACCTAGTTAGGGATTGGAGGGTGATGATAGAAAAAGTTGACACTTTGTAGAATATTACAAATACATTGACAAAGCCAATCAACATAGAGAAGTTCAAGTAGGGTAATAAATCTACAAGTCTCTCAACCCTTAGTAAATAGTTTATAGTGTTGGAATTTCATTTGCTCTTGTAAGGTGTTTGGCATGTGTGAGAATGCTAGGAAAGGCATATCAAATTTGCATCCTAATATTAATAACACAAAAATGTAATTTTGAGCTCTAGAGGTTAGTTGTGGTTCTAAAAATGTTGAAATGGGCCTTAACTAAAGAAAATGGATTATGGCATGGAACTCTCCATTATGTTAACTTTTAAAAAATTACACCTTAATCAACTTCCCAAATAAAAATTTATGCCCTCTAGAAGGTTGACCTTCCACATCATAAATGCAAGAGCATTTATGATAGAACAATAGAGCTATAGGAGAGAGTTACACTTGCTGGCCAACTTATGACATGAGTTATGACATATCCTAAGACATCTTTGATTGAAGATAATGGAAACAAAAAGAGCATCTAATTTGGTGAGTGGATTACATGATCTTAGTTTATTACAAGTGTAAGAAATATGTTATTGTTAGCATGTGGAATCATCTTATTGGGATTTGAGAATTGGATTTGATAAAAGATTTGGGCACCACATTTTAGGTGGTTGTAGCTCATGATTTTCTAATTACTATTTGATGGTTTCATGTATTACTTCTCCTATTTATTGGGTGTTTGAGATGGAGGTCTCATAATTTTGCAGGTACCATTATGCTACCATAATTCCTCTAAAATTATTGTAGGTGATGCTCTTGTAAAGGCTTAGACTATATAAGTGTAAATTGTAAGTGTCAATTATTGAAAAATACATTGAGTTGCTTTGGAGTGTAGGGTTTTTTCTTGAAAGTGTTTTATTCACATAAATCACTATGTCATGGTATATTGATTTTTTTATGTCCTAGAAATTGTATGATCATTTTTTTGCACATACATCCTCTCATAGATTGGTGTAGGAAGCTTATTATGCACCTTTACTTCCTTTCAAGGAGCCATTCTATCATTCCAAGGAATGGCACAATATTAGTGCCAGCTAAACCACCCTACCATAATCCCTCTTATACTTAGGAACTTCTATTGATCTCATTGTGGAAGTTGAAAACCAATGACAAAGATTGACAAAAGAAAAGAGATTTAAAACTTTGGTCTTGAAGCTTAAATAAATTATGAGGAAGGAAAGAGGTAAAGCATGTCTCATTGGAAAAGAGAGCTGGAGGGTTTTTTTAACAATTGTTGGAGTATTAATTGTGAGAGAGGTTTTGAGACCAAATTGCTTAGTAGATAGAGGCCAAGATTGGAACACCACAACAAATTGTGAGGAATGGGAATGTCCAATCATATCCATTACCAATTCTTTTTCTTGTTCAAATATGTAGAATCTTTATACTTTGATATGATTTCTTTTTAAAAAGCATTGATTGGTCTTTGTATATAAACATATCAATTACTGTTATGGATTATAATGAAGAGCAGAGAGATAGGATAACCCTATATGAATATACCTCCACTTACCACAAACACATTAGCTTCTTCAACCTTGTTAGTGTGGGTTTGTGAACAAAGTCATGTAAATTTGTTATTTTCCTTTCAACCCCAACTTTACTATAATATGATGGTTAAACAAAAGCTCTGTATTGAAATCTGTGGTTATTATAATTAAATTTATACTATGATCTATAAAGGAAAGTTGGGAAGTTATGGGTCTTTGGTAGCTACATCTTTAAAAAAAATGTCTTATGGCCTTTCAATCTAGACAACAGAATACTGGTTGTTGACTTGAACATCTATTGTAGGACCCTTAAATCCTTCTTGGTTGTTGGGATGAGGCAGAACGAACTTTTAGTGAGCATTATATTTTGTAATAGTCATTCGAACCCTGACATATGATACAGTGTTTCAAAACTTTGACTTGTAATATACATATTGATTCTCATGCCAACAGACATATGCTCTTGTGAGTATTCATAGGCTTTGATCTTTGACTTGTGCTTTATGTTTTATCCGTTGTTTTATAACAACCACTTAACCTGTTAAATATATACAACATACAGCATTCCTTGATTCAGTGGGCTTTGAAATGGTCGTTGATCTTTGGGTATGCTTTGACTACCTGATCTTTTGTAATTAGCAATACTCGTCTATTTGTTGCCTTATGAGAGTCAAGTTAAACTTGTAAACAGAGAACAAACATGTGACTCCTTGGAGAGATGTTGATAATTTGATTTCTATAATGGGTAAAAGTCTTATATGAATATTTTTATTTTAAGCACCACTGGATCATATATGAGATTCTTAATCTTGATTATGGCAGTCCCTGATCATCTATCATTGGATATTGAATAGGTTAACCAACCATTTACACATATTTACTCTGTTATTCAGTCATTCGCAACTCACAAATAGATAGGACTAGGTTTGGGAAACAAATTATATAGAGGCATTATGATATAGATAACAGTCTTGTATATACTACGATAGTCTTAAAGGACGATGAACTTATAATGCAATATAAAGAACTACCTCATTGTGTTTTACCTATTAAATATTTCAGAATTATTGTCTTGCTCTTTGAACTTTGTGTTAATTACCAAATTACTGCGTAGTCCCACAAAGGAGCAGGCTAGTAACTGTGACAAAACATGATGTTAGTGGAAGATGATATTCATTGGTCTATGCATGCCTTATGACAGCGAACAAAGAGGAAGATGTGGTTTATGGGGACCTACCTTCTCTGGTGCGTTTTTATCCATCTTACATACAATTAGAATTATTATGCCTATAGTTTATATAGGAGAAGTTTGAGGGTTGGTATTTTGGGAACATCCTAGCATTTCTAGATAGTAGTTGAGCATCCTCTATCTTATGTAGAGGTATATAATAGTTTCATAAGAAGTTTCAGTGTTTTGGGCTATCATAATTATTAGAACTTCTTTTCAAATTTTTGGTTAAGGTATTTTGATATTGATGTTAAGTAACTTGGTTGTTGGTCATTCAACCTCAGACATTTCAATATGTGCTCATTGATAACTTCATTCATGGAGGGTTATGGATGTAGTATATCCTAGAAAGTTGAATAGATTTTAGACACCCTAGTTTACTTGAAATTATACAAATACAAAATAAAGAAAAAATATTAGTCAAACTCACAGTTTATTGAGGATAGATTGCGATAATAGGATATATACCTCCATAACATAGGAATTGTAGTGAGAAAAATAAAAATAATTTACACATGATAACCATGGTAATATGTTCTTAACATCATAATAGAATTGTAACATGAATACAAATTCATATTGGTATGAGCATAACAATGTATCCATTTCAACCATGTATGAAATTTTGGCTTATCAGGGGCTCACATGTTTTCATCCATCCTACATAAAAATACAACTATTATGTCTTGATTCCACATAAAAGATGTTATAAGGTTATTGTTTTGGGAACACAATGTCATCTCCAAATAGTTGGTGATCATGTACCTCTATTCCATGTACAAGTGTAGAGTGGTGTTGTACATTTTTGGGTAAATTTAACTATACCATAGTAGGATCAACGTTCTTGGGTTATCTTAACTACTAGGAAATGAGGGCATAGTTGTACTTCATTCTCAAATCCTTGGCCAAGTTATTTTGATATTGATATTGTTAGTAAGTTGATTGTTAGTCACACAACACTACACACCTCAACATGTGGTTCTCATTCATGAACTCACTCATGAAGGGTAGGGTCTCATGTATTTTGGGTGGTGCACAAAGGATCTCATAAAGCTATTGTGATTTGAACAAAAGTACCTGCATGATGCTCTTTTCCCTCTTCTTGGTCACACATTGGCAACATCAGGTAGTTGGTAAGATTTGTTCAAATATAGGCATGTTTATCAAATTTACTTATGTGATTTAATGATTTATATGATTCATATTATTGATATTAATGATGATATAGTGATAGTGTTAATTTTTATGTGTTGCAAACTCCTTTGCTGATGTAGATTCTATGTTCTCTAGACACATTGATTTGGATTAACTATTAGAAGAAGTTATGATTATTGTGCACATAATGATTCAATATCCTAAGTTACAATATAAATTGAGATATTCATATGTTATATATTATTTTTTTGTCATGACACTCATATATAATATAGCAATTAGATTTATTTTTTTACTTTGTAAACTTTCTAAACTATTTTTGTATCTAAATTTTCGTTGTAGCTCCTAGTAAATGTCCTATATCCTATAAAGTTGAATAAAAGTTAGACAACCAAGTCTACATAAACCTATACAAATAAAGAAATAGAAAGAAAAATTAGGTAGTTAAACTTGCAAACCAAAAGTAGATTGTGATAATAGAATATATGACCATAACATATAGGTTGAGAAATTTTTTTTTGCATATGATAGCCACTATAACATCATAACAAAACTATAGCATTAACAAAAAACCATATTAGCATGAGAATAACAATTTATTGGTTTCAACCATGTATTAAATTGTATTTATGAAAAATTTATCCTATTTCACTCTATACGAGGAAAGATATGTCACCAAATGAAGAACATTTTAGGACTCTTTCTTTTGACAAGTAAGAAAGTGCAAGTAGGTAAGAAATAGTAAAAGCACCTAAAATGTTCTTAGATAACTAATAGGCACATATATAAATAGACTTATCAACCAAACAATGGATATAAATATATATTTTTGTCAAAGTCATGTTTGATTGATAGGACTATCTATTTATGTGTCTATTGGTCATCCAATAACATCTTTAAGTGCATTACCAATTTAGTTTCTATTAAGCAGTGTGCATCTTTATAGTAATACAATTTAATTATTTCAAAATAATAGATTAATATATTCTATTGATGAATTGAGTGTTATATGCATGAACTATTAAAAGAAGATGAAATAAAACAATACAACTGCAAAAATTATAAATAAAATTCTTGTATTTAATGATCACTATCCCTTACTCATTTTAACCATCCAAAAAAATGTCAATATAAACTGCAATAATATTATTAAAATATAAATATAAATAATATTAATTTAACAAAATGCTAAAAAATGAATATCCTATTTTATTATTTTCATGGCATCAGGCAAATTCACCCCAACAATTGAGGTCAGAAAATTTACTTTCAACAATTCACCTGGAAAATTCACCACTAGCAGTTCACTAGAAAAATTAAAATAATGGCATTAACATAATTTTTTAGTATATATTTCTAAAACATTGATTTTTTTTTTGCAAAAGAATAATTTTCACTGCATTTTTATTATCATAAATCAAATTATTCTTTTGCAAAAAAAATCAAAGTTTTGGAAATATATATTAAAAAATGTCAATGTGATTAATTTTACATCTCGGTGAATTACTGGTGGTGAATTTTCCTTAAGGTGAATTTGTCATGACGGTGAATTGTTGGTGGTGAATTTTTCCACTATGAATTGATAGGGGTGAATTTTCCTAAAACCATTTTTGTTTTACTAACAAGTTAACTTTCAACACATATAAAAAATCAACTATAAACCAAAAGAATAGTATTAATATTAAAATTCATTTCACTTTCATCCAAAATTAGACATATATTTATATAAGTGCACCATCCATTATTGGATTTAGTTTCCAATTAGTTAACTCCTTACCTCTCTCATGTGAGTCTCGTGCAGAAGTGTGGTCAAAATAATTTTCTTTTATAACTGCATTCAGTTTAGAACATCTCCCATTCATTACACCACTCTTATTTGCTAAAATTACACTATTTCCACTTTCATGTACACCTGCAAGTTAATATACAAATTAAACTGCGTATGAGGATTCACTTCAGCTGGACTAAGCGATATCTATGTGAGGTCTCGGCGAGTGACCTTCGGTCTCGCCAACATTAAACAAAAGGGTTTCTATCGGCATGAGAATTGGGTTGTCTCGGGGACAATTTTGATCACAAGGGTTATCGGTAACACATGGGATGTTTTGTAAGATGTCTCTCCAATATCACAAAGCTACAGCGAAGCGGATGAAATGAAGGAGCGCCTCTTGATGAAAACTTATTTGTCTCAATGACCGGAGGAGTATTACAAGGTGACTCTCGGCAAGACATAAGGAAATCTGTATGACATTTCTCCGACTCTGTTGGGTCACAACGAAAGTGGATAAAACAGGGGCGATGACTGGTGATATTATTACCTTTGGCATACTTACAGCTTGTCTCAGCGAATGATTAACGAAGAATCAATCACTGTGGCCAACATGAGAATTTCTAAAAGTAGTTGCAGGCCGACATGGATTTGCTCGAATACTGTGGCTAGTCGACATTGGAATATAAAGCGATGTAGGTTTAAACAACACAAGTGAAAGTTTCCTTTCTAATGATTGTTCTTGGAAATCTTCTATCTGGTTTTTTTAAGGTCAGGTTTACGTGGTTTTTCCTTGGTGGAAACTATTCGAGGTGTTTCTTGTGCTTGGTCAATCTTCCTCCTGTGACTCAGTGGTGTTATCTTTCCTGGCATTACATTGTCTGCTTGATGTTGCTGATTAGTTTTTTCAACTGTGACACTTCCTCCTCTAAAGAAAGAAGAAAAATTATCTTTGGATCTGGGATCATCCACTGCTACTGTCTTTCTATGTTATTTGGATCTGCCTGCTTTGGAGATCTGTTTTGCTTAGGGTTTCTAGTTCCAAGAAACTGTGTATCCTATTCCGGGTCTTTTTCTGTGGGGGGGCTCTTTGGGGGGTGAAATGATATTATTGTATTTGAGGTTTCTGTCTCGGTTTGGTTGAGGTTCTAGGCTTGTTTCTTTCTATCTTTTTTCTTTTAGAGCTATAACCGGAGGTTTTCTTCCCTGGTTCTTTCCTGTCGGTATGCTCCTTTTGAACCAGGGGGTGTAAACTGTATTTTTAATCAATAAAATGTTCAGTGGCATAGCCACTTTTATTTACAAAAAAATTTAAAATACAAATTAAACAAAAAACTAGAAGAACCCACAAACAAAAATAGTCAGGAAAGCTTAAATGATGGGATAAAAAAAAACCACCTGAATCCCACAACATGAATTGAAGGCTAAGTCCTGATGGTCAACAATCCTGACCATATTTAACATGTTTTAAATTATGTTTAATAGCTTTTCAATGCCAAAGTGACAGTAACCAACAATTACATAAGGAAAACATGAGAAGAAAGAACTGCCATCTGCATGCCTTTTCTCAGATTTTATTGAACTCTGATACCCATCAATATTAACCTTTTTTAACTTAACAACTTCTACAAACAGTTGAACAGATATTTTTTCGACTGGACCTTCCTTTTCTTCAGTAGTAAAGAAATCCTAGAAATAAACTTTTGTTCAATTTCTTTGGAGTGCCAAGACAAGAAAAGAAGAGCAATTTCAAGAAAATTAATGAATAAAATTATGGAATTTTTTTAAAAAATTATAAAATTTTGATAAATTTTTTTTTTTTTAATAAAAAATAATAATTTATCAATTGATTTTATTGATGAATTTATGCACATTTCTAAAAATCTATAAAAAAACTTAACGGATTTTAGTGAGCACTAATTATGAACATAATTAAAAGAACCAATCTTTCCTTAAAAAAGCATCTGTGCCAATAGAATATGACTCCAAAAGTAAGTAGGGATCTAATAGTAATGACAATATGACTAGAAAAACAAGTAGGAATGTAATATCATTGGTGAATATGATTAATATTTGTAATTACATTATAAATTATTAGTGATTATGTTATAATCATAATCGAATCTAAAAGTTTAATAAAACAATACTTAGACAACTTAACCAATACTAAACTATTTTTGTTTTTAAATAAGTGATTTAATCCTTTCTAAAACATGTATTATTGGAAAAAATTGGTGGCCTCAATTTCAATTATTCACCATTTAACAAAAAATCACTAATAAAGAAATAGTAAAATGATCTAATTTTTCATATGTATTAATTTACTTGATGAAATAAATATGAAAAGTTTAGTCATTTTAATTAACTTAAAATTTTAAGATTCCACAATATAATATAAGCAAACATTGCTTCAAGGAAATATTAATATTTTACAATAGGGTATATAAAACTTCATAATTAAGGAGAACACCTAAAAAATTATCCTTTAAAAGGCTAGGGTGAAGTTGGAAGGTGTGAGAAAATTAGTTCACGAGCTACTTAGTGAAAGCCTTAAATTATGAAAACATGTTAGCAAATAAAAATTTGCAAATTGTCTAATTTAAATACATAGAGGTTGAAGTTTATTTCTTCACCATATCCATTATATAATGGTATAAGATATATTTATATTAATTAGTTTATAATCTAAATATTTATTGAATCAACTATTTATATAAACAAAATCTAGTCTTTTAGTCCAAAATATTATTTCTATAAATAAGTTGTTACCAAATAAAAAAATTAATCTTATTTTTCAAATGAAATTACTTCTTCCCCTAAACACTTATTCTTGGAAGAATCCAAAGACTATAAATAAATTTTAATTCAAAATAGTCCAAAGATTGCAAGGGTTAGTGCTGCTAAATCATACCTTTTTGAATTGATTGAAAGCAAATTATATTGTTTATACATTTTATTAGATTGTACAAATCACTTTATTTAGCTCTTAGACAAAAAAAACCATTTATCTCTACACTTTGTTACTAAATAACATAATGTAACTAGTTACAAAATAAAAAAAGGAGACCTTTATTGATCTTTAATAAAAATAAATAAATGAATTTTAAAAGCGTCAGCATCATATTCACATTTTAAAACATACTTTTAATCAAGAAATTTTTTGTAAAGAACAAAAATGCACCCATGTACTTTTACACCTTTATTTTCTCATTTTCCACGTCTTATAAATATATAGAACTTACAGTATTTGATTTGATATATTTGATGCACGGGCTGAATTTTACTTAGAATTCATTAGAAAATTTCATTACAAACCACCTTAGTATGGACCGGTCTAGATCCCAAGGTTATTTGTCACCTAAGACTAGACCATGTGGGGTAGCATTAGTCAACCTCAATCAGATTTCAAACCTCATTCTCCAAAAGCCTATCCTTTTGAAAACTAGTTTGTATACCATCGACTTTTGTGCCAAAAAAATTGAATTGTGTGGATAAACATGTATTTAAGGATAGTGTTAGGCCACCACAATTCAAACAACCAAGCAATCATAGAATCACACAAATGTATATTCAATTCAAGAGCATATGGAGGTTGAAGCTACATCTTTGTACTACATTAGTTCATTAGCACAAAAGACTTTGCATTCTTAGCATGATTATAACAGTTTTTTCTCTTAAAGAGACTTGATTGATATCAAAACAATCCTCATTGTGCTTTTAAGCACAATCACATTTAGAAACAATTTAAAAGATGAAAACAATCAAATTCAAAAATATATACTAACAAAATTCCAAACCACGTCACTCAAATCAATCCACGTGATAGGTTAGTATAAAAGTAAATTACGTGACAATCCTATCTACAACAATAAAATTATCTACACATCATTATAATCACCATTCTATATCTCAATTCCAAACCCTTATCCATTATCACAACATTTAAATCAATCAATCAACCAAACATTTAACCCCTACCAAACAACCCAAAAAAATCTCCTCCTATATGTAACCTCAAAGCCTTCTTTTTCACTCATCCCTCCACGTAGAAAGCTAGGCGATGTTGAAGGTATGAGATGATGGGCTCATATTGACATTTAAAAATACAGTTTAACTACTCCGCCCCCTTGAAAAACATTAATTTGATGGCTTGGTGGGTAACTTTGTGAAACTCCATCCAACATCCGAGGTTCTCCAAACTACTGCGGTGATAAAAACATGAGGTTTAAACATGCAATTAGAAGGCTTGTGACAATGACATGTGGAAGTGGGTCCAACTAACACAATATAAGCAAGAAAGAAAGCAAAACGTTGTACCTACTTCAATCACAAGTAGACAATAAAATAGACGATGATTGATTGATTGATTGATTTTAATAACGTCCACGAGACCAACCAGTCTATGGGATCCACGAAATGAAACCGAAAGACCACACTAGCCAAGACAACAAAACAAAATCCAACCCCACCGAACTACTTCATGTTGTTTTCCAACTCTTTGCTAAGTTTGTTTCTTCTGTTGTGAATTTTGATCAACATGTTGTTTTATTGATATTTTCTTCTTGAAACAAGGCCGCTAAAGACTTGAATTTTAAGAAATATGAATAGAAGTATCGGATGTCCTCATAAGCCTTACATTCCATAATGTAGTGCCACTCTAATCCACTAAACCCAAAGAGCAAAAACAACAAATCCTATCCTCCCACAACTCTTTGGGAAATTTCCACCTTCCCGTTTCACATCTCAAACGGTGTGAGCTAGTTCTTAATTGGGCTATTAGCATTTTAGCCTTCCACTTTATATCAGGCCCCATTTAAAAATTTTGCTCATGATCACAAGTAGGGTTAAAAAGCAAAACATAATGTTCTCTTTTCTGGCCAAGTTGTTTCGACCAACTTAATATAATGGAAAAGTGAATACTAGACTCCACATGTGACTTCCTTTCAAAAACTTTCTACAATTTAAATAACCCTCTTGCAAATTAGAAAGCCTAGTACATAGTCCTTTTAAATAGGACCACACCCACTACATGTCTTTTATTTTATCTAGCTCACATTTAATGAATGTCACCCATGATAATATATGTAATGAATGTCATTGATTATATATATATATATGTATGGTAATATATTTATTTATTTATTTTTCTAATAAAAAATATTTGTTTAGAGTAATCTAGATAGTTTAACAACTATGAGGATAATACATCTTAGGTGTTCAAAAATTTTGAATTTTTTAAATTGAGTATTTTTAGTGTGGGTATCTTACCAAATTTAATAATTTTTAATATGAGTATCACATCAATTTTAATAATTTTTTAATGAGTATTCTAACATAGTAGGTTAGTAAAGCATATAGCAAATAATATGAGCAATTAAGTTCAATGGTCTTGACCTTTCTAAATATAGAACCTTAATTATAAGATTATTCTATATAACAACTTAATTTCTTTAATTTTAATAAGCTTATTGTTTTGTGGACCTATTGTTCACCTCACTTTAATTCCAAACATAGTAGGTTAGTAAAGCATATACCAAATAACATGAGCAATTAAGTTCATTGATCTTGGGCTTTCTAAATATATAACCTTAATTATAAGATTCTTCCTTCTAACAACTTAATTTTTTAAAGTTTAATAAGCTTATTGTTCATCCCAACTTAAATCCCTGCAAGAAAAATTTTTATTTCTTTTACATGAGTTTAGTATATTTTTTAAAATGAGTGTAAGCTTGGCCCGATGGGTTTTAAGTGAGCCTAGACACCAATCTTCTAAATGTATAGTGGGATATCATGACTTTAGCATAAAGATTCTTTATTAATGTAGGGAAATAAAACCACTCTCTATTAATATGAGGTTTAACTTAAATAATAAATCAATCTAATTAATTAGGTTTTAAATTAAATAAATAAATTGAGACTATAATAGTGATATTGATAATTGAAATAAGAGTGTTGTGTGTTTATCTTAGTGTGGTTGGTTGTCTTTTTATTAAATCAATGTATTGTGGCTAATATAAATTAAAGATCAAATTTGGTATTGAAATACCATGCATAATGTATTCACAGATGTATCCTTGTGTTCTCTCTAGGACAAAATTACACATTATTCAATCACCTTAGCATGATTGTGTCATAGGCACAACTTTATGCTCTATGATCATGAACCTCAAAAACTCTTGAACCAACAAATGAGATGCTATTTTAGTCCATTGTAGTGTTAATGAAGACCTTATGGTGTTCATTATGCAAGCATTAAAGTGTAGAACTTTCTTAACCCTTAGTCACAACTCTTTATTACTTTCCCAAAATCGAAGATAAAAATATGATCATGCAAATACCTAGATGTTGTACTATTTTTTGTTGATTGATGCAATTTATATATGTTACTACTTGATAATGCACTTGAGGGAGACTTTTAGTAATTACTCGTCATTTTAAAATCACGAAGACTAATGTGATATGACTTGTCTTTAATATGACATCCTAAGCATCCAATCAAATATTTTGATACACAAGCCAATGAGGCAATGGTCTTTATTGTTCAAAGATTTATCTTATGGTTAGTAATATATTTTTCAATTTAGGCTATGTGACAATGTGAGGTTCTATCAAAAGGACATAATCATAACCATGATCCAATATAGGATGTAAAAATGAGTGACGTGAGATATGATATGAGTGAATAGAAGTTAAAATAGACTAATGGAGGGATGTTTTCAATATTTTTCAACTTATGTGTAAAAGTGAATTAAGTTTAGTACCATAATAAAAATCAAGGTTGTTTACAACACCTTATTCATTGTGAGTAGCTCAATTCATGAGGTAGATCACCCAACTTAATAATCATCCTTAGGATGCATCAAGACAATATTTTTCTAAACCTTCACCTTTAAATTTATTTGTTTAACCTCATTTTCACAAGTTTAAATAGGTTCATTACTTCTCCAAAAAATCACTATTAGTTAAGGATCCTTTTCAGTTGAAGTCATCCTTGTGCTTTTTGCATTTAAGTGCATGTGTCCAAGCAGGCTTTATCTTTCTAGAGGAAGTCATTTAAGTAAGAGTATGAACAAGATTAATAATTTTATGGTTATGAGGGTGAAGTGAAATCTAAGTATAATGACACCATGGTACATGTTTTTGCTGAAGTTTTGTTGCCTACCCTTGGCTGATGTTAGTAATGACAAGATATTTGTCATCCATGGTGGTCTCTTTAGTGTTGATGGTGTAAAACCTTTTGATCACAAATATCCAAAAAAAATAATGAAAAATCCTCACAAAGGATAGTCTTAGGGTAGTCCATGGTAAAAGGGGATAGTTATAGTTTTAAAGACAGTGGTTTTCAAGAGGATGGTCATCATGTTTATGATTGAAAGAAAGGAGGGTAGTACCTTCATGGACAAGAATAGTCACCTAGGAGCAAAGAAAGATAAAGAGTTGGGATAAGCAATGAATAGTACTTTGTCACCTATAAGATAGTCTTTAAAGTTGGAAAATAAATGATTTTTTTTAGATTTGGTTTAAAAAATTGAGAGATTGAAGTTACAATATGTTTTTGGAGATGGGATAGTCAAAGTTGCATGATGTGCCCGAAGTTACAAATATACATAGAGTTGGGAAAGATCCAATCATTAAGTTTGGAAATAAAGGAGATCATGATGATTCATTTTTCCCTTCTAAAGTAGTATTCTCACATATAGATAAGAAGTGAATAGAAAATTATCTTGAGTTTATATAGAAATTTGTGCAAAGAATACAAAATATCATCAATTAATAAATGAATTTTATATCACTAAAACCAATATTGGGTTTTCTTGGAAGTATTGTAGGCACTAAAAAAGAGAGGAGATATTGGAGATTGCTTCTTTAAAGGCTTCTAGATTTGGAGAAAGGAAAAGTTAGGTTAATTTTTATAGTTTTACATGAAAATAGAACAACAAAATAAATGCATAAAATGTTGCAGTGGTGTGCACACTTAGTATGAACCAAATATCTGATCCCTTGATGACTCTTATAGTAGTAGAGTGGATTTTTAAAATAATCAATTGATTGGCATAATTTTGAATAGACTAGGTTTTTGAAGCTTCAGTTGGTATTAATTAATGTCAATAAGATGAAAAGTTCCTAATTGGCTTGTGGATTGTGAAGAGTAGTCATTAGATGGATGTGTCACATGCTTGCAAGAGATAGTTGGCATCCAAGGTAGGGTTGGAAGTAGCAGTTTAAGTGAAAACCATATGAGCATTCAAGATAAAGGTAGTCCTATTCCATGACAAGCCCATTAAAGAGCACAATAATTAGCCATGCCAATATATGACAAAGGGTCATCAAAACTCTAAGTACAGTCACTGTCAAAACACTATAGGAAGCTAACTTACTATACACTGTTGGTACACATATGAAAGTCATACAAAGGCCTAATCTCATGAATCCATGAACAAGGATAGTGTTGTTAAAAGTTGTAAGGTCAGTCATAATAATGGATAGCCATGGATGTTACAATGGTAAGGTGATAACCAAGCAAGGATGTTCAGATAAAGATCAACCAATGATAAGCCTTGGCATCCATGCATAGTGAACAGACAGTCAAGATTTTTGGAGAAAAGTTAAAGTGAGTCTATCATTTGATCATAAAGTTATAGTGGAGCCTTATCAAGGGTTAAAACCATGTCAAATACTTGCATCTATCCATGAAATAGTATAGTTTCCAAGAAGATATTTTGAAGAAATGATGGACAATCAATTTCCATTTGATGAATACGGTGGTAGTGACATATGGGGGCAATTTGAAGGAAGTTCACAATTGAAAGAGCACAACCACCATAAACAATAACATGAATTGTTAGCATTTAGAGCCTATGATAAATGGGAGAGTAATGTTATAAATAGATCTTGAGATGGGAAATTGATCACTGTAAGAAAGAGAAGAAAGATGACAGTGTCCATGATGGCAATATAAGACAACAAAGAGTATGGAGTTCACTACCAAAGAAAAGGGACATAAGAAGAATAGGGATTATAAGGGATAAAATGACAGATTGAAGGCTAGAACAAAAGACCTAAAGAGGGGATGATAGTACCTATGTGTCAACTAAAGATGTGAAAATGAGGGATTCATAATGGATGAGACGTGTATTAATTAATGGTCCTGAAAGTTAATCTACACCATCTTAAGGGATTTAATCATCTTAAAGTCACTCTCACATTTTCTACCATCATGGAGTTGGTAGTTTGAATGAATTAATGGTAGAGTTTGCAACATCATGAGCAATTAAGAAGCAGATCAGGTCAAGAGAGGTTATGGTAGTTGACAAATGAACAACAATTGAGAATATGTAGGAGACAATTTGGGTGACTTAGAGATCAGTTTGAAGGAATATAGGAGCATTTGAAGACACATATGGTGCAGTTTAGTGACTTGGATAGAGGTTGAGAGAATCTAGGAGGAAATTTTGTACAAGAATGGACAATTCTAGGTATCTAAAGCAATTGAGAGCATATTTAGAAGCTTTTCCAACAATCAAGGAGGGATAAGACCTTTTTCCAGTAGCCAATAAGAAGTAAAATAGTCAACAGCCATAAAGGAGTCCTTCAATTGTCATTAAATGTTTTCCTACATTCTCTCCAACATAAGATAGCCAAAAAGGAAACTAAGCTCACTTTGTAGTAAGTTCCTACAATTTTTGTAGTGTTGTAACTTTTGGAAAGTTCTTCCAAAAAAAAAATTTGTATTGTAACTTTAGACCAGTCACATTGTGACTAAAATTAGATGTAATTTTCCATATTTTGAAATAAATCAATCATTTTTAGGCATGTATTGCTATAAAGACACCTTTTTATCAATAAAGCTATCAATTTTCTTCCTTCAAGGACTTTTTCTATTGTGTGCAACTAGTAATTGATGCTATTTTTGTGATTTCATTCATTAATCCTTAAATATATGTCTTATTTTGGCACTTTTGGATAGGAAAAACATATTCTGTGTAGGTTACAATCTATTTTTAAGTGAAAAAAAACTTCTATTTGTGAAGAAAACTTTATTTTATTCCTTCTAGAAAAAAAAAATCATTCAACCTCTCTATAAAATACTGATACATTAGTATGTTCAAGTTGAGTAAACATTTTGGTGCATCACCTCACATATTTAGATTTTGGTTTATGGCATCCTTCTATCCTTTTCCCATAAGTAGTAGCAATAACTTAAGTTAGGATAGGTATAGTTCCACTAAAGCACACTATCCAAAAGAAAGAAGAAAGAAGAAGGGGTGGCTCATTACCAATTTAAATAGCTAACAATGCATCTCTCTTATGTTGAAGGTATAGTTCCACGAAAGCACAAATAACTCATGAAACAAACTAAAATGTAGACACCTTCTGCTCACTACATTAGGAAGTCATAAGCATTAAGGCTCACACTCAGATCAACACAATTGATGACTTTTGCATCTTTCACATCACACACACACTTCACACAATCCATACAATAGTTAGAAGTTCCTTGCACTTATACCCTCTAAAACCTAAAACAATCTCAATTACATCAAATAGGTCAACACAAAACACCTCCACAATATAAAGAAGTAAATCCAAGCCAACCACTACTTAATTGGGACCCAAATCTACACAAACATGCTTCTCAACACTTCCTCAATCAACAATTATCCTCCGTGATTAGCGCTAGCACACCGAGTCGGCCAAACCTGCATTGACACTAACAAGCAACTACAAACACACCTCTTAAGGTTTGAAAACACCTTGTAGACTACACAACAACACTCCATGATATTCATACATCTCAAAATATTTTAGAATCATTAGAGTATTCTACACAACTACTATGACAACCTAAAACTCAAGAACACCTTCATTTTGTGCAACCAGACATATTTGCACAGACATCCAACACATCAGACAACCTTGTGGAATAATCAACACCTAAAAATTTAAGGGAAGGTAGATACAAAAATTATAAGCACATTCTCAAATCCACAACACCAAAACCTTTATTGTGGATAAATGCAAAGCAATCTCATTTCTCCTAGACACCCTATTTCACCAGACAGACATATTGTCAAACACATCCTCCACTGTAGAATGATCCAAAAACTAAAACTCTAGATATGACACTTATAAACACCTATTATCATCATTTCCAAACCACATGATCACATCTTCAACCATGAATAAATACAAAGAAAAACACTAAATACCACTCTATCATATTGAACTATCTTTTATTCGAATTTTCTCAAAAGCACTTGGAAACCAAGTGAATAAATTTCATCAGCAACATTACTAGCATCTCTGCAACACATCTACAACATCTGCAACACTTTCAAACTATAACAATCTCCTTAACCATAAGTCATACTAACAACCTCTACAAATTTACTAATGTAAGACATCAACAACAACACCAGTATAGTGCATTGACATTAATATCAACACTCCCAACAACTCCAATGCTATGGGTTGACATTATAAACACCAACAACATTTGAATACTCTCTTCATACAAAGCTTTGAAATCAATGAAAACACCCATGTAACTCACAAAAAACTCCAACATCTCCAAACTTCTAACAATCTCCCCCTTTGTCATTAATGGCAACACCTGCTTTTTGAAAAACCATCCTACTTTCTAAAAGAACCATCAACAACAAAAGAAACCAACAACAATACTACAATAAGCATTACTCCCCTTGATTGGGACAACTGTTTACTCTTCATAGAATTCTTCTCTTACAACACTTACAACACCTGCACTATATATCACTCTCCTCCTTTGCTCCTCATAAAATACTTCTCCATACTCTCTCCCCCTATGGTCTTCAAACCATATCAACTTTTGTACTATGGTTTTCCAACCACTTCAAATTTTTATCCCCCTTTGACATCAATGGAAAAGGTCCGTAAAATCATCCAACTCTCTTGCTCTCCCCCTTTGACAATATTCAAAGGGAAACATTTGTAAACACAACTTGCAATACCAACAAGAAACTTCACTCATTCTTTTGTGCTCTCTTCTTGTATTCTCACCCTTAGGAACACACAATATGATCCAACTATCTACACCATCCAAAAACCACTACTACCTACTCCCCATGAGAGGTAGCCTTCAACATTAGTCCAAGACCAAGAAATACATCTTTAAATGCTTCCTAGATAGATGCACATACTTATGAATCTAGTTGAAAGGAGGGGGGGAAATAACCCCTAACTTCTCTTGAAGATATAAAAAGTATATTTTGGAAGATCCTTTGTGAAAATATCAACATCCTAATCCTTAGTAGGCACATACTCCAACTTCACCTTATTCTCTTCATCTTTCTCTCTCAAGAAGTGATACCAAATTGAGATATGTTTTGTTCTTGAATGGATTACTAGATTCTTTAAAATATTGATTGCACTTGTATTGTCACATGTGATAGGAATAGGTTCATCATATGAAACTCTGATATCCTTCAATGCTTGCTTCATCCACAACACTTATGTACAACATGATGTTGCTACAACATATTTTTCTTCTACAATAGATAATGAAAATCATTCCTACTTGTTACTTAGCCAAAAAACCAACCTGCTTCCAAGAAAGAAAGCACCACCACTTGTACTTTTATTGTCATTTGCACATCCAACCCAATATGTATTTATATATGTACTCAAGAAGAAGTTAGTATCCTTACAAAATAATCCAAATTTACATTCAAATATCTAAATATCCTCTTCACTACTACAATGCAAGATTCTCTGGGATCTTTTTGAAATCTAACCACAAGACAAACTAAATGCATGATATCTGATCTAGTAGTAGTGGGGTATAATAGTCCACCAATCATTGATCTATAATTGCTCTGATCTTTCTTAGGAGATTCATCATTCTTAATCAACTTACAACCAATAACCATAGAAGTACATATCGGTTTAGAGTCATCCATTCCAAACTTCTTCAACAATTCCTTAACATACTTATACCGTGATATGAATATACCTTTCTTTGATTGACTGGTCTACAAACCAGGGAAGAAATTCATCTCCCCACACATTGAAATCTCAAATTCTTTCTACATTTCCTCTACAAAATTCTTGCACATATATTCATTTCATCTAAAGATTATTTCATCAACATATACCACCATAATTAAGATTTGTTCTCCTTCAAATTTGAAATATAGATTGCTATTTGTAGTACTTTTTTTGAATCCTTGCTACAACAAATTCTAACCTTGCATAACAAGATTTGGGAGCTTGCTTTAGTCCATACAATGCTTTCTTCAACTTGCACACCATATTTGCATCTTTTCACAACAAAAAACCTTCTAGTTGTTCAATGTATACCTCTTCTTCCAGTTCACCATTCAAGAATGAAAATTTCACATCTATCTGATATAATTTGAAATATTTATGTGTTGCAAAAGATAAAAACATCCTGATAGATTCCATTCTTCTAGACAGGGAAAAAGTTTCCTCAAAGTCTATACCTTCAACCTATGAGTAACCCTTACACACAAGTCTAGCTTTGTTTTTGACAACTTTTCCATCTTCATTTAGCTTATTCTATAATACCCACTTAGTACCAATCACATTCTTGTTTACTAGTCTTGGGACTAATTCCCAAGTCATATTCTTCTCTATATGTTCTAACTCTCCCTTCATTTCTTTCACCCAATTCTCATCTTTGCATGCTTCAGTCACTACTTGACATTCTTTATAGATTGCATTGATAGGTTTTTAATCTTTGGAAATTCTCTCATAACATCAATAGAGCTTATCCTTACTAGGTTATCAAAATTAATGTGACCCATTCATCTATGCGATAGAAAAATTTCATTAGTTTGAGACATAAAGCACTTTGCACTACCTTTGAATTGATAGACATTACCTCCTATCCTTGTTCCAATAGCAACCAGAATACCGAAGCTTCCTTTTTTGATTTCACAACCACCATTTTTAAATACAACATTATATCCTTTGCTACACATTTATCCTACAATTAGAAGATTATGTCGGAGACCCTTGACATATGTAAAGAACATTATCGGTATTATGCTTCCCAAAAAAGCTAATTGAAATTTTTCCACACATCTTAGCGGATGCATCATCACCAAACTTAACAATACCACCATCATACTTTTCAAGTTTAACAAACTTACTCTTATCACCTTTCTATGATGATTTGAGCATTCATTGTCAATAATCTAGTAATTCTTCTCCTCTCTAGCATGAAAATTAGTTAACATAGTTCCTTCAATGTTATGATCTATTTTTGAAGCACTTTCCTTCACACATATTTCAAGATTAGTAGAATTAGTTCCAACATTTAGAGTCATGAACAAGCATTCATCATTGTCTTCATTTTTATAATCCGATTCTTCATCATCAGATACACCAATGTCCTTTTTAACATAATAACTCTTCTTGGAAAATTTACCCTTATGGTCCTTTTGTTTGTCATTAGTAACTTTGATTGGAGATTTAGATGCATAATCACCTATCTTTCCATAATTGAAATATGTGAAAGGTAGCTTACCTCTATATTTTCCAATGCCCTTTTTCAATGTCCTCACAAATTTTACTTCTACCTCATCAAGATCATCTGGATTTGATCCATCATCCTTTTCTACTTTGCATAATTTAAAAGGAATTTATTTTTTTGTAGTATCTTGACCAAACTCTCTCATTTTAAAATATGTTAAAGAACAAAACATCTAATCTCTAGAATGATGATCCAAATTTTGATCTTTCCATATTAGCAAAAACTTTATGACTATAAGCTTTAGGCAGAGTTCTTAATACCTTTTTCAACAACTTCGCTTTCATCCAACTTTCTACCAAGACCATTGATGGCATTGGAAACTTCATCAACTTTGAGCATGTAGCCAAAAATGTATTTATCTTTAGACATCCTTAGGGTTTCAAATTTGGCTTTATAGATCTGCACCTTTGCTTGTTTGACATTGTCATCTCCTTCATAGATTCCTTCCAGCTTTGTCCATAAATATCTAGCAAACTTGTAGCTTAGAACCTTCACAAGTTTTGAATCAGTAAGACCACTTGGTATTTCATTCATTGCTTTTCCATTGTTCTCATATGCCTTGATCTCATCATAAATTGATGGTTCATTTGCAGGCATAGTATAACCTCTTTCAATAGACTGCTAAACAACAAATCTAAGGGAGAATAAGAAAGGCTCCATCCTAGCTTTCCATTAGGTATAAATTTTTTCCATTGAACAAGGGAGATTTGACACCTTTCATGTGTGTCATCTAGATCTACCTCAAGTGGTTAAAATTCTTCCTAGGAACCATAACTCTGATATCGATTGTTAGATGCACATGACAACTAAGAGGGGGGTGAATCAATTGTATACTTTTAAAACATTAGAAACCCTCATCAACATTTAGATCTGCATTAGATCTTACACCCTTATTCACCTTTAAACCTTTAACATGTATTAGAAAAATTTAAACATGTAGATCAATAATGCAAACACATAAAACACATAAGAACTCTAGATTTACATGGAAAACCAAAGAAGGGAAAAACCATGATGAGGATTACCTTACTAATATATGAATTGCAACACTGAATACAATAAGGCTCATTGCCAAGGGCTCACTACCAAAAAAGATAAAGAAAGACTCATTGTCGGTGGCTCACTGCCAAAGGACTCACTATCCAAAAGAAAGAAGAAAGAGGAAATAAGAAGGGGTGGCTCACTGAAAATTTTAACTTCTAACAATGCATCTCTCTTATGTTAAAGGTATAGTTCCACTGAAGCACAAAAAACTCATCAAATAGACTAAAATATAAACACATTTTTCTCACTACATTAGGAATTCATAAGCATTAAGGACCACACTCGAATCAATGCACTTGATCACTTTCACATCTTTCACATCACACACACACTTCACACAATCCATACAACAATTCTCCTTGCATTTATACCCTTTGTGACCTAAAATAATTTCAATTAGGTCAGCCTTAAGGAAACATATACACCTCTACCATGCAACATCAAATACATTAGCACAAAACACATCCACAATATAAAGAAGTGAAGACAAGCCACACCACTACTTAATTGGCACCAAAATCTACACAAACATGCTTCTCAACACTTCCTCAATCAACAATTATCCTTTGTAATTAGTGCTAGCACACTAGGTCAACCAAACCTGCACTAACACTAACAAGTGATTCCAAACAAACATCTTACGGTCTAAAAACATGTTTCGGACCACACAACAACTCTCCATGATATTCATACATCTCAAAATATTTCATAATCATCAAAATATTTTGCACAACTATTGTAACCACCTAAAACTCAACACTTCCATTCTATTTAATTAGACATACTGGCACAAACATCCAACACATGAGACAACCTTGTGGAAAAATTTAGCATTGAAACTTCAAGGGAAGGTAGATACAAACATTAAAAGCACATTCCCAAATCTGCAACACCAGAACCTTTACTATAGAGAAATTCAAAGCAATCTCATTTCTCCTAGACATACTGTCAAACACATCTTCCACTGTAGAATGATCCAAAACCTAAAACTCTAAATATGACACTTCTAAAAACCTCTAATCATCACATCCAAACCACATGAGGACATCTTCAACCATGAATAAATGTGGGGAAAAACACTGAATACCACTCTTTCATACCAAACATTCTTGTACTCAAATTTTCTCAAAAGCACTTGGAAACCAAGTGAAAAAATTTCATTAGTAGCATTACTAACATCACTACAACACATCTAGAAAATTTGCAACACTTTCCAACTACAAAAATATCCTCAACCATAAGTCAGACTAACAACCTTTGTAACTATACAAAAGTAGGACGTCAAAAACAACACCAATATAGTGTGTTGACATTAATACCAACACTTCCAACAACTCCAATGCTTGGGGTTGGCATCTTCAACACCGACAATATTCTAATACTCCCTTCATACAAGGGGTTGGCATCAATGAAAACACTGAAGCAACTCACAAACAACTCCAACATCTCCAAACTTACAACACTTCATAAGTGGGGTTTTTAGGGTCCTTTTGTATGTGCTCTTTGTGGTTGCTATGAGGAGGATTCATCCCATTTGTTCTTTCAATTCCCTTTTTATATGCTCCTTTGGCACTTCTAGTCCTAGGATATCTGGAGGCATCCCTGTGTTCATACTTCTTCCCTAATTGATTTATGGAGTAGTCTTGGGAGGCCTCCAATAAAATCTTATTTCCTTTAGATTTTCTGGAATATTGGACCCACTTTCATCCTTTGAAAGATTAGGTTGTAGAGGAATCAAAGGATTTTTTGTGGAAGTAGGCTAATGATTCAATAGGTTTGGCAAAGATTGGTTGGCATGATACATAGACTTTGGAAGCTAAGTGTGAAGTGTCTTTTCCTTTAGAGAGGAGAGATGAAGAGATTATGAATAGATTGGGCCTACATGGTATGGCGTTTGAATCTTTTTATGTTCATAGGGGTCACCATGCCAAAAAGGTTCAGAAAGAAGATGGTTGGTCCTTTCCTTCGACAAATGTTTTAAAGATCAATATTGATGGTTATTCAAGGGGTAATCTTTGGCCTATTGGGATTGGTGGTATTGGAAGAGATAGCTTTGGCAAGGAAATTTTCTTCTTCTACATTCATAAGGGGTAGAAAACTAACAACTTCATGGAAGGTTTGGTTATTTTGGTTGATATTGGGTGAGCTTGTGCTCTTGGCTGGAGCAAGATCATTTGTGAAATAGATTCTCAAATAATGGTTAATCTGTTGACTAAGTAGAAGTTGGATGAGGTTAATTGGAAACTTGCATCAGTTGTTAGGTATATTCTAGGACTATGTTCCATGCTCAATTTTTTTTCCTTCACTCACATCCCTCAGGAGTGGAACAGGGTTGTTGATTATTTGGCCAAATGGGCTTCTGAGTAGATTGGTGGTTGGATGATTAAAGGTTGGGAGCATTTATCCCTATATTATTTCCAAAATCTTGTGTGGCTTATATTGGAGGGTGTGGGTGGTTTATGCTTCATGTTGGTTGGTTTTGATGAATGTTCTGCCTTTTGTGGTTTCTTGTTGGCTTTGGGTTTCTTGGTCTTCTCTTTGGGGGCTTGTTTTGGACCCTGATTGCTTTGTACTGTTGATTTTCTAGATGCAATAAATTTTTCCCTCTTTATTCAATTTTTTTTATAAAAGTGCGTTTTTGGTGCATTGTGTATTCATTATATTAGTGAAGTATCATCATATGTGTGAAGTTATCATATAAGTGCATTGATGGGAATGTTGCATTTTCATAATAGAACATTTGGGTCGATGACTTATGTCCTCAAATCATGTTGTCCTTAGAATTCTTGTGAGAACCTAGATGGGTATTTGGTATTGTTTTCCTCTTGCATGAAATGCATGTTTAAATTATTAAAATAAATTATACTTATCAGTCCATCATTATGTTAGTTTTTCTTAAAACCTCAATTGTAATGTTCCTTGTGAAAGACATATATATTATTTTGTTTTACCATGTGTAGTGATGCATGATCTAAGTAATTTGTGTGTTATTGCATGAAATTTTAAATCCCTTGTAGAAGTATTACTTGGATAAAGCCTTAATATTATATGGATATCATAGTAAACCTTGCATATGCCTTCTTACATTATAATGTGATCATGTCAAGATGAAGTGTATGAGTTAGTGTGGTTATCATTAGGCATGGTTGAGTGAAATCAATGAATTATGTTTGTATTGTATTTGAGAATACCCTATCTAATGCACTTTGGATGCGGTACCCCCCAAGGTTTCGTGTAGTTGTCACTCCCTCAAATGTGGCTAACCTTAGTCACTTGGTTCATGTAATCATGTTTCCATAGTTTGATGCTTTATTTTGGTTATTGATGAACTCTCCCATTGTTGATTATGGATCAACATTATTTTATTTTATTTATGAGCGGATTAGTCACCAAATTTTTTATCTACCTATTTGTGACCCTTGACTACATCTGATTTAGTGTTCCAATTGAGCTCATTTTACTTTTATTGTTGGAATTGATGACTCTCCCTTTTGGGTTGTACTTTTATCTTATGGTGGCTATTCTAAATGTTTCAAATTGTCGGTCTTATTCCATGTAATTTTTTGTTCCCTATCATGTTCATAATGAAAACTTGATATAATGTACAAGGGAGTAGATGGTAGAGAATGTGCTAAGTCAAGTGGTGGTTGTGTTAATTAGAATTAATTATATAAAAAAAAATTGTTCATAATGAAACAAAAGTAGATGTTAAGTGGTATTTAAGAATTATTGTGAATTTTTTGTATTCATATGGTTTCTAGCTTTGAGTGACTTTTATTATGTGAATATCTAAGTGCTTGGAATTGAGTGAAGTGTATACAAATATATGTGTGAAAGTGTTTATGGAACTATATGATCTTTGAGTAAGTTTTAATTGTGTAGGAATCATGCTAGATTATGTTTTCTAGTAGATGGTAAAGCTCGAATTAGTCCATCAATTGTGTGTTCTCTTTCTTATCTTGGATTTTGCTTATTGTGGTCTTGTGACTGTGTTTCCTAGTACTTTGGAATTAGATGGATATCTATTGAGTTGTCTTGGGCACCACAATCCATGTTATTTAATAGTGTGAAGATACACATTGACTCATTTGGGTATGAAGGTGTGTTAGTAAGTGTTCAACAAATATTATTATGTCTATTATATTATACTATTTATATCTACCTTGTTAAGTTTCCAATTGAGGTTATCCTAGTAGATTTTGAGGGTTTCTCCTTGGTAGTTTAGTGGTGTTCCCAACTTAAGGATAGAAGTAGATGTAGTTCTATTTGAGGAATTGGTTATCGTGAAAATAATTAGTGGTTGAACCTATACTGGTTGTTCTTTTCCTTTTCAATTATGTTTTTATAATCTTGTTGGGTTGTTTAACCCTTAGGAGGGCCATAGTGAGCATCATGATAGTGAATAATTGATTTTTTCTCCTATGCTTTATGTTCAATTGCTTTAATTGTAAAGCCTCATTGTTGGAGGGCTTATGCCTTTCGAAGGTAGTTTCCTAGATTCTTGCCTCCGTGAAACCTTGTGTTATTCCTAGTTTCACCTGGAGGAGCTAGTGTGGTTAGGAGAACCTATTGAATTTGCGTCATAGTTGGAAGAAAGACATGCTCTTGTTGAGCATGGTGAATGAGGTATTTTTTTCTCTAGCCTTGTGTTGAGGAAGGTTTGGTAAGCTCGTTTTCCTTGTTCTTGTTTGTGTTAGTAGCTAGATGGAGTTCCTAGTTGTTGTGGTAATCCTTGGGTAGGACCTTGTTGGCGTGTGGTGTGTTGGACCTAGTATCTAGTTCATACCATTGGTTACAAAGGAAGTTGGTGAAGATAGTGTGGTATTCTCTAAGGTGGTTGAGCACCTTATTGATTGGTTCAAATGAATTTTTGGTTGAAACATTCAATGTCCTTCTAGAGTTGCATGTTTTATGTTGGCACCTAGAATTGGTGAGAAGTCTAGAGGATTGATTTGTGTGTATGATGTGTTTGGAGGATCCAAAGGTGGTGCTAGTGAAGCCCACTCAAATTACTGATAGACACAACATTAAGTTACGAAATAAAGACATTATTCAATATAAGGTCCAATGGGACTAGTATTTTTTGGATAGTGTCGCATGGGAGGATGCGGAGGAGATAGATTGTTCCTTCCCTCATTTGAATGCATAGTTTTAGATACTTGGTTGTTTAGATGACGTACTTAATTTTTGCATACTAGGATACTTATTTAGCATAGAGTGGCACTTTATTTATTTTAGTATTTATTTAATAAGACATTAGAATGATGTCTCTTCCTAGTGGGGGAGGATGTCACATCCCAATTCTTTGCTTACATAGTTTTGACATTATATTATTTGGAAAAATAAATTAGACCTTGTATCTTTGACACATGTTAATCTATGAGTGACGTTTATTGATGTTAGCTAGATGTATTTTAAAATTGATGCATATGTTAGATTATATGATGATGTAATGCACATGTTTCACTTTGATTATGGTTTATGGGCTAACACTATTAATGAAAATTTAAGTGCAAACGAGTGTAGGTACATGTCAAAGAAAAGAACATGGTTGAGGTAGCGGTGTTTAGCCAATTGACATTGATGAATATGATGGGAATCTTGCACACACCACATAGATTCATTTGTTTCACATTTTACTATGTTTTGTATTTGTCTGAAAATGAAGAAAATTAGTAATATACATTTAATGAGGCTAGTAAATAAAATAAAAAAATCAATTAGAAGGATTAAATATGTTTTTTTTTGGTGTTGTGCATTATGATTATTTTGTTTTAAAAAATTGAATAAATTAGAAAAAGTGAAGATTTTATTTCAGATGGTAAATCATTTTTATAATGATATTAATACAATAAAATATTATTATTATCCTTTTTATAATTATAAATAGTTTAAGAAATTAAAACTTTGCATGATTAATAAAAATTAAACAGATAAATTTAGAACTAAATTAAATAACTCTTAATAAAATAAATAAATAAAAAAATTAGTTAGTATTTGAAAGAATCAAATACCTAGTTCCAAATTAAAGAACTAGGCTAGTGTGGAAATTATTTTTACATGAAGAATATTAAATAAAAATTGTGGATAGCAAGCATACCCGCTTCGCCTACTAGTAAATTATGCCAAAAGGGAAATTAACTCAGAATAAATGCAGGCCACTTCTTTGGAAGTCAAGTTGGAATTCACAAATAATGGGGAATCTCTCCTCGGTTATGATGGTGGAAGCAAATTGTGATACCATTGCTTTGAAGATAATGTAGAATTGAGAGAAGGTTACATATTTCTTGGGATACCATTGTCTTATGTAAGTGAATTCACTCAACTCAATTTGTGCAAAATCTCGAGGCAAGTCACTTGCCATGAGTTTAGCTTTTAATAAAAATAATGGTAATATGTACATGGTCGGTTCACTTTGTGCTATAACATGATTGATATCAGTGTTAGATCTTTTCTTCCCTTTGCACTGAGATATTTAGAGTTGTGACTCATTCTATTTTATTTTAAAAACACATTAATGGGATAGAAGTTGTAAACCATGAGTTCTTCTTTCTAATCTTGTTGATGCAAAAGAATATGACAAGTGAAGGGACTAGAATGATGATTGTTGTATCATGGAATGTTTAATTACCTAAAGAGAAAAGAGCCACAACTTGCTATTGTCATATTTTCCATTTCAAATTAAAGATTTACAAGGAACGTAGAAGTCTCACACTAATCTATTTAGGTGGAATAAAAGGCTCCAAGTGTCATCTATAATATAGCCCCATGATCTATATTACTCCACCCAACCATCCTCAATTTTAATGGTCTAGTGGTGTAAGAATATTTGAGAATTGATATGGTTGTCATTGCCAATGTCAAATGCAAGTACAAATTTCCTCAACACACAAACCGCACTGAATGAATAAATAGTGCTTCAAATCTCATTTCACCATTGTTACCACTTATCTCTCTAATATATGCATACATTTAAGCACAAGGAAGGAGATAGAAGGTATTCGAGGGGAGAAATAAGCATTTGTACAATGAATTCTTCAATAGCTCCTCATGTATTTAACAACACAAACCTGCATTCAAAGTAGTAAAATAATCAAATCAAGCATTTATCCCATGTTATAAGAGAACATAATGGTAAATACGAAAGGGGTGAGCTTGATAAATTAGAGCATACTTTTTTTAATTGTTGAACTCCTTTAATGATATACCAACAAAGGTCAAAATTCTCTTGTGCTATAAATTTTCTTTTTAATTGAACTAGTTTTAATTTAGCAAGGGAATTTTCTAATAATACATTATAGATTTGGGTGGCTTATAATTGAGTCAAACTCTACTTTTCTCAGCATGCAATTATTGGTCAACTTCTTTTGAACTGCTCACTAAGTATTACAAATTTCTTCAAAAAAAAAAAATTGGGTTTTATACCTCTACTCTTAACTTTTTATAGTTTTTTGAATTTTTAAATTTCATCAACAAATGAAAAAGTTATTGCTATTTTTATCATAACTGTGTAAATCTGATTTCTACTGAAGTTTAATTTCAAATTGTAAATGTATTAAAATTGTTACTCATGCATGCTATATTTAAATGTTAAATTAGGAAAGATTATATTCCTAGTGTTTGTGGGTTGGATTTTTTTTGCAGTCATTTTTTGTTTGATCTGTGTGATTACATTTATTTAGTTATTTGTCATTTTATTTTGAATAAAAAGAGATGATAACAAGCAATGGTGAATCTGTCATTTTGGATTAAATATTACATTTAATTAAGAGATCATTAGAATTAAATTGCATGTCAATTTTACGTGAAATAATTGAATTAAGGAAAAAGGTTAATATAATCATTGCATGATGGGATAAAGAGTGTTTTCTTACTGTGATTATTATGTATGTTATTATTTTCATGAGTTTTTGTGGAAAGTTTACCTTCAAGGACGTGAACCAAATGTGGGTTAACAAGGAGCGTAGATACTGGTTTTTTCAGATCTACTTTTATTTCATTGTATGCGGCTATATGCTTGGCCAAGCGACTTAGACCATTGAGATAGATGGATTTATTATACATATTTTCTCTTATCCATATCATAATATCAATCATAGCATGTTCTTGTATAATAGAAATGCATGTAGATATACTAAGCATGCACCAAATTCCACAATGTTCGTTGATTTCTTTTTGCTAAGCATCTCATGCAAGGTCGATAGTTTTTGATGTTAGGAAAAACTCTTTGGGGAAGCGTAAGCTTCATGGTTGAGAAGAAAAAGTGCCAAGACCATGTTCTCATCTCTTGATTTGTAGATGACTGTGAGGGTCGATGGCAGTCAAAGACTCTATTATTTATATCTTCACATTATTATTGAATTTTTACTTGTTTATGTACTTTCAGATTGTACATTTATTGAATTATGAATGATTAGTGGATTGTACTAATGATGATTCCAGTGTATGTGTACATTACTTGCACTCTTATTGTATTAATATAACTTGTTGGAAATGGATTTCCTAAGTCAACTATTATATCACATTATCTCATTTACTTATGTTCATGTATGAATGATATGCCATATGATGACATGGCTTGTATGGAGTTATTTCTCCTATACTAATGTACCTATGATTATTTTTTTGTTAATATGCTTAACATTGTTGATTATTTAGATATTATGGTTTGTTTGGAATCTATACGTTACAATATTGATAGGAGATATCTTAAAATAATATGTGAGGTGATTAAACTAGAAAAGGATACCCAAGAATGGACTATATTATTGAGGGAAAGAAGGATTTTTATATTCTTATCTTTACAAAATAGAGCCAAGTCAATCAAACTCATATAAAACTATGAGCTACTTTTTCATTTTAGTTATTAATTTTAATTTTTCTTTGTTTCCACAAGATTAGGTACCAATCCTTGTTGATTATTGTAATGGAGTGAATTTGCACCCCTTGCAAATTCCTTGTTTGCATCCCCTCACCTTAGAAAAATTAAACTAGACAATGTTATTCCATTTCATCTATCTAATTCACACCCACTTGGTAGCTGTCTATAGTGTCAGTGGGGAATTTTTTGTCGGGGATGCTAGTGTGGTGCATAGATGTCTACACAACATGCTACCATCCTGACAAGATTCTTGCCTCTGGAATCTATAAAGGTGTTACACTTCTCCATTGGTGATGAAGAGTAACACCTCTGCGCCCTTGACCGACCTCAAATGACTCTTTTGGGCCTCTATACATGCCAAAACACTCTCTAATTTAGTCAATTTGATCTTCTTCAAGCTTCTTCACTCTCACTTCATGTTTCTACACAATCCTTGAGCTATTTCACAACATACTCCCCCATTTTTGTACCTCTAAACCGTTACTCTGCTAGATTTCACTCTCATTTTTGCAACAATGGTGGCACCTTTAAGCTTGTGAGCTCACATCTCCCTTCACGTGCTCGAGGGAACCTTGTTTGGGAGACCTAATATCAATTCATTTACATTGTTATTTTATTTACATAACATAGTGTTGTTGACATTGCTTGGAATTTCTTCCATTACTTTCTTTATCACATTTTCTATCTTGTGGCTATTCTGGCTATCCATGGAGATGGGAACACCGAAATGAGGGTTTGACTGTAGCAAGCCCTGAAACAACCCCAAATTTTTTCCCTGTTGTATTGTGTGTAGGTTCTACATTCATGTGGAGTTTGCGGGAGGCTGGACCATTCATAAGTTGTACTTTTATCACCTTTTTATTCTTGTTAACTTATCCTTTTGAGTTAAAGCATTCTTGCTACTTTTAGTAGTTTAGTACTTTATTCTTTTTGTTATTATAAAGAACTATTTTTATCAGGTAGTTAGTGCAATCCCTGCTATTCTAAACTATCCTTTCATAATTTTTATCCGTATAGACACCAGTGCCTAACCATGATGCCAGCATGCCACACTATCATTTTTCTTCTGCATTGGAGTCCTCTAGCAGAGAGCTATCGGGGTCTTGGTTTTGATTTGAGAATTCGCTCACCTAATTCTCTAAACCTCACGGGTTGATAGAAGGATAGTGGTAGGTCTATTTCCCTTCCTTTTTTCCCTCCTAAAACACTAAACTTTCCTTAAAAAATCCTTAGCGTGAGGTAGATCAAGGTAGTTGATCGTTCTAGACCATCCATGACCTAGGGTCTTACGCGTTCAGTCCCCCTCCTCTACATTTTGGTGAACCCGACATGAACCATTCTGATTCTGTTTGGTAGTGCTGAAAGAACCTTCCCTCATGTTCTAGGAGTGTTATAGGGTGCCTAGCCTTGCAACCCAACCTATGACCCCTAGTTGCATAGCTGGTTAGTTTCCTTTAGAAGCGAAACCTTGAGTGGTTCATCATCTAAGTATGAAACCCTTGGGGGCTCCTATGAAAGTCCTATCTAGTGTACATAAACATGGATTTCTTCCTACATCTACCCATCCCATTTGTGCAACCTATGAGCGTATCTCCTACTATAACATTTACCTCACAGGATTTACCGATGAACTCTAATAGAGAACCTTCCCCTTTGTACATTCACGCATTAATCAATGGGAATACCATAACTAGTGTTCTCATTGACCCTACATGTTGAGTGAATGTCATTACAAAGGTGATCATGTTGATAATTTTTTTACATAAGGATGGATATGATGAGTCTAGAAGCACTATATATACGCACAATGGGCTTTTCATCCCTTCTATCAGTTTTATTACCTTGTCAGTCCTAGTTGGGTTGAGGACTGTGAATGCACTCTTTGATATCATCCCAGGGTCTGAACTATTTAGAGTGAAACTAGGCATTCCTTGGATGGTTTTTATGAATATAGATCCCTCGGTAATCCATAAGTTCCTGAAGTTCTCTCACAAGTGTTTTGTGCATGTAGTCCATGACACCGGTTACAAACCGATGATTGTGCATGGAGGCTACTCACTTGATCACTTCTAGCCTACCCCTTTTAGTTTGCTCCCTCCTAGGAAACACTTGTTATATCGAACTTATGTGAAATACAAGAGTAGGGGAATAATTCCAAAGGTGAGATACCCTCCTTCTCCCTATTCCATTTCGTATTGAGCTTCCATGATGGTGTAGCATGAGGCTACCTCTGCTTCTCAAAAAAAGGAGGAGAATTCTATTAAGGGCCCTTATTCTTCCTCCTCTACTATTCCACCTACTTCTACCTCTCATCCAATTGTAAGACCTTTGACTTCCACCCCTATGCATCTTTTGGGGAGTTCGATGGTGCCCACTTGGCAGAAGGCCAAGTGTTAAGGTGTTTGAACTTCTTGTCTTACCCATGGTGCCTCAGCCCATTTTGTATGGTAAGGGGAAGGGTCCCTGTGGAGCATCTTCTGTGTCTCAACCTTTGTGGCCTCCTACTACTACTACCTCTAAGGTAGTGAATGGGAAGAGACCTGTTGTTGAGGTGCTCAATTTTTCTCCCCTCGTTGTTGTTGCATCTACCTCTCCATTGCTTCCTCTTGTTCCCATTTGGGAGTCACTCCCTACACCAAAAATGGTTGTGATGGATACTCATATGGCTGAATAGGAGTCTTCTATCCCTTCTCAAGTTGCAACCTCTAATTCTCAGAGTCATAGAAACCACCTTGTGCATGAGCACAAGTTTCAGAGGAAGGCTCTAGCTGTTGAGCAAGGCGCCTTGCAAAAGAAGGAAGGGGAACTAGTAGCTCCCACTTCGGCATCTTCTACTATTTCCTCCTCTTCCACTCTTTGTACTTTAGTTCCCTCTACCTCAATCTTTCTCCCGACTCCCCTTGCAAGCATGAACGATCCTCACCTGAAGATGGTATAGGTATCCATTGCTCCTTTGACTAAGCCTCCCCTTTTGATGTTCCTTCTGGATGTCCCACCCTTTTCAAAACTCATGGACATGTCGAATACCTCGGTGGTGTCAACTACGTGTTTCTCCTCTTCCTCCTCGCCCTCTGCTTTATCTATGGGGATTTCACATCCCCTGATGAAGTGAAAGATGGAGGATGACCCTGCTAGAAATGTGGGTTCGAAGAAGGGTTTTCCTTCTTCAAAGGGTGGTTTTGTATTGGATTGTGTCATCCTAGTGAAGGAGGTGACCCTGACATACCCAGAGCTCGTCACTGTTCCCAAATATTTTGGTGAGGCTAGTAGTGTATCTCGGGCACTACCTCCATTTCCCGTTGAGTTGACACATGACACTCATGTAAAGTGCATGTTCAACTCTGTAGACGATGTCCTAGTCCTATCAACAATATTTGCAAGATTGCTAACATTCACCTCATAGGAACTATGTGGAGAAGACCTTGAAGGGCCTTCTTCCTTGGATCTTGTTGCAGGAGGGTTGGAGGGTGCCGCCCTTGATATTTTTCCCTTGCATGCTCATCCACCCTCCCCTTATGATGATCTAGACTGGGAAAACGATGACCTCTTGGTTGATGAGGACTAGGAGGTGCCTCTTCTTTATTTGTAGATTAGATTGTGTGTGTGTTGTGTTCTCTTATGCTTGATTTATATGTTCTTGGATGAACCTTGTCACCCTTGTAGGTGCTTGGACACATGAGTTTTTTTGTGTCGTAAAACTTCTTCTATTTGTCACATCATTCTTCTCTTTGTCGTGCCTTGAATTTTGACAATTGGGGATGATGAAAAGTGTTGGGGGAATTTAGGCCTCCCTTCCATGTTGACCCAATTTTTTTTTTTCATTTTTTTTTCATGTGCCCTTCTTCACATGGTCTGATATAGTAGGGGGTTGATGATTGTTCATTTATATATTATTATACTTATCTATCTATATTTATGAGTATCTCTGACCCCAAAATATTAGATCCCCTTGTCTCTTGTTTGTTATGTCATGGTTTGTCCTTTATTTTTATTTTTCTTTCTTCTTTGCATGCTTTGTGATGTTGTGGTGCTCATGTGTTGTCCCTTGTGTATACAAAAACATTACCACGATTACATCTCATCATGTTCCACAAGCCACAACATCACTTATATTCTTTCTTTTCTCTCCTTAGGATGCCACGTGTATTTGTGCTTGGAATACACCATCCTAAGGGGGGCTATCACACTGCTCTAATTTTCAAAATATGCATTTGGTGGCTAACAAATCTCTTCTTGAAAATCTTTTTTCTTTTTGCAAAATATCTTTCAAAAATTGCATTCTTTGACACACATTCTTGGATGAATTTTTCTTTCATCTCAGATTCATAAGATAGAATCTGCACTTGCTCTTGTGAGGGAAAATTCTTTCTTTCAAATTCCTTGATGAAATGAATCTTTCAGAAGGAATCCATGATGCTAGAATCATTGGCAAAATATATTGCCTCTTTTCAAGATTTTTTATCACTTTCGAACTAAGCATCCCTTGAGTGGACCCCTTTTATTTTGAAGGGTTCTCGAGGGACCCCTTTGAAAGATCTTCCTTCAATTATTGACTATTTGCATCACTATCTACTTTTCTGCCTGTATGAATTCCTTTTGACATCTAACATGTTTTGTCTGTGAATTAACATGTTGCTTTACAGGTGCACCTATGAAGCTGCTTTTCAATCAGAATCTATGGAGCCTCTTACATCTGGCTTCCTTCAAGAATGAGCACCTGGGGGGTGCATCATTTGTAAGTCTGAGGACCTGTGAAGCATTTACATCATGTAGGATCTCCTTGTTCGACTATGTAGCTCTGAGGACCTATAAAGCATTTTTTTCACCATCTGTGGGTCTGGAGATTTGCAACACACTTTGTTCAACTCTCCTTGGGTTTGAGGACCTATGGAGCTAGCTTCTCTTGTGCTGTTGGGTGGGTTAGATTGTGGTCTACTTCCTCGATAGTTCAGGTATACATTTCTAAACTCTTTATATCTACTTTACCATGCATCTGGTAGCACATATGCTCACTAAAGTGGGGGAAAAATGTAATGGAGTGAATTTTCACCCCTTGAAAACTACTTGTTTACATCTTCACACCTTAGAAAAATTAAACTTGGTGATGCTACTCCATTTCATCCATCTGATTCCCACCCACTTGGTGGCTATTTATAGTGTTGGTGGGGGAATTTTGTCGAGGATGCTAGCGGAACATGTGGATGTCTGTGTTGCACACTATTGTACTGATAGGATTCTTGCCTCTAGAATTTGCAAAGGCATTACACTTCTCCATTGGCAATGAAGAGTAATGCCCATGAGCCCTTGATCGACCTTGAACAACTCTTTTGCACCTCTATCCATGCTTAAACACTCTCTCATTTAGTTAATTCGATCTTCTTCAAGCTTCTTCACTCTCACTTCATGTTTCTACACACTCCTTGATCTTTTTCACAACACTCTCCACCATTGTTGTAGCTCTAATATGTTACTCTACTAGATTTCACTCTCAATGTTGCGGTAACAATTGCACCTTCAAGCTTGCAAGTTCACATCTACCTTCACGTGCTTGAGGGCACCTTGCTTGGGAGGTGATATCCATTCATTTTAGAATTTTTATTTGATTTACGTAGCATAGTGTTTTTTCCATTGCTTGGAATTTCTTCCATTACTTTCTTTATCGTATTTTTAATCTTGTGGCTATTTGGGATGTCCATGGAGGTGGGAACACCAAAACAAAGGTTTGACTGTGACAAGCCCCAAAATAACCACAAAAATTTTCCTCGTTATGTTGCGTGTAGGTTTTACGTTCATTTGGAGCTTGGGAGAGGCTATACCATTTGTAAGTTGTACTTCTATCACCTTTTTATTCTTTTCAACTTATCCTTTTGAGTTAAAGAATTCTTCTTGCTACTTTCAGTAGTTTAGTACTTTATGCTTTTTTTATTATATAGAACTATTTTTATTATGTAGTTAGCACATTCCCTACTAGTCAAAATTTTCCTTTCATACTTTCTATCTGTACAAATTCCAACACCTAACCGAGATACCAGTGCATCGTGCTATCGTTTGTCTTTTGCGCTAGGGTCCTCTAGAAGATAGGTATCGGGGTCTCAATTTTGATTCAGGAATTTGCTCAACTAATTTCCTAAACCTCCTAGGTTGATAGAAGGATAGTGGAAAGTCTATTTACCTTCCTCTTCACCCTTCTAAAACATTATACTTGTCTTAAACAATCCTTAGCCTGAGGTAGATTAGGGAAGTTGATTGTTCTAGACCCTCCATGACTTGGGGTCCTAAGCATTTGGCCTCCCTCCTCTACATTTTGGTGAACCTGATGTGAACCATTTTGGTTTCATTTGGTAGTGTTGCAAGACCCTTCCCTCATGCTCTAGGAGTGTTGTGAGCATGAGTGTTGTAGGGAACCTAGCCTTGCAACCCAACCTACAACCCCTAGTTGCATAGTTGGGAGGTTTCCTAAGCATTACGAAGCAAAACATTGAGTGGGTCACCATCTAATTATGAAACCCTTGGGGGCTCCTATGAAAGTTCTATCTAGTGTACATAAAGATGGCTTCCTTCTTACATCTACCCATCCCATATGTGCAACCTACGAGTGGATATATTACTATAACATTTACCTCTTAGGATTTACTGATGAACTCTAATAGAGAACCTTCCCCTTTGTAGATTCTCGCACACATCAATGGGAATACCATAATTGGTGTTCTCATTGACCCTACATGCTAGGTGAATTTCATTACAAAGGAGATCATGATGATAATTTTTTTACATAAGAATAGATATGATGAGTCTAGAAGCACTATACGTACACACAATGGGATTTTCATCCCTTCCATCAATTCTATCACCTTGTCAATCTTGGTTGGGCCCTAGATTGTGAATGCACTCTTTGATATCATCCTAGGGTTTGAATTGTTCAGAGTGAAACTAGGCATTCCCTAGCTGGTTTCCATGAGTATAGTTCCCTTGATAATCCATAATTTCCTAAACTTGTCTCATGAGGGTTTTATGCATGTAGTCCATGACACCGGTTACAAACTGATGATTGCATATGGGGGCTACTCACTTGATCACTTGTGGCCTACCCCTATTGGTTTTCTCCCTCCTAGGACAGGCTTATTATATCAAACTTATGTGAAATAATAGAATGGTGGCATAGCGCCAAAGGTGAGATACCCTTCTTCTCCCTGTGCCATTTCACATAGAGCTTCCATTATGGCATAACATGAGGTTGCCTCTGCCGCTTGAAGAAAGGAGGAGGAGAATTCCTCTCAGGGCCCTTCTTCTTCCTCCTCTACTATTCAACCTACTGCTCCCTCATGTCCAGTTGCAGCACCTTTGACTTCTGCCCCTATGCATCTTTTGGGTAGTTTGATGGTGCCTGCTTGGCGGAAGGACAAGTGTTAGGTGTTTGAACATCCGATCTTACCCATAGTGCCTCAACTCATTTTGTATGGTAAGGTGAAGGGTCCCCATGGAGCATCTTCTATATCTTAGCCTCTGTGGCCTCCTACTACTGCTACCTCTAAGGTAGTGAATGGGAAGAGGCTCATTGTTGAGGCGCTCAAGTCTACTCCCCCTATTATTGTTGCATCTACCTCTCCATCTCTTCCTCATGTTCTTGTCTAAGAGTCCCTCCCTCTATCGGAAATGGTTGTGATGGATACTCTGATGGCTAAACAAGAGTCATCTATTCCTTCTCAGGTTATAGCCTCTAGCTCACAGAGTCATAAAAACCATCTTGCGTGTGAGTGAAAGCATCAAAGGAAGGATCTTTTTGTTGAGCAAGTGGCCTTGTAGAAGAAGGAAGGGGAACCAATAGCTCTTGCTTCATATTTTGTTGTGTCCTCCTCTTCTACTCTTTCTACTTTAGTTCCCTCCACCTCAATCTTGCTCTTGGCTCCCCTGCGAGTGTGAACGATCCTCACCTGAAGAGGCTGTAGGTATGCATTGCTCCTTCAACTAAGCCTCCCCTTCTGATGTCCCTTCCAGACATCTCACCCTTTTCAAAACTTGTGGACTTCTCGAATACCTTGGTGGTGTCCGCAACAATTTTTTCCTCTTCCTCCTCACCCTCTGCTTCATTTGTGGGGATTTTGCATCTGCCGATGAAGTGAAAGATGGAGGATGACCTTGCTATAAATGTATTGTAGATGCTTGCTCTATAAGTGAATTATAACTATTTTTAGATTATTGAATACTACATTTGCTTGCTTTAGAGTGTGGATATTTTTGTCCCAAAATAGTTTTCCCAAATACACTTATATGTGGTGTGATTATTTTTATGTTTTATATGTGTTTCTCCTTTCTATAATTGTAAAGATCTAAAATTTACATATTATTCTCTAAGAATAATTTACCTGAATAATTCTTGTATACCTTTCTTCCTTTTATATGCTTTAGAAAATTAGGAATACACATTTATCTTGCTTGAGCATGGAACTTACATTTCTACCACCACTTTAGTAATATATTATCTATTAAAACTATATCAATGAAGGATGGAACTATTCAATTTAGTTGCACACACCTATTATATGGCCTACCTCTCCTATAAAAAAATTACATAACAAAGGAACAAATAAACATAAACCTATATCTTCATTTATAATACTTCATAACTTTGTTTCTACACAAAAGTTATCCTTTGATCTCTGACTAAAATCATATCACTAGTATCAAAGTGTAAAGGATTAATCTCATGCCACCTATTGTTAAACACTCTTGGTGAGGCTTTCAACTAGTGATTATTTTAGTGGCTAATAGTTGAAATTAGGGATTAAAATTTTGGCTCATAGTACAAATTGTAAGGTGACTTGAATCACCATATTTTTAATAAAATTTTATTTTAGTCCTAGTTAAATTGCTAATACATTTATTTTTAAAAATTTAAGCTAAATTTTTTTCCCACAATATTCAATACCTAATTAGATCAAATTCAGCTAAATTTTACAAGTTATAGTAGAAAATTAAATTAGTTTTCCAATAATATTATATAATTATTGGTTACTTTAGGACCATATCACCAATTTTTAATCATTGCCATTGGGTCTAATGGTTTGGGTTAAATTTCATGGCTCAAAATATAACTATAGAGCTCCAATTCCCATGGGGCTTGAAATTGAACCCAAAACATTAGATTATAAATAAAATAAAAAATGGTGAAATCTAATTGAGGTTTGATTTAAAATGTTCAATGTTTGATTTGCAATATTAAGGAATTATAGACATGAGCACTACACCTTAAACTTAGAACTAGTCAATCATTGCCACCATCAAGCCTTTACTTTTCTATAGGATTTTTTTAAGGAATATTTTTCCATGGTAATTAATGCATTTTCCTATTTTTCATTCAAATTCACCAATATTTTCTACAAATTTCTAGTGATTTTAAAAAAATCACTAATAAAATTAATATTTAAAAAAAAAAGAAAAGATTCTCCAGTATTAATTAATATTTTTTCCAAAAAAATTAAAGATTTACCAAGATTTTATATAATTTTTTAAGGGGGGTTTCTTAAATTTATCACTATTTTCAACATTTTACTAGTCACACACGTTGCAACCATCATGAAGATACAAATCTAAAATTTCAGTAGTGAAAATAACTTATAAAATTCTCTCTATAGAGAAATAATTATTTACATTTGGAGTTTAGACTCCTTTGACATTAAAATTAACAACTAGAAAACATGCACTTCACTCACAAAGATACAACTCATTAATCTTGTTCATAATAGCTTCACTAAAAAAAGGAAAAATAGATATATTATTTATTAGGTAAATTGAGTTATTTATGCTATGTGATGTTTCCTCATGCTTTTTTTGTACCTATAGGTGAAGCAGTGAGATTATGAAAATATTCCTCTCTTGATAACATACACAACCATATTTACAAGGTCCTAATATTCATTTGGGACACCAACACCATCATTACAAGATCATATTGGTTGCATTTACATATCATATATAATCAAGTATACAAATAATTCTTCAATAATCCATAATTTGCTACATGATAGAGAAACTTATTTCTATACTCTCAAATCAAAATCAAGCATAAAATTTATGCCCTCATAACTAGCACATAAACAAAAATTTCATGAGTGATCCAAGTAATCCATGGCCTTCATAACAAACTAAGTAGGAACAAATAATTGTTCCTTAGGTGCATATTTACAAAAGATAAGAATATGTAGCCCAACACTTACAAAAGGAAATGTTCATGCAAATATTGGAATCTTATAGCTCTCATCAAGACTACAAGCACATGGAGCTTTTATAGCTTTACTAAAAGGAATGAGATCTTAACTTGACTACACCTAATTCACACCATTTTGGAAAAAAAACCACATTAAAACACATCAATATTTTTTTGCATAAACTTGCATAACACAACTTCAAAATTCTATGCCAAGGAGCCACTTCCCTACTTGGAAAAATTCTTTTAGATCATTAGATTTAATTTTATGTATTGCCATGCAATCTATCTCTTGGAATAATGGGTTAAATTACATCCTCGTCTTTTGATGTTAGAGAAATGGGACAAGATTCCCTCATAATAATTCATAATTAGAACCATGATTTATACTACAACCATGTTAGTTCACCCCAAAAATTCACTAGTTTTTGGGTAGAAGTGTAACTACTTGATATCTTACCTACTTCTTAATCTTCATAAAATATTTATAGCCTCACATATATAATTCATCAACATACATGTCTATCACAAAGTTATTCCTTGCACACAACTCATACCACTTTTTTTATTTTCACCTATATGTACATTTCCAACATAATAAGGCTACTACTCTACAAGAAAGGACGAAGTGATCTATGTTGGAATTTTTTCATTGATATACTTGTTGGCAACATGAGCATGGATGTACAATATGTAGATACAGTGTTTTCATTGATGTCAACATTGTGGCTTGATATGAAGGTAAATATGTGTCGATCAATTGGTGAAGCATGAGTGTGTATGAGAATAGTAATCTAGTGCATAGATGTGAGAAGTTTTGGTCTGATGCAGACAGACGAGTGGAAGAATTGGATTTGTCAAAACATAGTTTTTAGTGTACACAACATCAAGTTATTAATCTACATTGGTTTGGCATGAATAATTCTTCTCTATAGTTCTAAGGATATTTTTTTGGATTCCAGAGGAGTCTAAATCTAAAGTTTCATGCATTTTGGCCCTCTAGTGTAGAAGTTATGAGTAACAAAATATTGAGTTAGTAAGTGAAAGTGTTTTCCAGTGTAGAGTGCATGTTTTGCTAAGTTCGCACTTCACCATGGAATAATATCTAGTCTTGCAGATTTGTGGAGGTGTTTACAGGTGTCTACAACATCTAAGTTCCAAGTGGTGTGAATTTTGGAGGTCTACATGTTGGGTTTAGGATGATTAGTTGGCTTATTTTGATGTTAGGTCTCCAGGAGTGTCGACCTAATATGTTTAAGGGTATGAATAGTTTAAATGAGTTTTGATGCATTATGTGGGAACTATTATAGGTTCATTCTGACCTATTTGGGTTTATTATAAGTTTTATTGTGGCATGAAGTATGTTTTTGGGTCAACAAGTTATTATTTTACATGATACATCTAATTAGTCCAACCTAATTGATATTGAAAGAGTTTGTGGATGTAATGGGTATAAGTATAAGATCTTTTTGGTGTTGGAGGATGATGATAGTGAATATCCAAGTGTTGTTGATGTGAATTGTGTGAATGTAATGCAAATGCAGAGTAGAGTAGAGTGTTAGAGCATAATGATATGAAGTATGTAAACTTTGTATATTGAGCTTCAATGGAACTGTATTTCCTACATATTGTAGGTGCAATTGTACAGTTAAAATCTTAGTAGTGAGCCACCCCTTCTATCTTTCTTTCATTCTATGGGAAATGAGTCCACCTGCAATGATAATTTTGGTAATATGTTGTAATTTGTTATAATATATTGTGAGCTAATCTTCAATATGATTTTCCCTTTTTGGGTTTTCCATGTAAAAATTAGTTGTTCATGTGTTATGTGATTTTTATGGTTGCTTCCATTCTTTCATTTCCTACTAAAAATTGAATATGCTATGTGGAATGAATTTTTAAATGTTTAAGTGGTTTTGGAGAATACTGATTCACCCCACTCTTAGTATTTTGGTGTTTAGTAATCGGTATCAGAGATTAGCTCCTTGGAAGAAGCTTAACTGTTTGAGGAAGATCTTGGATATTGAGCACATGGTTATTAGAAGATATCCTACTCCTCTGGAAGAAATTCATGTTGTTGGATTAACTAAAGAGGATTGCATGGTTGACATGGATGGAGAAATCAAAATAGCCCTTGAAGATCTAGAAAGGACTAAAAGTGAGAATAAATATCTAAAGGAAAATATCAAGGAATTAGATGAATGCATCAAAAAATTGAGAGAACAAATAAAGAAGCTTAGAGAAAAACATAAGGAGGTTAATGAGAAGTTGAAGCAAGCAAATGAAACAACTACTAGTCTAAAAGTGCAAGTTGAAGAAGGAAAAGGAGTTGAAGAATGTTCAAAACTTGAAGAAGAAACTTTGTAACCTTGAGATTAGATCTAGAGAAAGCAAATAATCAAGAAGAAAAATTCAAGATGAGCTCTACAATTCTTGATGAGATGATTGTAATTCAAAATAATTCCAAAGATAAAGGTGGATTAGGATTTGAAAAAGGAGAAAGTTAAAAGTCATATCAGACACAAAGTGTTGAAAAGGAGAACAATGAACAAAAGAAGATTGAGGATAAGAAGAGTAATGGAAATCAAGTTCAGAATCAAAGTAAAGACATCAAAAGACCACCTATTAGACAACCAAATGCACAAGGTACTTATCTTTTAATGGTTATTGTTATTTTTGCAATAAATTTAGAAATAATGCTATAGAATATAAAAGTAGAATGAATCAAAATGTTTCATCTTTTCTCGATCAATGTTCTACATGCAAAAGATTTTGTCATAAGGCTAGTGAATGCATAAACTAGATAATGAATGGTTATAACATTGGTATGAGGTTTCAATCTTTCAATTACTATTTTTATGCATGTAGTGGATTTGGGCATAAAGTTAATCAATTTAGATCCAAAATGGGTGGAAGTAAGCTTGTTCAAAATCTTGTCACTTGTTACAAATGTAGTAGACTAGGACATATTTCCAAATTTTGCATAAGCAAGAATGTGAAGAATAATAATCTAATAAAGAAGAATAATCTAATGAAAAATTTTGATCCAAAAGAGATGAAGAAAGAGATGGAAAAGACCTAGAGAAAGAAGGAAGACAACAAGACTAAGCCTGAGTCTATACTAGGATCTGGTGCAAATGTTTCCTCTAGAAACTAAGTAGAAAGCTTTGGCTTAGGGGAGCATTAACAAAAGATACTTTATCCCCTACCAGATAAATGGTGTTGATGCTTTAGCACATTGGAATAAGGTGTAGGTTGACATGGTCAACATATTGGATAAAGAACCAATGGAAAATATTGAGTTGCAAAAGTTTTTGGAGCATTTGAAGTTGACTGTGCATATAGTTAGGGTTTTTACCAACTTTTTAAAATATGCATTCAATGTGAATTAGGTCAGCTCAAAATTTTTTATATGTTACTTCATATTCAATCAAAGTTATTTGCAAACAAGCCATTGAGGAGGAGGAAGAGGAAGGACCACACTTATTCTGAAGAATGAAATTTGAACCGTCACAAGGAGAAACAAGTGCAAAGAAGGAAAATACTGGCATTGTTGATACGAATGATGAGGCAAAATTAGAAAAGAAAAAACAAGTCTTTATGATTCACATGAGGAAGAAGAAAATAAAGGAATCACTAGAAGACAAGAAAAAGAAAAAGAAGAAGACTCTAGTAAGTAAGCATAGTCTTATGAGGTTAGATGCTTTGTTTAATGAAATTGTAGATCATGAAATGTTAGAGGAGACCGTTGCATTGTATACCATTGTGGATGATATTCATAAGGCAACAATAGAAGAAGTTATTGTTAAGTATATAGTTGCATTTGAGGTCAACATGAAAAACATAAAAAGTTAGTTTCCTGAAGAATTGAAAAATGTATTATATGCTAGAAGATAGGAAGTCGTCGATGAAGAAGAAAAGTTGAGATCTTTTTATTTTGAAAAGGTTATTGCCACATTATCTAATGAAAATAAAGATACATTGGCTCAGTTGTGCAATAAGGAGTTCCAAACTAAGAAAAGGGTAACTACCCTCATGAGCAAAGATTAGAATGATCTTGAGAGGCTCCAAAAAGAAACTTTAGAGAAGGCTACCAATTTGGAAAAGGGTTTAGGCATGGGCATGGATAGAGAAGAGAAAGTATATGATGATATCCATGCTCTGAAAGTTAATGTAACAGAAGAAGTACAATAGGAAGATGCTCAACCTGAGCATGGAATAAAATAGATAAATGTGTAGAATGAAACCCTTCTGGATGTGGAAGAGAACACTGCAAAAGAAGATGTTATTGGTGATTCTCCTCTGGTAGGAGAAAATATTGCCACTGAGAAGAATGTTGAAGATTCTCATAAGGAGGATACACCTATAGGACATAACTCCCCACCTCTGAAACCTGAAGATGAATATGCATGTAGATAACAAGGTTCAATCAATTAATGTTGAAAAGAAAGATGTGGAAGAGCCTCACAATGCTGAGAAGAGTAATGAAGAAAAAGTAGAAAGCAATGTTGGTGACAAGGAAAAGGCTTTGGAAAAGAAGGATGTAGAAGATAATGTGAAGATAGTAAGTGAATCTTCTAGTACCTCTAGAGATTTATTGAAGAACCTGTTGAATATGCAGTTCCAATTCTAACCTATTTTGTCTTCCCAACTACTACAACTTCCAATGCAACAAGGGAAGGTCGATATGGATAAAATACTGCCTTTGCATAAATTACAATTAGGCAATACATTTCATTCCCCTATCCGGAAATAAATCCCGTAAACACATCAAAAGATTGCAAAGCTTATTGATGATGCAGTGAAGGTGATGTAGTAGAGTATACTAGGTGCAAGCATTGATAATTCATTGTCTAATATGGAAAATTTTAAGCTTCTACTTGATTCATTGAAAGATTATTCTAGTGGGTGGAAGGAGAAACTAGAGAAGGAGATTGATACAAAGATAAATGACAGAAGGTTGATGGACATAACAAAAAAATGTGCTACTACACATGAAATATTTTAGGACAACTTCCTTACAAGTATGAGTAGCAACCATGTTGATGCAGAAGCATCCAATGGTGCCAAAAAATATTGCATCCCCAAATTTTTTGAATTTTTTTTTAAAAATTGTGTGTGATTTCTAATTATAGGTAGTTTTCGAGCACTCTCAGAGCATGAAATTTTTTGTCTATAAATTTGGATTGGTATCTTAATGTTTATCCTTGGGTGAAGAATGGGGACAAACTAATGTAACTAATATTTTATTTATTGGCCAAAAAACTATAATTTGGTGAATTTTAAGGTGCACATTTAATGTGCTAAAAAAACAAAAAATGTAAAAAAATTGAAACCCCATGCCCAAGTTTTAAAAAATACATGTTGGGATATTAATTATTTTCATGGAGGATTTGTACATTAAATGTAGTTTGTAGGGTAAAATTGAGAAGTTTTCAATTCCATGTTGGGCAAGTGGATTGAATGTTAAGAAAATTGCAGTCCCAAGTATGTAAAAAAATCTTTGTCCTAAGAGCTCAATTGGAAGTGCATAAATTACCTATAAGAATTTATGGAATAGATGAACGTTGAATGAAGTTATTATTTTATTGAATCAATTTGGTGATGCTTGGAGGGCTCATAGATATGTGGTTTTGTTAAAATAGTTGTAGGAATGAGGATTTTGGTAATACAAAGTGAAAGTTGAAAAACTTCTAGAGATGGGTAGAGAAAATTCAACACCCAAAAAAGCATTTTCTAGAGATTTTGGTTTGAAATTAGCATAGATTGCTTGTAGGAAAAATATTTTTGTCATGTATTTCTATAGATGAATATGATAACTTTTATTGTACCAATTTTTAAAAGAAAACAATTTCATTTGTAAGTTCAAATTATTTTGAAAAAGTGTTTTATAACAAGTTTTTGTGCACATGTTTAGAAGATTAAATAGAATTAAATTAATATCATTGTGGGTTCATTCCATTGCATATAAGTCTTCGCTTTATATGAAAAGGTGAAGATTTTTTTAGTTGTAGTGAAGGTCAAAACTTTGATTTCAGAGCTCTTGATTTTTGATTTGCATCAAATGGTATCAAAGAAGGAAGATTAGCTAGGAAGTGTTACAACAGTGAGTAAAATTTTTATTTTTATTTTCTTGGATATGTGTTGAGAGGAAATTGAAGAATTTTATTTTTTGAAATGTGTGAGCATTTGATTTTTGTTGCCTAGGTAATTTTTGAATACATGTGTTACAAATTTTTTCCTATAATTTTTTGTTTGAATGTCAGAGTATGAAGAGAAAGCTAGTTGAAAAGGCTGTGTTGGGATAATTTGTTAGCTATCCTTCAATAGAAATAAGGTTGGGTAGAAGGTGTACAAGGTTCCTCCACTGAGAGGGAGTGGGTAGAGGAAGAATAGAGTTGAACCTTCCATAAAAAAAATTTGTAGAGGTTAGTAGTGTGTTGGAGGAAGATGGGTGGTGGATATGATTTGTTCTTCTGTTGCAAGAGTACCACCATGCGTGAATGCAAGAGGACTAAGGGGATATGAAGGTGGTGTTGGGATAGTGTGGATAGGAGGTTATAAAGGATCTTGAGATGGAGGATATGGGATAGTAGGATTTGTGTGTGGATGAGGGGATGATAGGGAATCATGAGAGAGATTAAGTGGAATGGTAGGATGTTGATTGATAAGGGAATCATGGGATGGAGTGAAGGAGGTACTATGGTCTTGATATGGAGTAGATGGGATAGTAGGATCTTGATTTGGATGAGGGGATGTATCAATCTCTTGAAATGTTTCAACTTGTGTGGGTGGTGGAGGAGTGTTGGATGGATTTCTCAGATAGGGTGGATGAAAGGATATAAGATTCATGAAGTTCATGGGAGTGGATTTGGTTAATGCTAGGATTAGGAGGATGAGATTCAATTTGGGTGGATTCAATAGGTTGGAAAATTTCATTATTTTGGATGGTGTTAGGAGTGGTAAGAGGAATGATAGGCATAGGATGGAGGAGGGCCTCATCACTGGCGAATGTACATGGTTAAGTGGAGTGGCATGACACCAAAACTTTGGGATGTGGATGTGGTGGTGATTTCTTTATTAGGAGTCCTTGGATGACATTTGGAATGAGATACTTATATATGTTAGGCTTAGGTGGAAGGTTGGGACTAAATGGAGGATTATGAAAGGGTGGAGGATTGGGATTATAGATTGGAGGATTAGGATTAGATGGAGGAAGGAAGTATGATGGATTGGAGAGAATATTAAGGTATGAGGGAGTGGAAGGTGGAGTGAGAGGAAATTTATGGTGGATTGAGATAGGAGGATGTGGATGGTCGATTGAGACGGGAAGATGTGGATGGTGGATTAAGGTAGGAGGATGTGGATGGTGGGTTGAGAGAGGAGGATGTGGATGGTGGATTGGGATCATGGATTGGTGGAGTAGGATTATGGGTTGGGAGATGGTTTGGAGGATAATGGGATTGTTGATTTGAACTAGGGATGAAGGTGATAGTGTTGGTGTATGAAGATGGAGGTTGAGATATGGCTAGAGGAGAAGATGGAGGTATGAATATTGGATGAGAGGGATATGTGGAGGATAGATAAGATATAGAGGTGGATGATGGATAGGATGGAGATATTGATGGGGAAACTAATGGATTTCCCTTGTCAAAGGTAGCATATGGATTGTTAGTGGGTGAGGATGGAGGCATGGTGGGATTGCTTGGATGAGTAATTAGATTTTGGATGACACTTAGGGAAAGCTTCATAGAAATGATAACATCAAAGGGATCTATTCCGTACTCGTCTTGATCAACAAAACTTTCAATTTCATCTCCAATGTAATGGGGATCTCCTTTGATTACTATGTGTAGTCACCCAAAATGATATTTAATTAAATGAATACTTTTTATTTATTTAATTTAGCCTATGTACCTTATCCTGATAAGTAATTAAATAAATATTTATTATTTATTTAATTAATTTCCTCATTATTCTTTATCCACCACCTTTAATTAAATAAACCTACATTCATTTAATTAATCCCACCTTTATCCTATTTCCTCTAAATCCACTAACCTTGCTTAAGTTAATTAATCCTTGATTAATTTTATCCCCATTCTAATAATTATTATCCCATTCTCCAACTTTTAACTCCACCTAAGTTAATAAACCTTTAGTTTATTAACTCAACCCATATTCATTAACCAATTAATCCTTGATTAATTAATCTAACCCTCATCCCTAATCATAATTATCTTTATTTCCTAATTTTAAATTGTTACATCTTGCCTACCCCCACTAAACTCTTACACAAGCCACCCTATGAGCCACCATATCTCTTACACAAGCTACCCTATCTCTTACAAAAATTTAATGTATCTCTTCCCAATGTGTGCTCACACATGTGTGATTACACCTCCCAATTTTACCCCTTTCCATATTGTGACACTTATCACAAGGCTAATCAATCTTTATTCCTTGATCCAAACCCTATCCTCCTTTCAATCTCAACCCTCTGTTAACCAATCAATCTTATCCATTGATTCCTCTCAGCAAATTTCTATATAATGAGGCCTTGACTCTCATTCTTGCAGCATACATCTATATTATCCTTATGCTATCAAAATATCCCTTCAATCCATCACTATCCTACCATCATTATACTAAGATCTTCATCAACCACATCCCTTCAATCATTGGAGAAAATTTGCAAGATATGGGTACAATATTGTGAGCTCAATCCATGAAGAGGAAGGAGAAATGAAGGTATAATCTTATTTGTGTTTTCATTCATGCATTTTCATCTATTTACCTTCTTATTCATCTTTACCTTCTTTATTTTGGCATGCCCGATAGCTTCCCACCCCTTTTTCTAATGTTTTGTATAGTTTTTTGTGAGTTTTGAGGTTACAAGGATCATTTTAGGGCAATCACTATGAAATTGTGCCTCTATTGCATAGAATGGTGCCTAAGTGAAAATTTTTGGAACCTAAGTTCAAAGTTGTGGTGCCTATGTGCTAAACTATTGTCCTTTTGTCAAAACTGATGTGCTTTTTCTTTTCAACACTTCTTTCATCATTCTATTCTAGATCTAGGGTTATTTTGTCTTCTAACATCTTGGTTTTTGGTCTTAATTGTCCTTACACTTTTTTTGTGGGTTCATCCATAATTTGCATGCTTAAACTAGGTTTTCTTAAAGTTTTGTGAGACTAGGGTTTCATGCAAGCTTTCTACTTTGACCACCTAGGATCTTCATTTTGAGCTCATTTTAATTGCATTAAGGGGAATATTTTGGCTATATATTCATGTTTTAAAGTCCCCCACATGTTCATCTATCCATTTCCCATCTAAGTTAGTGCAAAATTTTAGTTTTTGACTTTTGGGGGTCATTTTTTGGCACATTCTACAAAGTGGCGCCTAAGTGAAAAAATTTGGCACCTTTATTCAAAATTGTCATGCCTCTATTTTAGGGGACATATTTTAGTGTTTCTCAAGTGTTTGATACCTCAAAAATTTCATTTTTAAGTCATTACATGCATTTTTAGGTTGTTTTCTCAACTGGGTATTTGAAAAACATCAAATTTTCACCCTCGAAAGCTATCTTTTTGGCCCAATTTGCAAAACTGTGCCTTTGTTCACAAAATCACACCTTTGTTTTAATAGAAGCATAGATTTTTCTACAAATCTATGCCTAGGTTTCAAAACTCGTCTTTAAGTCTTCTTTCAGTTGTTCTTTGCATCTAATCCTTGTTTTTGGATACTAATGCATGTTGCAAGTCTCTAATGCTCATCTAAGGCACAAATTATCACATATCCATTCTTATCTTCATGCTAGCAATATTTTTATTTTATCATCTTATCATCTAACCTCTTTTTGGTGTAGCTTGAAACTATTTTTCAAAGGAAAAATCATCAAACTACTAACATTTTCTTGAAAATTTGTTTGTCCAAGGTGTTCTTTTTTCCACCAATCTAGGCACATTTTGTTTCTTAAGGTTAATGAACTTTTGTGTCATGTTTCATTGAGTGAGTGGTGTGTATTCTCTCCTCTCGCACCTAGTGTGATCTTGAGGATCAAAAAAATCACTTACTCTTTTTCCTTTTATCCCAAGGAACCCAATATGTGTATGCTCTCCCCTTGTGCTTCATGTGATCTAGGGGATCAAAAACACTTGGATTATTCCTTTTAGGGGGCATGCCTAGGGATTTCATCACCCTAGGGGATGACCCCAACTCCCTTGTTCCAGTGGAGTATAAAGAGCAGGAGGTAATCTAAAGACACCTCTCTTGGAAGTGGAATTTTTTCAATCTGAGTTAAGCCTCCAAGAACTTTATACCTTGGTTAAATGAAGGTGGAGAGTGGGTTACCCTATCCTCCCAGTTGTTTGACATTGTTCCCTTTCATCTATAGATTTGGGCCTCACATACCCTTGAGGTATATAGAGGATGCCCTAACAACATTTTGTATCCTAGATTAAGACCTTTTGACCATATAAACCCACTTCACTAATTTAGGTTTTGAATAAGTGCTTGACGTATTTTTCTTCTATGAAACCCATGAAAAATGAATTATCCAAGGGGCTAGGGATTGAACATACACTACAAAAATCCATGAAACTTGGCCAATTTGTTTGTTTGTGTGCTTTATATTCTATCTCCTAGTTAAGAAAGCAAAAACCTCACCTCATCCAATTCTTCTTATCCTCATCATCCCTCCACATCCTAATCATACCATATTTTCCATCCTAATCATCCCTTTTCATCATAATCACCTAATCCTAATGACCCCATCCTAATCTGCTATTTTCATCATAATCATCCCTAGTAATCCTAATCACCCGCTACCTCATCATAATCATTCCTTATCATCCTAATCATCCATTTTCATCCTATTCCCCCTTCTTTCTAATTATCCTTCATCCTAATCATTCTAATCACCCATCTTCTCCAAATCATCCCTTAATCTATATCCATCCCATCCTTAATCCTTCATTTAGGACCCTGAGCCTAATTTTCTCAATTTATTTGAGGTACTAATTGGTATCCTAATCATCCTCCATAATCCTATCCACTTTCATCATTAATATTAGTCCTAAGATCCTCTATTCTCCATCATCCTTAATCCATCCTTCAATGTCATTCTTAATCTCCATCCTTCATCAACACCTTAATCTAAACCCATTATTTTTATCCTAAATTATTAACTTCCTAAGTTGTCATTCATCTTTGTGGGACCTCTTTGTGAAGTGGCATCCTACATGGCAGGTGATGAGATGGCATAATCCTTAGTTTTTAGGAAGTTGGATCTCACTTGGAAGATACTATTTTTTTGGGGAGATGTTGGCATATGTTTCCATTTTGGAGTGGAAATTGATTTGGAAATTTCCTTTGTTGACTAAAGAGTCTTGGTTTGCAAATTCTATTATGGATTGGAGTTGTATTTTAGCAACTGACATTTGTGGTGGAGTTCTCATTTGTTAAGTGGTGTTAGGTAAAGAAAGTTCCTATTCTTGGTTATTGTAGTTTCTATGTTGAACTTACATTGTATATGGCAAGATGACCATTATAGATGAGATAGGTGTTGTTGCTTTTGGAAGTTGCTATGTGCAACATTTCATGAATTAGAAAGTTAATTTTTTTTTGACACAACTTACCTCTTGGCCTTTGAAGTTGGTTTTGGAAACCATGGGAGCCTTCCTTTTCATGTTGATCTCTATTTATATGTTGGTGCCTTAGCACATTTTAAGAGATAGGTTGAAGATTTTCAGAGATGTTGTTATGCTGCCAAATTATTCTAGAATTTTGTAATAGTGTGAAAAATCTTGAAGAGCATAGCTCTAATATTGTATTGTAACTATTGTTGTTGCTGATTAATACAATTGAGCTGAGTGTTTGGAGTGTGGGTTTTTTCCCAAAAGGGTTTTCCCACGTATATGTTGTGTTGTGAGTTTATTTTGTTTTGAATATTTGTTTACGTGTTTTTAGATGTGCATATGAAGCAGTAAATATTAATTGGTTTAGAATTTTTGAAACTCTCTCCTAATAGATTAAGTGCAAGAAACTAATTCTGCCACCTGTGTTTCCTTTCAGTTGGTATCAGAGCCTGGCCAACTTTGATTTTGTTGTTGGGTTTGAAGGGTTTTTTGAGTTGATCTAAATTTCAATGGGAGTTTTGCAAAAGTAATTTTCTTGATATCCTGTTGCAGAAAAAGATGGAAAGCACATCTAGAAGGATTGAGATGGATAATGATTATTTTTTTGAAGCATTGGTTGCAGCTTTGGCAACACAAGCATCAGAAGATGTGTGGTTAAGTGATTCTGGAGCATCTTTTCATATGACATCATGTAGAGATTGGTTCTTGAAATATGAAGAATATGATGGTGGAAAGGTGTATCTCAGTCATGATTCTCATCTGAAGATAGTTGGTTGTGGAAGAGTCAAGATACAATTCTCAGATGGTAGAGTGAAGGGAATTGATGGTGTGTTGCATATCCCGGGTTTGGTACGAAACCTACTTTCAGTGAGTAAATTAAATGATGAGGGTGTGTAAGTTGTCTTCTCGAGTGGAGGATGTAAGATGAATAGAGTAGTTATGGTTTTGGCTAGAGGTGTTCGGATAGGAACCTTTTTCAAGCTAGATGCATGCACGGTACAGTGCAATAGTTCTTCTGACAAACCAAAGAAGAAATCTTTGGATTCTTCGTCCTCACCGTCAAATAAAGTAGAAAAATTTGTAGCAACTACATCTGATGGTCATGCATTTTGGGTACCTAAGGGTGCTCATTCCTTAGAAATGAAGCTTCCTACGGAGAAGACGATGTTATGGCACCAGAGACTTGGCCATATCGGTGAGAAGAGTCTCAGAACCTTGAAATCTAAGAGCCTTGTAGAAGGCCTTGAAGATTGCAACCTCGAGTTAGACTTCTATGAACATTGTATCTTTGGTAAACAAAACCATGAGCAATTTTTTAAAAGTTCTCATGGGTATGTGTAGGATCATGATGGAAAAAACAGGGCCTTAAGTGGCAAAAAATTCAAAAAAATCAAAGTTAGACAACTTGACGTAAAAAATTGAATAAGTTATCTATATTGTTTCAAAAATATGTAAAATAGAATCTATAGAAAATTGAATGTAGTTTCCAAACTACTAGGTTTGTTTAAAAAAAAAAAAACTATTTGGTGAAAATTTGAAATTTCAATGCAGAGTATTTAAATTTCAGGGAAAAAATAAGAAGTAGGTGTTTGATAAAAAAAAATTATAAGATTTTAGATATAAGTAGAGGGCTCATGTCTTGATGTGATGCATATTTTTTTGTTATTTTTTTCTAAGTAAATAATTAATTATGATTTTTTATTACAACTTTTAAAAAAGATAAAACTTGTATGTCTAACCACCTTAACTTGGTCAAAACCTCATGAAATTCAATTTTCTTTTTTTAATCCTATAGTATGCAAAGCATAGAATGTGATGCATGTTTTGGATTCAAAAAATGTGATATTGTTTAAAAGCTATAGATGTTTTTCAATCAGCTTATCAATCAGGACTTTAGTCGTAATTCAAATAGAAAATGAATAATAATTACGTATTAAATTCAAAGTATATCATAATTTATATTGGTGGAAGCTGAGAATCTCCTTTAAAAACCATTTTTGTTTCATCAATTTTGGATAAAAAAAAGTTGTCAGCCACATACCCATCATATTGCCACTTTTTGGCTCTTCATGATCCTGTACATACCCTCATAAGTCTTCTAGGGTTTTGGACTATGTGCATTTTGATGTTTTTGGTCTTGTGAATGTTACTTCATTAGGAAAATTTGTATATTTTGTTTCTTTCATAGATGATTACAGTGGAAGGACATTTATTTATTTTCTCAGAAGTAAATCTAAAGTCTTCATTCGGTTTAAGGAGTTTAAAGCCTTGGTAGAAAATTAGACTAGTAGAAAGATAAAGTGTTTAAGAACTAACAACGATGGTAAATTTTGTTCTACAGAATTCAATAAGTTTTGTAAAGAACATGGGATTGAAAGGCATAAGACAACTCCATATACCCCTCAACAAAATGGAGTTGCAAAGAGGATGAACAAGACGTTGATGGAGAGGGCTAGGAGTATGCTAAGTGGTGTTGGCCTTGAGCAGAAGTTCTAGGCTGAAGCTATTTCCACTCCATGTTATCTGGTAAACAAATCTCCTACATTAGCTCTTGTTGATAAGACACCTATGGAGGCATGGTTGGGAAAGAAGCCTTCATTGAGACATCTTCGTGTATTTGGTTGCCAGGCATATTCTCATGTGACAAGGGAGAAAAGTTCAAAGTTGGAAAACAAGGTTTTCAAGTGTATCTTCATCAGATATGGTATTGGTGTGAAAGGGTACAAGCTTTGGGATCCAGTGGCTGAAAAGGTTATCTACAATCAAAGTGTTATCTTCAGAGAGATGAAACCGTGTTCCTCTATTTTGCAGCCTACAAAAGAAAAAAAGAAAGAAGATGTGGTTCAACTTCCTCTTGACTCTAAGAAAGTTGAACCTAAAGCCCAGGAATGGACCTGATGATGAGGAGAACTTGAGAAGATCAAAAAAATTTGAAGAAGAAGAACCTCATTCCCAACTGGTGAGGAGGTCTACACGTGAGAAGTGACAACCGGATAGATATGGATATTCACCAGAGAGGTTTGGATATTCATTTTTGGATTCAAATTATGTTTTTGCTTTGACTACTAACACTAATGAGCCTAGGACTATTAGAGAGGCTATGAGTATGGATGATGCAGATTCCTGGTTGAAAGCCATGGACGAAGAAATGGTTGCATTAAAGAAAAACAATACTTGGGATCTAGTACCATTGCCTGAAGGACATAAACCCGTTGGTTAAATGGGTGTTCAAGAAGAAATTGGGTCCTGATGGTAGTGTTGAGAAGCATAAGGCATGGTTGGTCACGAAAGGTTATTCTCAAAAGGAGGGAATTGACTTTGGTGAGATTTTATCTCCTATAGCGAAGCTGACATCCCTTTTTTTATCACTTGCTACAACATATGATTTATAGATTGAGCAGATTGATGTGAAGACAATGTTCCTTCATGGTGACTTGGAGGAAGAGATTTAGATGTCACAACCAGAGAACTTCATGGTTAAAGGTAAAGAAAATCTGGTTTGCAAGTTGAAAAAGTCTTTATATGGTCTTAAGCAATCTCCTAGAATGTGGTATCAAAAATTTGACACCTATGTGTTGAGTTTGGGATTTCAGAGATCTAAATCTGACCATTGTGTGTATTTCAAAATTAAAAATGGTTGCATTCTCATTATTGCATTGTATGTAGATGATATGTTGTTTTTTGGGAATGGTAGTATGATTTCAGATTTGAAGTTCCAGTTGTCAACACAGTTTGATATGAAAGATCTAGGTGCAACAAGGTATATTCTAGGGATGGAGATCAAAAGAGATAGAGCTAACATAAATCTTTGGTTAACCCAGAGAAAGTATGTGAATACGGTGTTGCAGAGATTCAACATTTCATCTTGCAAATCCTTGGTAGTTCTTGTTTTTCATGGGACGAAGTTATCAGTTGAGGATTTTCCAAAATCTCCTATTGAGATTGAGGACATGACCAGAGTACCGTATGTGAGTTCTGTAGGAAGCCTAATGTATGTTATGGTTTGTACAAGGCCAAAAATTTCCCAAGTAGTGGGAGTCCTAAGTCGGTTTATGGCTAATCTTGGACGAGTGCATTGGGATGCAGTGAAGAGAGTGTTCAAATATTTGTGGGGTACTTCTGAGTATTCCTTATGTTTTCATGGCTATCCTACTGGACCTCAACATTCTATTTGTATTCGTGGGTTTTTGGATTCAGATTGGGGTGGTGATGTTGACAGCAGGAGATCCACTAGTGGATAAGTTTTCATGATGTATGGTGGTGCTATCAGTTGGATGAGTAAGCGGCAAGCTCTAGTCACTTTTTCCATGATAGAAGCAGAGTATATGGCAGCCACTCATGCTTGTAAGGAATCCATTTGGCTTAAATGGTTATGTTCTAATATTGGTTTTGATGCTAGACAGATTACTATCTATTGTGATAGTTAAAGTTCCATTAGCTTAGCTAAGAATCCTACTTTCCATGCCAGAACAAAGCACATTGATGTACAGTTTCATTTTGTTCATGATATGGTAGAAGATGGAAAGGTGAAGATGGAAAAGGTTGATACTTTGGTGAATGTCGCAGATGCATTAACGAAGCTAGTGAGCATTGAGAATTTCAGACGGTGTGCCAGTTCCATGGGCCTTGGGGCCTTGAGCAGTTGATGTTGTAGACTCTTGACAGGTCTTCGACAAGTGGGAGAATGTTGGGATTAAGGTGTCTCAACCTTAAAGTCTCAACATGGTGAATTATTTTTTAATTAATTATTGCATAATTATTTTTATCCTAAATTATTAACTTCCTAAGTTGTCATTCATCTTTGTGGGACCTCTTTGTGAAGTGGCATCCTACATGGGAGGTGATGAGATGGCATAATCCTTAGTTTTTAGGAAGTTGGATCTCACTTGGAAGATACTATTTTTAGGGGTAGATGTTGACATATGTTTCCATTTTGGAGTGGAAATTGATTTGGAAATTTCCTTTGTTGACTAAAGAGTCTTGGTTTGCAAATTCTATTATGGATTGGAGTTGTATTTTAGCAACTAAAATTTGTGGTGGATTTCATGTTTGTTAAGTGGTGTGAGGTAAAGAAACCACCTATTCTTGGTTATTGCAGTTTCTATGTTGAACTTACATTGTATTTGGCAAGATGACCGTTATAGATGAGATATGTGTTGTTGCTTTTGGAAGTTGCTATGTGCAACGTTTCATGGATTAGAAAGTTATTGTTTTTTGACACAACTTACCTCTTGGCCTTTGAAGTTGGTTTTGGAAACCATGGGAGCCTTCCTTTTCATGTTGAGCTCTATTTATATGTTGGTGCCTTAGCACATTTTAAGAGACAGGTTGAATATTTCCAGAGATGCTTTTATGCTGCTGAAATTATTCTAGAATTTTGTAATAGTGTGAAAACTCCTGAAGAGCATAGCTCTGAGATTGTATTGTAACTGTTGTTGTTGCTGATTAATACAATTGAGCTGAGTGTTTAGAGTGTGTGTTTTTTCCCAAAAGCTTTTTCCCATGTATATGTTGTGTTATGAGTTTATTTTGTTTTGAATATCTATTTATGTGTTTTTGGATGTGCATCTAAAGTTGTAAATATTAACTGGTTTAGAATTTTTGCAACTCTCTCCTGATAGATTCAGTGTAGGAAATTGTTTCCACCACATGTGTTTTCTTTCAAATCTTACCAATCAAATTCATCTCATGTCCCTAATGTTGGGTCCAAGGACTACTTTCAAAGGTGCTTAATTCCCCATGCAAAAACAAAGTTATGTAATCTTCCCATGTTATGCATCCACCTTCACCACCTCCACATCAAGATAAATATCAATCCCATAATTCTTATGAATCCTCTACTACTCCATCCATCCAAGTTGAAGCATCTTTTCAACCTTCCTCCCCCATCACACCATTCACATCAAATGAACCATTTTCATCTCCTTATCTAGAGCATGCTAACATAGACCCCCATACATATAAATATCAAAATACCCCTTCCACTCCATTACATTATCTCTCTCAAAATCAAGATCAAATTACACCTTCCACCCCATCTAATGATCCTCTCCCCTCTCATGATCAAAAAATCCCTACCACTACATGTCATGACCCCTCTCCATCTCATAACCAAGAGAACACTATACCATCCACCCCATCCCATCCAAGTCAAGATCAAAGCACCCCTTCATCTTCATGTCATGATCCTAATCCTCCACAAGATCCCACCACCCCTATCCAAGCTACCCATGAACCCCATACTTATCAAATGAGATCCTCAACTTTCATCCAAGTTGGTTTACTCCATGATCTTATCATTCCTGCCATGCCACATCCCCCTCAAAATGGACTCGCATCTTGCTTCCAAAACAACAAGTATCCCATTGAAAAAAGGATTTTTCAAGCCTTGAATTATCAAGCAAAAGGGTTAGGCCTCCATGAGCAAGGCATATTAGAACCCCTACAAATCCAATTAAATCTTAATTATCATGGCCTTGGTTATAAGGCCCTAGAAATTGGTACTCCTTCCACCCATCCTAAGTCCAAAATCCATCCACCTAAATCCAAATATCCACATTCCCCATCATTCAAATCTATCTTGGGCCCTTATGCTTCAAATCCCAAACCCTCATCCCTTTCATCTATTTTTGGCCCCTATGTCCCACAACAAAGTCCTTCATCCCCTCCATCCATCTTGGGTCCTTACATTCCACCAACTATAATTCCTATTCCAAAATCTCCTTATCCTATTTATCCATCACCTCACATCCCTAATCAAGATAAACAAAGGAACACACCCTTGAACCCTTTCTGACACACTACCTACACCAACCCATCCATAATACATCTACATCCTTCATATCCATCTACCAATCACATTGTCTTGGAAGCAATTTGGATGCCAAATCTAAAATTCATAGATCCAAAAATACACAAAAAATCCAAGGATCAACATGTCCCATCAAAAATACATGAAAAACCAAGAAAAATATGATCCAAAATCAAAAACCCCAAAGGCCACAAAGGCCCATGAAGAAAAAATCAAAGCCAAGAACCATGTGGATTCCAAAAATACTTATAGAATCAATGCATCCCAAAGAAAAATCAAAATTGTTATCCAAACTTGCTAATCCAGAAGCTTCATCTAATCTTAAGTCTTTCACTTCATCTAATAATGATTCATCACCTCCATCCATTTTGGGTCCTTATGTCCCAAAAGCCTCATTGACTCCTCCATCTAAATCGCAAAATCCAAAATCCACTTCTCTCCCACAACCCCACCACCTTTCAAGGTGTGTCCCAATGCTGATCTCTCCATCATTTCCATCCAATCATCCACATGCCTTCCACCAACCCATAAATTATCCAACAACCATCTTCCATCCTTCCATCCCTCTTATCCAATCCTTTACATAAATCCATATTCCTCTCCCTTTCCCAATCCATTTTATCCCCCTTACCACTATTTTATCAATGACTATGAGCATACATCCAACTACGACGGTTCATTATATCACATAATAAAGGGATGCCATCTATGAAACTAGATGCTTGAGTCCTTCCTCCCTACCCTCTTTCACCCTACACTTGGGGGAAAGATTCATCCATACCACATCTTATCCACATCCTCCACTATCCTTCAACATCTATCTGTCATCCTATCTAACTCCATACTCCCCTTTCAACCTTTGATCTTGACAAGGATACAGATCTTCATAATCACCATGTATCCTATCATATTCATATCATTTATCACATATCCCTCATCCTATCCAAATCCATATTACTTTCCCATCTTTGATCTTGATAAAGAGCCTAGGGGTCAAATATCCATACATGCATATCTCATCAACTTAATCTTAATCATCCTATCCATATCTTCCATCCCATATCCTATCTTGATCCCCCTATCCTATCCAATCCACACCCTTCTTTCACCCTTGATCTTCATAAGGCTAAGGGAAAAATATCCATGCATGCTTTGGACAATACAACCTCTACCATTCATGTCCTTTATGCATTATCCATCCATCTCATGCTACAATTCTTACATCTCATATTTTTACTACCTCTAGTGTGGGGAATCTTAGTCCTTTACAACTATTCCTTGGAGCTCCATCCTCCTATCCTCCATCCATCATCGTCTTATCTCCCACCACCTATCTTCCATTCAATCTATATATTTATCTCCTATCGACACAATCCATTTATCCTTTCATCCTGTTTCTAAGACTTGGCTCTCCCTTGTCATTATATCTCATTCATTCCTCTATCCTAATCATCCTATCCTCCATCAAATAATATCTTATACATCCATCTATCCTTCCCACCAAACCATCCCCATTTAACCCTATCTAATGCAATCAATCCTAATCCATGAAATCTAACCTTTCAATCTAGCTCATCATCCCTAAGCAATCCATCATCTTAATCCAAATCAAGATAAAATCCATTAATCTAATTTAATCTAACTATCATCATAGGGATGTATCCTTCCCAATCCAATCATCATCATCACCAGTCCATCAATCAATCCATCAATCGATTTTTAGCTTGACTTGGAGCATAAACCTTGTTTTCTTTTAGTTTGTTGTGCATGCTTTCTTGTTGCTTGTGTGTTTTATCATTATTTTTATTTATCATGGTCTTTTGCACTCTATTTCTATAGGGGCATCATGGTCTTCCATATCATGGTGTCATAAGGCATATGTTTGCACTTGACATTTTGATCATGTACTTGGCACATTGTCATCGTAGTTACTTATACCTTGGTGCATAATGTCAAGTACAATATCAAATGTAGGTTGCTCTTATAATTGTAGCATGATGATCATCCATCCTCCCTCTCTATCCATGTCTTCATCACCCTTATCTTCGCCCATCCATCCTTATGTCTTTCATATTTTTATCCTTCATCCTTTATCTTTCCCATCCATTTTGAGAGCACATCTATGTTCTACTAACTTGCATGTCCTCTCGAGGGGGCATACTACCTCCTCCACATCCTTCCTCATCCTTCCTATTGATTGGGGTATCATGCCACTAGTCCTTATCCCTTTCCTACCCACTATGTTTTATTCTTCTTTGAAATGATGTTACTTCTCGTAATCACTACATCATCTCAAAGAGGGGAAAAATGTTGTCACCCAAAATAATATTTAATTAAATAAATACTTGTTATTTATTTAATTTATCCTATGTCCCTTATCCTAATAAGTAATTAAATAAATATTTATTTCTTATTTAATTAATTTATCCATTATCCTTTATCCACCACCTTTAATTAATCCCACCTTTATCCTCTTTCCTCTAAATCCCCTAACCTTGCTTAAGTTAATTAATCCTTGATTAGTTAACTGTATCTCCATCCTAATTATTATTATCCCATTCTCCAAATTTTAAATCCACCTAATTTAATAAACCCTTAGTTTATTAACTCGACCCATATTCATTAACCAATTAATCCTTGATTAATTGATCCAACCCTCATCCCTAATCATCATTATCATTATATCCTAATTTTAAATTCCTACATCTCACCTGCCCCCACTAACCTCTTACACAAGCCACCCTATGAGCTACCCTGTCTCTTGCACAAATTTAATGCCTCTCTTCCCGGTGTGTGCTCACACATGTGTGAGCACACCTCCCCATTTTACCCCTTTCCATCTTGTGACACTTGTCACAAGGCTAATCAATTTTCATTCCTTGATCCAAACCCTATCCTCCTTTCAATATCAACCCCCCATTAATCAATCAATCTTATCCATTGATTCCTCTCACCAAATTTATATATAATGAGGCCTTGACTCTCATTCTCACAACATACATCCATCCTATCCTTATGCTGCCAGAATATCCTTTCAATACATCACTATCCTACCATAATCATGCTAAGATCTTGAGCAACCACATCCCTTAAATCATTGGAGAAAATCTGCAAGATATGGGTACAATCTTGTGAGATCAATCCATGAAGAGGAAGGAGCAATGAAGGTATAATCCTATTTGTGTTTTCATTTATGCATTTTTATCTATTTACCTTCTTATTCATCTTTACCTTCTTCACTATGTTTGGTCATGTTGAGGGGGAATAAGAGTTCATGGCATTGGATTGGATGGGTATAGATGATGGAGGAAATGGAAATAGATGATTCGAGGGTAAATGGATGGATTAAAAGAATATGGAAGGAGAGATCTTAAATTTTTTTTTGATATCAGAAGATCTTGGATGTGGACGTACTAAAGCTCAGGTTAGGATTTAGATTGAGCTCATATTAGTATTTTATTTCATCTCATATTAGAATTTTATTTAATCTTAGATTAGGATGAATTGGAAGATATGGTGTGATGGCACTCTTAATGTTCAAGGAAACAACTAAATTGATGGGGTGAATTTTGGATGCTTTTGTATAGGAGCAAATATGTACCCCTTACACAAAGTCCGCTTTTACACAACCTCACCTCATTAAATTAAATCCAAAGGTGAAATTCCACATTTCCAAGTGCCTTCCTTCGACTTGGCATCTATCTATTGTGTCGGTGAGAGAATTTATGTCGAGGATGCACGTGCAGTGCATAGACGTTTACACGACACATTGTCGTCCTTGATGGATTCCCGAGTCTGATGTTGGAAGAGGCATTACACTTTCGATTCAGAATGATTTGTAACATCCCTCTTTGACCAACCGACCCCAAAATGGTAGATTCTTCGCTCTTCTCCTTCAAATTCATCCATCTTCATCTCATTTCACTCTCTAAGCAATAGATTGGCATTCTCTTAGCATTTTTTAGCATTCACTTCACTCTCAAGCAACACTCCAACACTCCATTGTAGCAATAACACTCCATCAACTCCACATAGCAAGTGTGAGGCAAGCCATAGCAGTGTGGGCTTGGAGACTTGTGAGGCCTCCCTCCATCATAGTTGTGGTTGTGGTGGCCTTTCCATGTCTGTATTCTCCTCCATTGGCTAGCTAGTGAGCTTTTGAGTGGAGGTGGTAACATTTCACTCCTCTCCTTTGTGATTTGATAGGAGTAGCACAATACTATTTTGTAGTGTGTATTGCTTTCTTTTCTTTCCTTTATCGTGTATTTCTATCTTGTTGCTATTTGGCTATCCATGGAGGTGGAAACACCAAAACATGGGTCTAACTGAGGCAAACCCCTATACAAACCTAACAATTTTCCTCTTCTTTCTTGTGTGCAAGTGAAAGTACGTGTGGAGCTAGCTGGTGAACAAGCACTTTTGACAGATCATCTTTGTCACCCTAGTTCTCATTTACTTGTTTTATCTTTATGTTTGTGTACTTGCTTATTCTGTTTTTACCATCTAGACTAGTTCGCTAGGCTGCAAGTTTTTTTTTTGGCAGTTAGTATTGTGATTCACTATTTTCTAACCGTACGGATGCTAACATGCTCGAGAGATGCCAACACACCATGCTGATGTCCCAAAACTGTGTTGTCATCCTCAGATAGAGAGTTGTCTTAGGCACAATACTGACTCTAAAAAGCAACTCGCCTATCCCAAACCTAAGCTCAAGATCTATAGAGTGATTGAAGTACATTATAGTCCTCATCATTCTCGATCCTTGTCTCAATAAATCCCTTTAGAGTGAGGTAAGTTAGGAATTCCTTCGCTCTCTGCTCTCCGTGACTTGGAGCCTTGATGTGGTTGGTCCCCCTCTCTTACATTTTTGGTGAACCCGATGTGAACCACTTTGGTTTCATCTTACAGTATTGAAAGCTCCTTTCCTCGTGTTCTAGGAGCATTGTATGTGTGAGTGTTGTGGGGCCTTTCGCCTCGCAACCCAACCTATGACCCCTAGTAGGAATAGTTGGAAGGTTTCGTAAGTGTTGCGTAACGAAACCTTAATTGGGTCACTATCCTATTTTATAACCTTTTGGGGGCCTTGTGAAAGTATCATTTAGTGTGCATGATGGCCTCTTTTTTGCATCAACCTATCCCCTCTATGCAGCCTACGAGTAGAAGTCCAAGTATAACTTTCACCTTACAGGACCTGTCAATGGGTTTTAATAGGGAACCATCTCCTCTCTACATCATTGTGTGAATCAACAGGAACATTGTAGCAGGTGTTCTCATTGACCCAACATCTCAGGTGAACATTATAACTAAAGAGATCATGTTAATTAAATTTTTGCATAAAGATGGGTATGATGCACCTATGAGCACCATCCGTACGCACAATAGAATTTGTGTATCTCCTCTTGGTAGTATTGTTTGTTAGTTCTTGTCAGACCTAAATCCATGAAATTTCTATTTGACATAATTCTAGGGTTTGAACTCTTCAGAGTGACGTTGGATATCCCCTGGCTAGTATCTAAGAATGCAATTCCCTTGGTTGTGCATAAATGTTTAAAATTTATTCATGAGGGTTTCATGCATGTGATCCATGACATTGGCTATAGAACACTAGTTGAGTGTGGTAGTTACTCCTAAGATTACTTTTGGCTGACACTCGTTGGTCCTCTCCTACCTAGGAAGGACCTCCTATAGCAAACTTTTCAGAAGTACAAGAAAGGATGCTTAACGCATAAAGTGAGGTACCCTCCGTCACCTTATACAGTTTCACATAGGGCTTTCTTAAAATTTGACAGCGATGTCGTCATGGGTCGAAGGAAAGAAGAAGGTAAGCGCCCTCAGGGCTCCTCCTCTTCTTCTCTTACTATCCAGCTTGACGCTCCCTCTCGCCCTGCCATGGCGCCATCAATTTTTTTTGTGTTTGTGAGAGAATTATATGGTACTTGCTTGGCAAAATCCCAAGCATCCTGCGTTCACACATCTTGTTTTGCCCACATATACTAGGCCCATTCAATATGGAAGAAGAAAGGGTCCCCATGGGGAATCCTCTATGTCTTGACCTTTGTAGCCTCCTACCACTTCTACTCCAAGAGTAATAAACGGGAAGAGACTCGCTGCCAAGGCACTAGAGTCGATTCCCCTCATTGTTTCTCAACCTCTTCCTCCTAATCCCATTTAGGATTATGTCCCTCTACTAGAAAAAACTATGGTGGAACTCCTATGGCTAAGCAGGAGTCTTCCATCCCTTCACAACCTCCGGTCTCTAGCTCAAAGAGTCATAGAAATTGCCTTGCCCATGAACATAAGCATCAAAAAAAGGCTCTTGCGGCTTAACACGCCACTTTACAGAAGAAGGAAGAGGAGACGACCACCCTTGTATCAGGTCCTCCTGTTGTGTCCTCCTCTCTCCTCCCTACTTCTATTCAATCTAGTTTAGTCTTTCCTCTAACTCTTGTTGTGAGTGCACCTGACCCTAAAAAGGTGCAGGTGTTCATTGCTCCTTCGGTTGATCCACCCTTGCTAATGACCCTTTTAGACATCTCACTATTCCCTAAACTCGTGGATATGCCAAATAATTTGATGGTATTTTCCGCAGTTTTCTCCTCCTCCTCCTTTGCGCCTCTCGCCTCGTTTGTGGTGAGTTCACATCCCTCGATGAAGTAGAAGGTAGAGGGTGGCCCTTCCAACAATGGAGGGTGTAAGAGGAGCCCACCTTCTCTAAAGGGTGGTCCCACAATGGCTTGTTTTATCTTAGTGATGGAACCAATCTTGACTTCCCCTGAGTTTGTCAATGCTCCTGAGTCATTCAATGAGCCAAGCAGTGAATCTTGAGCACATCCTTCTACGTCCATTCAGGTACAACATGGCACTCCAGTGAAGTGCATGCTTAACTCTCTAGATGAATTTCTAACCTTGTCAACGATCTTTGCGAAGTTGTTGACCATAACTCCACAAGAGCCTAGCAGAGGAGACCTCACGGGTCCTTCTTCCTTAACGCTTGTTGTGGGAGGGTCAGAAGCTCTTCCCCTTAATATTCCACCACTACAGACTCATCCTTCTTCCCCTTGTGATGACCTAGAGTGAGAAGTGGATGATCGCTTGGTCGATGAATGTTAGGGGGAAGCCTCTTCTTTATCTTTAGATTAGAAGTGTGTGTGTTGTGATTTGTTCCCCCGTACTTGTGCTATATGTTCCTGGATGACCCTTGTCACCCTTGTTGGTGCTTGGATACATGAGTGATTTTTTGTCGTGAACCTTCTTCTATCTATATAATCATTCTTCCATGTTTTTGTTTTATTTTCGAAAAATTGGGGACGATGCAAAGTGTTGGAGGCATTTAGGCACCCCTTCCATGTTGACCCAATTTTTTATTTTTACTTTTTCTTCTCATGCATTCTTCACATGGTCTTATATAGTAGGAGGTTGATGAAAATTCATTTATATACTATTATTATACTTATATATATTTATGAGCAACTATGACCCCAAAATATCAGATCATCCCTGTGCCCTTTGTTTATGATGTCTTTTTTCTCTTTCATTGTTTTCTTATCTTTCTCTCTTCTTTGCTTGAGTTGTCCCTTTCATGTGTGATGCCATTTCTATGACATTTTGATTTTCAAAAAATGCATTCATTTCCAATGAATCTTTTCTTGAGAATCTTTGCAAGCTTTTTTTTCAAAAATTGCATTCACAACTAGGACCCCTAACAGAATGTGTTTCCTTCATCATGGGTTCACAAAGAAAGAACATGTGAAATTTCTTTCAAGGTGGGAACAACCTTTGCCTTCCCCTCACAAGGGGAAATTTTCTTCCTTTCAAATTCTTTGATGAAGTGAACATCTTTCGAAAGGATTCCTTGATGATAAATCGATTTGAGAAAAAAAAATTATGTTATACTTTCAAACAGCGCGTCCCTTGAGTGGACCCCTCTTTATGTTGGGTTCTCGAGGGACCCCTTTGAAATCCTTCCAACTTATTGATGGTTTGCATGACTTTGCTTATTTTCCTATGTGACTGCTTTATTTTTTGACATGCTTTATCTACGGGTAAACATGTTGCTTTGCAAGTGCGCTTGTAAAGCTTCTTTTCGACTCTACGAAGTCCCCTTATTTGGGTTTCCTTCATGTGAGAGATATTGGAGGACACCTCCTTGTAGGTCTATGGGCCTATGAGATGCTTGCTTCTTTGGGTTTCCTTCATGTGAGAGATCTTGGGAGATACCTCTTTGCAGGTTTGTGGGCCTATAAAGTGTTTTTTTTTGGGTTTCCTTCATGTGAGAGAGCTTGGGGGATACCTCCTTGTATTCATGTGGGCCTGTAAGGCACTTTCATCTAGGTTTCCTTCATGTGAGAGATCTTGGGGGTACCTTCTTGCAGGTCTGTAGGCTTGTAAGACACTTTCATCTAGGTTTCCTTCATGTGAGAGATCTTGGGGGATACCTTCTTGAAGGTCTGCGGGCCTGTAAGGTGCATACTTCATGGGGCTTCCTTCATGTGAGAGATCTTGGTGGTTGCCTCCTTGCAGGTTTCTAGACCTATAAGACGCTTTTATCCTATAATATTTTTCCATCGTTGGTCTGAGGGTCTTCTGTGTACCTTGTGTAGCTTCATAGTTCGGCAAGGCTATGGAGTCTTTTGTTTGAAACTCCTTAGGAAGCACACCTATGGAATCCTTTGTCTGCCCTATGCTTTCGAGTTCACCAGATTGTGTTCTACTTCCTTGACGGTTCAAGAATAAATTTCTAACCTTACTAACTCTTTAATCTACTTTACCGAAGCACTCAGGGTGATCCCACAATATTGGTTTACAATTTTTGGCCAAACTGGACATTGAACTGATTTTTTCTAACTAAATCTTCACTTTCAGGCACCTATAGCAGCTAAACCATGAGGAATTTGAAGATGATGAAAACTAGTGATTTGTGAAATTTTGTCTATAGATTCTGAATATATTTTTTTTCAACATTTTTGGAATTAGATTGCACTTCTTTTTCCATCTCCTTTGAAAACTAGTTTTTTTCAATAAACACCATTTTTAAGGAGTGACACTCATCGTATAACACATATATTTTTTTCCATGAAGGATAAAATTCTTTTTTTTTTTAATTTAAATTTTTAACTATGATATCTAATGCTTCCAATTGTCTTTATAGTGTTTTATTGAATATTTTTTCCTTAATCAAGTTTTGAAGTCAAACTAATTACAATTTAGACATAGGCAGACTGTATAACACATAACTTTTTTTGTATGTATCGAAATTCAATTTTATTTTTTTGTTGGATTAAGAACTTCAATATGTGGTGCACTCACATTTTTCAAAAAAAAATTGATAATATTCTATCTTTCCACATGTGCAGAACAAAGAGCTTTATTTTCAATGAAAAACCTACATTCACAAGAAATAAAAAATAAATATAATAATAAAATTAAATTTATTTAAAATTATAATTTTTGGGAAGCTTATAGTAAGGACTACAGACTTAGAAAAATAAAATTTAAATGAATTCATTTGATCCCCCAAAAGGTAAATAAAAAATGGGTTTTAATTAGCATTTTAATAGGTGTAAAGGAGACTTTGTTATATGTATGGTTTAAAACTAGCGGGGTTCTATCCAAGGGGGTTTGATCTAAGGTAGTTTTATCAAATCCTCTTTAATTAGAATGCTTTAAATAGAATTTTTAAGGCTTAAATCATTACATTTTCTAAAAATATGTGATTTTGGCAAAGATCAGAATCTCCCAGAAATTGTAAACTAGCTTTGTGGGGTCAACCCTCATCAGTATTTGTGCTCACTAAAGTGGGGGAAAAATGTATAGGAGAAAATTTTCACCCCTTATGCAAATTCCCCTTTTACACAACCTCACCTTAGAAAATAAAATCTGAAGGAAAAACTCAAAATCACCCAACTACTTTCCTTCCACTTGGCATTTGTTTGTTATGTCGGTGAGAGAATTTCTGTCAGGGATGTTTGCATGACGTGTTGTCATCCCTGATGGATTCTCGCGTCTGAAGTTGGAAAAGACATTACACTTTCGAGTGGGAATGATTTGTAAGATCCCTCTTTGACCAACCGACCCCGAAAATGGTAGATTCTTCCCTCTTCTCCTTCAAATTCATCCATCTTCATCTCATTTCACTCTCTAAGCAATAGATTGGCGTTCTCTTAGCATTTTTCAGTATACACTTCACTCTCAAGCAACACTCCAACACTCCATTGCAGCAACAACACTCCATCAACCCCACATAGCAAGTGTGAAGCAAGCCATAACAACATGGGCTTGGAGCCTTGTGAGGCCTCCCTCCACACTTGTGGTTGTGGTGGCTTTTCCAAGTCCATATTCTCCTCCATTAGCTAGTGAGATTTTGGGTGTTAGTGGTAACATTTCACTCCTCTCCTTTGTGATTTGATAGGAGTAGCACAATACTTTTTTTAGTGTTTATTGCTTTCTTTTCTTTCCTTTATCGCATATTTCTATCTCATTGCTATTTGGCTATCCGTAGAGGTGGAAACACCAAAATGGGGGTATGACTGAGGTAGACCCCTATACAAACCCAACAATTTTCCCCTTCTTGCTTGTGTACAGGTGAAATTATGTGTGGAGCTAGCTGGCAAACAAACACTTTTGTGAGATCATCTTTGTCACCCTAGTTCTCATTTACTTGTTTTAACATTTTAGTTTATATTTTTTGTACTTGCTTATTCTACTTTTACCATCTAGACTAGTCTGTTAGGTTGTTAGTTTTTTTTTTTGGTGGTTAGAATTATGATTCACTATTTTTTAATTGTATGGACGCTAATGTGCTGCACTGACATCCCAAAATTGTGTTTTCATCCTCGGATAGAGAGTTGTCTGAGGCACAACACCAACTCCAAAAACCAGCTCACCTAGCCCAAACCTAAGCTCAAGATCTATAGAGTGATAAAAGTACATTATATTCCTCATCATTCTTGATCCTTGTCTCAATACATCCCTTTAGAGTGAGGTAAGTTAGGGCATCCTTCTACTCTTGGCTCTCCATGACCTGGAGCCTTAACATGGTTGGTCCCCCTCTCTTACAGCTTCGTTGATTGTATCCTCTCAATTGTGGTCGAGATTCTATGTTAAATTTAAATTAGATGGATTTCCTAATTGAGATAGGCTAAGTTCTCAAGAAAGAGAAGATATTGATACAAACTATACCTCTAGTTCAAGGTCAAATAGTTTGGATGAGGGATGACTAACTTGGGATAGGCTAAGTTCCCAAAAAAGTGGTATGAAGGATGATTGACTTGGGATTTAGGATCTTGATTAAGAATTTGAGGTTGGATTTTATATTGGGATGATCTGGATATCGATAGAATGGCTTTAACTAACTCCTTGTTCAAAGGGGATGATGTTCTAGATAGGTTGATGGTGGTCAAAGAGATGAAAGATTGTTTTGGACTAGATATGAAGTGGAAAAATGATTGGTTTACAGTTTTGGACTTAGGAGGACACTGGCTAACTATGATAGGAAATATTTTCTCTTTGGATTCTTGTATGGAGAATGGATCCACTAAAAAACAATACAAATCTTCCTATCTAGAAATGAATCCACCCAAGAACAAAGTAACCTATCAACAAAGTGGAGCCACCTAAGAAGGATGAATGATTGGCTTGATGTTGGTATGTGGCAACTGATCATGCAAATATTTTACACTTGTAACATATCATTTTTGGGGTTCCCACTAACACATCAAATGAAAAGCGACTTTGTAAAACCCTAATTCTAGAAGCTTCCAAAATCCTTGTTATAAGCAACTCGAATGTAAGTTGTGGTGTGTGTGATTTGTGATATTGTAACCTGTCTTGCACTGGATAATAAAATCATTGGGTGGAGTAGTTTCTGTGGATGTATCCCATATTGGGTAAACCATATTAAATTTGTGTTTAGGGGGGGTGCATGAAGTTGGTCGCACTTTTGTGGCCAAATGGGAAAAAAATTTGGAAAGACATAACTCGCTCGCGTTATAATGTGAGCGCGTTATGTGATTTTAAAAGAAAATAAAATGTCAAATGTGTATCATTTTCTCTTTACTGTTTCTCAGCTCTACCCGTAGCCAAAAATCCTCACTTTCGTACTCGCGTTCTAGGAGGAAGGATTTCTAAAAATTTCATCAAGAATAGTTGGATTTTGTTTGTAAATATGGCACCACCACGACGAAGAGATGCGGGAGGTAAGTATTGTTTGCTATTTGTTTTGAATTTATTAGTTTGAAATTATTTTGTTTGTTTTAGGTTAGATTTGATTTTTTTTTTTTTAATTTGTAGGAAATCCTGCAAATCCTCAACAAGAAGAGGAGGTAAATCCTCAACAAAATCAACATCCCCCACCATTCTCTCAATTCCCTCCTTGCACTCAAGAAAATTTGAGGAGTGAAATTGAGAACAATAGAAAACAACTTGAGGATCTTATTAGTAGGTTGAGTGATCCAAATGCTTCAACCACAGAAATAATGCTTCTAGCAAATTCATTGAAAGACATGTTAAAAAATGTAGATGCAATCACCCAACAAATATCTAAATGGAAAAATAGGAGGCAGACAACCAGGGCATATTATGCAAACAAATTATCATATAAGCAAGTAAAAGATTTAAAAATTACTAAAGGTGATTTGTGCTCTCTATTCACTGACCCTAAATCAAATCAAAATATTACCCTCAATGCAAAGAGGTTTCTTATTCATTGGTGCCACCACCAAGAGATTAAGAACCGTTTTTATGAAAGATGGTGTATGGTCTTTGATTACCCACCGTGCAATAATTATGAAGTACCCCAATATTTTCTTAGGAAACTATACAGTGAGTTTGTATTGAACCAAATCCCAAATTATTTGGATATGAGGGAGTTCCATGGGAGAGGTGGGTGTTCAGCTCAGGATAGGCCCGGTGCACAATCGGATCCTACGCAGCAAGGGAGATGACCTCTCGCTAGGCTACCTTGTGAGTAGATTGTGATGCCTGCCATTGCGAAGGAGAGTGCCAACATAGAGACATTGCATGCAATCACAACTTTGACCCAGAGTGTCATCCATCACACTAGCCCTATTGTACAGTGCCATCCAAGGGAGTCTTTAGGTGGTGGCCTTCGAACCCATGTGTGTCAATCTTGCAGGGCAACTTGTTCGTATGACCCTACCGGCACTCAGGAGGGTGCTACGCAGGATCCATATGCTACTACGTAGCCTGACCTGTATGCATCTATGGGGATGAAGAGGACGGATGACATTTTGCATGATGCATATGGCATTGACACTCAGGTAAAATTCAACATGTTCATTGAATTTAATTTATTAAATTTTGATTGTGAAATGTAAGATTAACTAATTTAGTTTTACTATTTTAATAAAATTGCAGGGTCACAGTGTAGAGATTGGATACACCAGTCATCCACCTACTTATTTTTGTAGTACACCTATCGGTGGGGTATGTAAAGTTAGTAAACAATTATAAATTTATTACATGTGTTAATAGCATTGTTTTATGAATGGTATTTTAATATGTGATTTTGGATGTTGAACAGGGTACTGTTGGAGGTTTCAAGGAAACACCTTCGAGTGCTAGTAGATTTGATCAAATGTTCATAGAGGTAATATAGAATTTAAAGAGAACTTAAGTAATGAATTCTAAGTTTAATAAATTTGTGTAGTTTATATTCATACTGTTGGTTATGTTGCATTACACATCATTCAAACTCAAAGCATTACTTCAAATTCGATAACTAATAATTAGAAATATATCTGTTTAATACTTGTACTCAAAATTTTGTTCATTAGATCTCATACGTTATAAGTCATCACATGGATCGCTATTGTAACTTTTTTGTGATTGAATAATTTGTTGTTTTATTTTCAAATGTTGGTGATAGAAACACTGCCAAACATTACAAGGGCAATGGATATTGGTGTTTCCTCTGCTATACAATCCTTGATGGCTCTGATAGGGGAGGTATGAGGAAAATTATTAAATTTCAATTTACATTCATTGTTATAGATGAACTAGTTCTAGTGAAAAATCAAACCATTATTGATTCATAGTTTAATTCCTATTTGGATGGTTTATATAGGGCTTGAGCATGCCTAAGCATTGGCGTGCAAATATTTCCATCGAGGAGAGTGATCGTGAGATGGCCATAAGTGATTATTTTGTTAAATATATTAATTTTTATAATGTAATTTATATATATTAATGTCTTTACTTCTTATTGTAACAGTTGAAACTTCACCAGGAGCTAAACACTAGGAGGAGTAGCATGAGCACTCCTCGAGCACAGTAGAAATGGGTGACATAATTATCGCCATCGGATCGTCCAACAAAGGGAAATAAAATCGTATTTGAACTAGAACATGGAGAGAAATGAATTTTGAATGCACAGAGCTCTTTGTTGTATGCCTACATGGAAATTTTGTACATATTTTGTGTTGGATATATTTGACATTGTATGCCTATATGGCATTCTCGTAAGCCTATATGGCTATTTTGTAACTATATTTTATACTTATATCGACATATATTGATGTATGCGTACATGGATATTTGCTTAATACAAATATTTTTATCGATGGTGTCGATATTTGCAAATTATAAATTCATGGTTCAATAGATATGAGTTACATGTATTCAAGTGTATACTTTACAACTTACGCACATATACTTTTTGACTTACGTGTGAACATCGAAAAGTGTGAAAATTTATGTGTTTGGAAGTCAAATGTAAGCCAATTTTGCAATTCTCAGTTCTTGCATACTCGATCTTATGGACTTATATTCCTTCCTAGCACATATTGTGAATATTTCTCATTTGGTGCAGAAGATAGATTCCTCATTTTTGAACCACTCATAGCAAAGAGATTCACAATAAGAATTTAGCATTGGAACACTACTCCATACTTCTCTTGTCTAGACCATAAAGGATTGAAAATTCTTAATTTGATGCAATGATAGTCGTGAGATGAGAATTTATATAACCATGCCTATTTTGAAACTTCACATCTAATACTGCATCAACAAGAACTTAAGAAATGTTGCATAAGAGTGTTAGGTTTGATAGGCCTTCTCTTCCCTAAGGGAGGAGAGCCTGCATCTTGAATTTTGAACAAAATTTTAAGAAGAAAACATTTTACCTAAAAGCTTCAAACCTAGATGACATATTTGGATAAGTCTATCTTGAAAATTATCAATGCACATTCAAACTTTAAAGGAGATTCTCCCTAAAAAGAAAACTTTACACTTTTTCCCAAGGAAAGAAATTGCAACAAGTTGAATGTGATTTATCTTATTTCTTTCTCACAGTTCCTAGTCAATCATTCATGGCTCAGGATAGTTTCGTTCCAAGGCAAGGACACCCAAAAAATCACTGAGATTCTTCTACGATCTGCAAGAAAAAGGTTTTGGCTCTTTCATAATATAAATAATTATGTAACACTGTTTTCTTGTTTGCCTTCCACATAGAAAAATGTTCACACTTTTTAGATTGATCAACGATCAATAATGGTTGATTGTAAACACTTGACATTTTTATGTTTGAACTTTAATTTATAATTTTGTATCATGACATTCGAGTAGATCACTAATATTTTAATATTTCACTATGAAAGTGGTGGTGTATTTTTGCTATGTTATTTGACTATTAATATGGTGGTGTATTCTGAACATGATTACTGCTGCAAATATGTATATATTTCTGATTTTTATATTTTTTTGTATTACCAAACCCAAAACAAACCCAACCCCCAAAAAAAATTTCTCGAACCAGCGAATCGGGTTCTCGAACCCGATCCTAAACCCAAAACCGAACTGGTAACTTAGTAAAAAATAGACTTTTGTAATTTATATTCATAACGGTGATTACATTGCATTGCTTCACATTTCATAACTAATAACTAGATGCTAATAGATGACAAAATTTCAATTACAATATAGTTTTACAAAGTCAACCTAAGCAGTTATGCAATTACTTCACATTACATAACTAATAACTAGGAGCATCTGCTAATTGCATTTGGTTTTCATGGCATTCTATGAGACCACATTTCTTTGAGGCATTTTTTCAAATAGTTCACTACCTTGTCTATACTACCACATTTTTCATACATGTCTACCAAAGCATTTTGTCAAATAGTTCAAGTGTTGCCTTGTTGCTATGGTTGAAAACCTAAAACAAGTGCTTTCGAACAAGCTATGGATGCTTGGAAAAAATCTATCAAAAACATAATAGTAAGCAATATCATAAACAAGGAAATGAATTGTTTGAAAAAATGCCTCAAAGAAATGTGGTCTCAATGGTGATGGAATGCCATGACAATCCACAACAATTTGCTTGTCATGGCATTCGTCATGCCATTCCATCACCATGATACCACATTTCTTTGAGGCATTTTTTCAAATATTTCACTTCCTTGTCTATGCTAACACATTTTTCATACATGTCTATCAAAGCATTTTATCAAACAGTTCATTGCCTTGCTGCTATGGCTAAAAACCTAAAATAGGTGCTTTTGAACAAGCTATGGATGCTTAGAAAGAATCTATCATAGCATAATAGTAAGCAACAAGCTGATGCAATACAAAGATTGCCAAACCAATCAACAACTCAGGGGACTCTTGTCCCAAACTCATCTTGGAGAAGATCAAACAAAATTTCAACATTTCATTAGAAATCTAAATTTCATCCACTCAAATTCTCTTATCATTCATCATTCATCCTTTCACAAATCTTTATTCCAATTGACTTATTCAAAGCAAAAAACCATTTTAGAAAACTTTGATTCAATCAATTAGATCAACATGCATTTAAAAAACACCATTTTCAACAAGGCACTCTTCCATTAAATAAATTCATTCAACTTGTCCCAAATATTCAATCCATCATTACAATTGGCTTTCAAACTTTTACCAGACCATCGAGCACTGTGAACATAATTTTTACAACTAATACAAATCAGGAACTTGCTCTCTTTTAACTTTGTTCTGACTGAACTTACAATTTCATGTATTATTTTACACCAAGTCTCCTCACTATCCAACTGTCAAAACAACATATCTCACTTCCAAACCTTGTCCAAGACTCCATACATTCCTAACACCATCACTTAGACAACATTATCTCAAAATCAACTCACTGATCACTGTTAGGTCAGACTTATATTCTCTGAGCAGTCAAGGCACTACTTCTCAATGAGACATTCATGCCCTAAATTGGGTAAACCAAACACACATGTTTCAAAACCTAAGATCTAAAACACTTTTAGAGACCTCTTAATGCCCATGTCCTCATATCAAAAACTCAGAATAACTTATATTTAATAAATAAGCAGTTTTTAGTCTAAATGCTATAAAAAAAGGCTACTAAAATAGGCCTGATTTTCAAAGAAGACCCCCTTCAAACATTACTAAAACACTTAAAACCTCAAAAAAGTCATTAGCCATAACAAAAAACTCCCAATTTATCCATTTTTAGGGATTAAAAGACTCCTTTTTACAGTATATTGACAAACCCTTGTTTATAGGGTGAAAAACTCAAAAATCGATGAGGGTTTCCTGTATAGGCTACATGCAAACCTCAAAACCTCTAGCCAACCATTGGAACATGTCAAAATACATCTGAAAATGCATTTGGAAACATCTTCTAACCCATGCACTTTTTCTTTCTCCACTATCATGCTGGAAACTGTTCATTTTGACTAGGAAAACTCAGAATTTCCTATGTAGCAGCAGCTCCTTCAAGGTATTCTTGCTTTTTCCTCCACTCACAAACATAAAAACATAAAAAATAATCTATCCTTAACCTACTCCACCAATCTACCTAACCTACATTGGTGGAGTAGTGTGGAAATGCCTTATAAGACTCAAAACTCAATGCACAAGATTTCAAACCGAGCCATAAGAAGAATGCTCAAAATTTAATGGATTCCTTCCCAAATGGATGAAAAAAAATGGTGATTCCCCAACCTACTGGAAACAATCTAAATTTTAACCCTAAACTCTTGCACAATCCGTACAAGTTAAGAAACAACTAAAAAACACAGAAAATAAGCTAAAACGGGGAACTCTTTGTTAATTTAATTCTTCCAGAATACAATGATCTCTTTGCTTGGCCTTTATAATTCTTTTAAAGAAGTTTCCAACCATCAACTACCTCTTCATCTTCCTTGAACGACCTATGACTCGTCCTCTTCCTTGATTCTTGATTTTCTTGTTTTGTCTCTTCACATTCTTTCTTTTTCTCTCTTTTACATATTTAGCATTTTGACAATATTACACTTTGTGTTTTTTCATGCCTTGATTACATTTAATTTTGGCATTACATGGACTTAAATACATTTTTGACAACTTAGCCTTTTGAAGTCATTACATGACCTAGGTGTTCCTGCACCACAAGCTATGGTCTCATGGTTTTTTTTCACATCAACGTGATTTGATTCACATTTTTTTCATGTGAAAATTAGCTTGAACTAGATTTTGTATTATGGAGCTATATTAAGTTGCCACTTCAAAAATTGATGTAACAATGATACAAAATAATTTTTGAGACTACAAGAAGGCATCAAAATGGCTAGTGTACTAAACAAATTATTATGATTTACGAATAATGTTGATAACTCTACTCAATTGGTAACTCTACTCAGTTGGCTTCTTTTTTCAAAATCATACAAATTGAACCCTAGCATCAATAGACTCTGTATATCAAGCTACCACAATTCAAGTTACATTAGGGCCATATCACCGAGACACAACCTGAACAATAGGAGGAATGGCCTATTTCAACATACTACACTCAAACCCTTAAGGGATCAATCCAGTTGAACGTAGCTTAGAGCGATTATGCGTGTTTGGATGCAAAAGAGGACCATGCCTAGCGTAAACATGCCTACTCAAATGCATTGGAATATTTTGTTTGGTCACACACATTATAGAACAAAAATCGCACCACCTTGCAACTTTCCACTGCTTGCATTTGACACTTTTTCTATCAACTAAAAATTAGACACCACAGGAAAACCACTCTAAGATAATGAAAATCGACAGAGGTTATTATAGAGGGGCCCAACATGATCCCATAGGATTAGACAAGAATTTTATAAGCGTCGCGGTGTCCGAGTAACCTCATGTTAAAGTTTGCAGCCATTTTGCCCTTTGGACCCTTAAGGGATCGATCCGGTTGAACATAGCTCGAAGCGATTCTGCATGTTTGGGTGTTAAAGAGGACCATGCCTAGCATAAACATGCCAATTTGAATGTGTTGGAATAGTCTGTTTGGTCACATGAGTTGCAGAACAAAAATTGCACCACCTTGCAACTTTCCACTGCTTGCATTTGACACTTTTTGCATCAACTAAAAACTGGACACCACGAGAAAACCACTCTGAGATAACAAAAACTGAGAGAGGTTATTGTAGAGGGGCCCAACATGATCTCATAGGATTAGACGAGAAGTTTATAAGTGCCATGGTGTCCAAGTAACCTCATACTGAAGTTTACAGCTATTTTGCCCTTTGGACTCTTAAGGGATCGATTTGGTTGAATGTAGCTCGGAGCGATTCCGCATGTTTGAGTTCAAAAGAGTACCATGCCTAGTGTAAAAATTCCTATTCACAAATGTTGGAACAGTCTATTTGGTCACACGAGTTGCAGAACAAAATTTGCACCACTTTGCAACTTTCCACTGCTTCCATTTGACACTTTTTCTATCAACTAAAAATTGGAGACTATGGGAAAAACACTCTGAGATAACGAAAACTAAGAGAGGTTATTGTAGAGGGGCCCAACACAATCTCATAAGATCAGACAAAAAATTTATAAGCATCATGGTGTCCGAGTAACCTCATGCTGAAGTTTGCAGCCATTTTGCCCTTTGGACCCTTAAGGGATCGATCCGGTTGAACGTAGCTTAGAGTAATTCCATGTGTTTGGGTACGAAAGATTACTATGCCTAGTGTAAAAATTTCTATTCAGACATGTTGGAACAATCAGTTTTGTCACACGAGTTGCAGAACGAAAATTACACCACTTTGCAACTTTCCACTGCTTCCATTTGACACTTTCCATCAACTGAAAACTAGAGACTACGGGAAAACCACTCCGAGATAACAAAAACTGAGAGAGGTTATTGTAGAGGGACCCAACGCAATCCCATAAGATTAGAAAAAAAGTTTCTAAGGTTCACAATGTCTGAGTAACCTCATGCTGAATTTTGCAGCCATTTTTCCCTTTGGACCCTTAAGGGATCGATCTGGTTGAACGTAACTCGGAGCGATTCCGCGTATTTGGGTGTGAAAGAGTACCATGCCTAGCATAAAAATTCCTATTCAGACATGTTGGAATAGTCTGTTTGGTCACACGAGTTGCAGAACGAAAATTGCACCACTTTGCAACTTTTCGCTGCTTCCATTTGACACTTTTTCCATCAACTGAAAACTGGAGACTACGGGAAAACCACTCTGAGATAACAAAAATCAAGATAGGTTATTGTAGAGGGTCCAAATATGATCTCATAGGATCAGAAGAGAAGTTTCAAAGGGTCACAGTGTCCGAGTAACCTCATGCTGAAGTTTGCAGCCATTTTTCCCTTTGGACCCTTAAGGGATCGATCTGGTTGAATGTAGTTCGGAGTGATTCCGCATGTTTGGGTGTGAAAGAGGACCATTCCTAGTGTAAACATGCCTATTCAATTGCGTTGGAACAGTCTGTTTGGTTAGATGAGTTAGAGAACAAAAGTTGCACGACTTTGCAACTTTTCACAAGGCAAAAAGACACCTAACCTTCAAATCTTGCTTCCAAACTTTTACCAGACCTTGGTACACTTTATTCATCTTTATTTTTGACATGAAAAAAGCTAGAACACCTTCTTACAACCCTATTTAATCAGATTTCACAATTTCTTGCACTAGAAGACCAAATTTGTTTGTAAGTGCTAAAACACTAAATCAGGTGTAACATGCAAACCACAATGAATCTTTACAGAATAAATATATTTTAGGGTACCCATTTTGGCCATTAAAAGGGTATATCATTTTTAGATACACTTATTTTGGAACACATTCCTACTGTCCCAACTTCTTTGCTTCTAAAGAGATAAAAACATTAGAAAATAGAGCCTTTTGATATTTTTCAAAAGTATGATTGCCAACAACATACAACATTCACAAGGCCTTTTTAAATGCATATCAACTAATGCAGAGCAGGGTGGAGGAATACAAATTCAGACTTAAGAACCAAGAAACCAACTCAGGTTCATATATCTAATCCAACTTCCATAGGGTTAGCACTATAGTCTTCCAATTCACCACTGAACAACTAAAAGACCAATTCCTTAAAGAGAATTGTAAAAACATCCATTGATCATCCAAATAACATGAAAACATGAATGAGAGAGATATCTAAGAATGTACGGGTCCGTACAAGTGAAGGAAACTCTGAAAATACAGTAAAATCAGGAAATACAATGAAAAATTAGAAATAAAGCGTTGAAAACTCTGAATCAAACATTAACCAAACTTTCTATATTGAATAATGAACCTTGAATGGACTTAAAATAGCAATTACAATGACTCCATACCTAAACTAGTGACCTTATGATGGCCTCATTACATCATCTTGACCCTTACATTATGAATTTACATACATTTTCACATTTAGGCCATTCAAAGCTTCATTACACCAAATTGACAACATGATAACATGACATTGCAACCTCATATCCTACCAACCCAGATTGACTTAAAACACTTCCTAATGGTCCTTGTGACCTTATTACAACATTCTTCATGGACTACAAATCAAAATTTACCACTTGACCACCTTGTGGTCTTGATTGTCCTTGGTGCTCCTGCACCATAAACACCCTACTATAACCCTACTCCACTGATCTACAAGCCTAATTCAGTGGAGTATGTTTTATTTATTTACTTGACTCTCAAAACCTCAAATTGAAGGTTCCAAACTGAATTTCAGAAAATGTGCTCTAACAGTGGAAAAACTCAATGGACTTTCTTCTAGATGGACTCAAAAGAAACCTAATTCTCTGTATTATCTTAATCTACAAAGGACAAGGCCTAAATCAATTTTTATTAGTTTAGTTACAGATACACAAAGGAAAAGAATAAAAAGAAATAGCTCATCCAAAATAGATGGAAGGCACTTATAGATAGGCATGGTCGTCTCTCAACTTAGTCAATCTTGGTCATACATCTTCACTGGGAGTTCCAAGATACCTATTGCACACAACACCTCTCATGAATAGAATTTATTGAAATTCGAGATGCTCTTATAATGTCTACGTCATAGGTGGTCATGATAAGGTTAAATTCAAATGAATAACTTGAAATTACCTCATCAAGCTTCGCACACACTTTTGTAATGGCTTAAAATCATAATTGAGATTTGTCAAGATCATCAAAATAATGATGTTGCATTGCTTTTCTGCTTGAAATTCTCTTGGATGGCTCATAAATATGCATTTTATGCAAGGGGACACCAATCAATGTTTGTCTAGTTACATACAGATACATAAAGTAAAATAAGATGATAGCATTGGCATCAACCAAATTGACGTGGATACAAGTATAAATTAATAAGAACCATTGTGCATATACTTACAAATTAATCCAATGAACCATCCAGGTCTGCTCTACTCTTTATTGTGTCAACTATTGCCTCATGGTCAGACTCACGGACCTTCCACAAGGTCTTGTTCAAACGTCTACCCCCATTTTCTCAAACGAACATTGGATGCCACGACAAGGTTTGAGTAATGAAGAATCTTACAATGTGTGTCAAATTCCTCAAACAACCAATGTTTAACACTCTTATGTGGGTACCTTCTCAACCACATTCCAGTAACAACAACTGAGCCTGTAGGGTATTCAATGTTTTCTCCATCTATAATTGGGGCTTCCAATTTATTTTTTGCCTCAACACAATGACACAAGTAATAGTTTGTACCCTCTTCGTTGTCTTCATCTCAATAACTGCATAAACATGCCCTACATTTATATGTGTGACATATCTCTTGAAATTAGTCAACATTATCAATATACAAGTAAGATAACAATATGGAATTTCAAATACTAAGCAAGTAGATATATTACTTGGTTGAACTAGATCTGATACATGGTCAAAGTCGACCAATGATTCCATCTGTATTAGTTCCAATGCCATCAGAGGGCGATACATGTGAAGTGGGCTAAGATAACTTGTCAACCATTTGTCAACCCACTCCCCTAACTCACAATCATTCCAGACTTGCATTGTACATGAAGAACAAAAGCATACCATCTTACGTGTATCGATACTCCATGAACCTACATTTGAGCTAAGGAAAGAGTGCAACTGACTCAATCCTATTAGTGTACAACAATCCTCATATGGTGCAATGTTAGTATCATCCATCAACCAAAAAAATCTACGAACTAAAGACGTACCTTCATTACCTAGACCCATCAAACCATTACACCTCTCGACAATTGATCTTGCATCTCTCAACTGTGCACTGTCTTTATACTTTAACTCTTCTCGTGCTAATTCTCTTTTCATGCATGCTCCTACACCATCATGCTCCCCCTTTCCATGTTTGGCCTCACAAAAGTTCCACATATGTTGAACACGTGTAGTGAGATGCATCCTACATAACCAGTAGAACATGCACGTGTTCTTGAACTATGTTGCATAGTTATCTTACCATATTATATGCCAACCATATGGTATGCCCCTCTGAGCCAAATGATTGTAGAACATCTGGAAGCAACCTTGCACGTGTTAGCTCTCAAAAATGCAGGAGGAATTCCTCAAGAGGCTTCCAAACTCTTGATACGTTTTAGGGTAATAGACAAGTTCAGATGTTTTAGAACTTCTACTCTTCATGTGATGCTAGACCTAGGCCGGTGTACCTATATGAATGAAGTAGACTTGATGTGCTTATCTCTCTTGAAATTTTTTTCCCACAATGGCAGATGGGAGTGGACAAATAAAATAAAATTTGGTATAAATTGTATAGCAATATTCAAAGCTAAATCCTAATATGTTCAGTTAACAGATGTAAAAAATATGAATGAATCTAAATGGTGAAATGCAGAGACTAATGCCTTATTGGGTATGCGGAGTCAAATGAAAAAGAAATGGGCAACTTATTTCTGGAGAACACTCAAATTGTTTGGCATATGTTTTTTTTATAACTTGTATAAACATGCAAGACTGTGATTACTAAGCTCTTCTTAATGATCCAAATGAATTTTCCTGATTACTATGATTAATCAAAAGGATTTAATCTCTCCTTGAAAGAACCAGTTAATTAACCACACATATACAACAAATGTGCCCTGATAAACTGAATATAAACTTGTTATACCAATTTAAATAACCAGAAAATGACAATTGACGCCAGAAATGAACCGCCACATCAACTGATTTTCATTGATATCTCCATTTGAAATCATAGATCATAGTCTCTTATCTAAAAATTTTATTCTATTGTATCCATTTCTAATCTATCTACTATCTAATCTATTTATGTCCTCATTTACAATCGGAAATGAACATTTATACATTTGCATCTAAAAAGACACATCACTTCGCATTACATGTCGATGGGCAATTGTATTTGAACTTCAATTAACAATCTCTGAGACATTCGCCGAGACATCTCGTAGTCACACCGAAGGCCAATGTCTCGCCGACAGTCATCATGCATCCTTTGTGTTTTGCTGTGAGCTATGTCATCGGGGAGACATCCCACAGATCATACCTCATCTTACTAAAAGTCTCCTTAAGTTCTTTTTTGATCACTGTGACAATATCATTCTCTCACCGATGCAAAAAAATTTTGGCGTGACAAAACGAGTTAGGAAGACTGCAAGACCTTATGCCAATAACCCTTGGTAGAGTCCCATTGTGCCTTGTCGGTGAGACTCAATGTACTCACCAAGCCCTCACTCTGATGCACTTTAGTCTTACTGAGATGTATATCCTTATCACCGGTTGGCAGGACACGACCCATTTGGTGAGATTACATACCAAAGACATAACTCTTGCTGATACATTGTTCTATGTGCTAGTCACTGAGACATAATGCAATCGGTAAGACCTCACCCTGAAGTCTTTGTTTGGCCAAAAATAATCCTTTTGAGTCACCGAGACAATGAAAATGTCCTACCAAGAGGTGCCTGTAGGTAAATTTTGATCGTTGTGACATCCCTGAGGTCTTGCTGATAGGCAACAGTAGGCACATATTAACAAAAAAGCATTACGGGTCGGGGGGACCATGATAATCTCATGCCGATATGGATGATTATGTAAAATAATCAGACCTAGGTGGATTTCTATGGGACCACAAGGAAAAATGTGAGCAAAATGTTGTGAAGAAAATGCCTTTGTATTTAATAGTGATGACTCATTTGGAGACTCAAGGGTATGAAAAACATGTAAAATACATCATATTTTTATAGTTCTAACAACACGAACTCTGGAGAATGCGTGCAATCATCGTGCTAATATAAAAGTGATACTCCCTCAATACCTTCCTTTCGTCCTTTGTACTTTCAGCTGCATGTATGAATGCTATGTGCAAAAATATCGAAACCTATGTGGAGTTGTAATACTGTGACTGCACCTCATGTTGTGGCTGTAGAGTGTGGTTCTCTGCAAAGTCAACCACTGATATTGTGCTACCAAGTGGAAAGGTGTCCTTGCATAGCTTGAATTGTGTGTCTAGCCATCGGGCTCTATGGGTATGCCTTGCATACTCATACACTAGATTCTCATGAAACATGGAAATGAACTGATACACTAGAATCTTCTGAATAACCAACTCACACCTTTTTGCTTCAGACCCATCTTTTGTAGCATATTCCACTATTTTATACTTCTCGAACTCTACTAGTTTTTGTCTCGCCTCATATGTGCTTTCCATATGTTGACATACTAGCATTTGTTGCAAGCCACCGCAACGCTCGCATGAACCATCCAAGCATGTTGTCTTATAGAATATTTGGCCATCCTCTATTTCACATAAATTTTTTGATAAGAAATCTCCTAAAGATTTTGGTGGGGCTTCTGTGCCACAATCTTGCATAACATTGTTAGTATGCAAATGTAAACATATAGAATGATAAACATCATAATGGTTAGAGAATTCAATATGTAGTTTATAGCAACAAGTAGTGCATGTGTGATTTATCTTGACATAAAAAGGTTTAATCATTTCAAAAAATCTTTGAGAAATACTAATTTGAGGATAAGAATTTTGAAATTTATGAAAAAATTGGGTTTGAGTCGTATCCAAAAAATGCTTTGGATGTGGCTCACAATTTTGACTACCGATTCTCCTTCTTATGACATCCCTTTGATTTGGAGATGGCCTTGTATTATTCTTCCAATAATATTCAATTAGTGTTCTCAATGCTTCAACAACTTTTTTATCTTTGTGTGGTAATCTCCCCGAGAATGCCCATAATTCATTTGAATCGGTGCCCTCAATTCTTTGCTACCTTTGAATGGCTTTTGATAAAAAATTTCTACTAATTCCCATTTGTTCACTTGTCTTTTTAATGAGGCGAGATCTCTTTGCTTGATAGTTTACCAAAGTCGATGTAATGACACGTCGGGTGACATTACTATCCTTTGAGCATGAGGTCTTACCCACATTGTCATAAGCTTCCATTAGATTCTTCACAATAGTGTTTTCACTTGATGCATTCGATGTTCTCAACCCAAGAGTCTTCATGATGTTTCTTTACTTTAAACCCTGCATCATTTGAACAAATAGTTGGCATCTTGCAGTCTCATTTAGCCTTTCAAAGAACATTTTCCAAATCTTATCAGCATATCTTCTACAAGTGCGTTCTAGAATCTTACCTTCCATGTGCTGCAAAATATCCTCATCAATATTAATCAAAGACTTTGGCTTTCTACGCAAAATTCTAGGTGGTGTTCTCTTAGGTACATACATCTCAATATTAGCAATTTCATCAATATTTAATTGAGGTGGGCTAGATTGCGTACCTTCGATCAAGGGTGGAATAGAAGACATACCTTGAGGTTCACATGGGGATGATGGCATACCTTCTTCCTCAACTTTGAGTGATGATGTACTCTTAACTTCAGATGTGGTGGATAGTGTCCAACCATACTCACTTGTGGTAGATGGTGTCCCTCCATATTCGCTTGTGCTTAATGGTGTCCCTTCATATTCACTTGCAGTAGAGGGTGTGTCTCCAACTATAGTATTTGTATCTCCCCTAGCATGACTTTTTCACATTCATGCCCTTTGTGCTGCCAATTTCTTTTCTCTTTTTGACAGTTGAGGTTCCTCTTCAACTGGCTTGTTTTCATCAACCGTTCCCAATTTCTGCTTTTCACGATATTCCCTCATCTGTTCTCTTTACCTCTTTACCTTTGATGGCTTGGAACTGATCATTTGTTAGTTTTTTCCTTTTAACAGTTCATTTCTTCGTCATGATGAATAATTTTACCTATGCAAAGAGTGTTAAGTTGTCAAATTAACTAATTGAAAGCTTTGGAAGCATAATTCAATGAAAGCTTTGGAAGCATACATAAAGAAAGTCAATGAAAGTTGGTTTGTATAACTGTTTGACAAAATAACTCAATGATAGCTTTGGAACCATACACAAAGAAAGTTAATTGTTAAATTTAACAAAATTCCTCAAAGAGATGTGATTTAAAAATGTAATAGGAAAGTGTATCGAATTGTGTGATTTAAAATGTCCATTGACAATGTAAGGTTGTAACATGACAAACTGGTGCAGGAGCACCTAGGTCATGAAATTCCTTCAAAAGGATAACTTGTTCAATTTGTAATGTTCAAGTAAATATGATGAGTGAAGGTCATTAAATGATGAATTTCAATGTATTTGCACCATGAAATAGGTCACTAGGTGATATTATTGAAAAGTTGCTTTTTATAACAAAAGTTGTCAATTATTGTAAAAATGTAAAATTTCACAAAAGTAGGAAGGTGAAGAGTATTTTTTGTGGAAGGGAAAGGATGGGTTGATGAAGACGAAGAGGCAGTTATTTCAACTGATTTAGACACCTTTAAAAATTTGCTTTCAGTGAGGATCTTGTATCCCAAAAATCCATAAAAGTGTAAAACCTCTGCTCCAGTTATTTTTGGAAGCTTTTCTATTCTTATTTAATACCTTGATATTATGCTATTCTAAATGAGAAAAACAACTAAAAGCTATGAAAACAAAATATCAAGAACACCTCGAGGTTAGCCGAAAGAGAGTGATAAAACAATGAGAAGAGTAGATAATGCAAGACAAATGGTTTACCTTCCCCTTGTTGCTGATACTCCTTTGATTGGCCCTTGTTTAAGATTGGTTGTGTGCTCCTTGATGGCTCTATTGAAGATCACTATTATGTGCTTGGATGTAAAATGCAAGTGGATGTGATTGCAAATAGGGTGAGTGCACAAAATGGCAGCATGTAGTTGCAAATTGACTAAGTGTTGGAGGAAGTAAATGGGCAGCATGTAGTTGCAAAATCAAAAGTCCTCCTCAAATGCCCTTGAGGAGGGGGTATTTATAGAGGATCTTGAATTCTCTAGAGAATTCAAGGGTTAAGATTGATCCAACAAGGCCAAGATGAAGGGCTATGGTGGGTTGAGAACCCACAAGCCCTCACATCTTGACATGTGGAGGGTGAAGTGGCCAAGGGGGGATGAGATGGAGATGAGGTGTCAAGAGGGTACATGAGGTGGAGGAAGTACAAGTACCTTGCAAGTACATTGGGAGATGGGAAAAATCTTGGGTGAATAAAAGTGAATTAAAATTCACAATGATTGGAAGAATCTGGTGGATAAGACAATGCTCCCAAAAGGTGGGAGTTTGTCACATGTGACTTGATGTGACAAGTCAAATATTCTAGAAGGTGCATAGGAAAAGGGGATTCTAGGAATAATAAAAGTGAATTAAAAATTCACATGGGAAGAGAGGAGCCTAAGGGGAATAAAAAGGAATTAAAATTCCTTGGGGAGATGGGGAGAGTTGACCAAGGTACAGTGGGAACGACTAATTATTAATTATAGAGATAATTAGGGGCTAATTAGGATTAAAAGCCAACTTGCCAAAGTTGGAGGATGTGACACATCCTAATCAAGGATTAGGCATGTGCACATCCTTAATGAAAAGATTAAGAAATGGATTAGGATTAGATGAAAATGACATGTGAGGAATTAAATAAATGTAATATTTATTTAATTTATTTGAAGAAAAGAGGATTAAGGAGGGTAAGGTATTTAATTATTAATTAAATACTTTAGGGACTTGGTAGAATTAAAGATATTAATTAAATAATAGTAATATTACTTAATTAACCCGGCTAAAAGGATGTTTTAGATGAAAAGTGATAAATTTGGATAAATCAAATGTCCAAATTTGGATGTCTACAAATTTACAACCAAATGTCCACAAATTTGATGTCTACATTTTGCCCCTTTGAGATGGTGTTACGAAGTAGCATCATTTCAAAGAATATTAAAATATAGAACCTAGAAGAAGATGGTTAGATTGGAAAAGATGCCCCAGTCATCCAAAGGAGTGACTAGGAAGGGAAAAAGAAAGTGATGAAAATTAGGGATGAAGGATGGGAAAAAGAAAGTGATGAAAATTAGGGATGAAGGATGCCCCCTCGAGAGGACATGCGGGTTGAAGAGAACACGTGTGTGCTCTCGAAATAGATGATGTGGTGCAAGGGGAGATGAGGAAGATGATGCAAGGTGATGGGTAAGAGAGTAAGTGATATGGAGATGGATGAAGCACAAATGGATTTCAAAAGGTGATGTTGCCCAGTCAAGGTACAAGCCAAACTGGGGTTGATGATGGATGGAGTGTTGTTAATGAGGGAATGAAGGATCCCGAAACAACACGAGGATAGGGAAGGATACATCCCACCTGAGTGGTATTTCGATGAGGGAAGGATACATCCCAAAGTCACGAGGATAGGAAGGATAGATTCCACTGAGTGGTATTGATGAGGGAAGGATACATCCCAAAATACCACGAAAGGATAGGGAAGAATAACTCCCGATGATGATGATGAAAGTGTTGTTGATGAGGGAAGGATATATCCCAAAACAGCACCATAGGGATAGGGAATGATACTAATGGATGATGATGATGATGAGGATGATTGGATCAAGACCAAGGAGATGATTAGATGATTCAGGCTAAAGGGAATGGATGGTGATTGGATAGAGATGTGAGATAAGGATGAAGGATGAATGAATGGGGGATTGTGATATATAAGAGGATGGGGGATATATGCAAGATGATGGAATGGAGAATGAAATGCAGTCCTAATGCAATTTGCCATCTTTGGAGCACTGATTTTTGCTATAGCATAAGACACAAGATGCCAGGGTATGAAGAACCAAGGTGGATTAGTGTCTAATG